>JTEE01000254.1:335822-350215 GCA_002896455.3 Chlorella sp. ArM0029B
CTGGCTGACGGTGTGGCCAGGAAGCCACACATACAAAGGTGGCTGCGCCGTCCGCATCGTCGGCAGGGGCAGGGCGAGGGCAGGCGTGTGTGTGAAAATGGTGTGTGTGGTGAGAGCGGGTAGGGGGGTGAGGGTGGGGAGCGACACAGGGGCCAGTTGAGGGTGGGGCAGGTAAGAAGCACAGGAAGGGCCGTGCCCGGCACCGCACATGCGCCCACTGCGGCCGTACTGCAAAGCCCCCGTCCTGCACACAAAACAACTGCACCGCCCTTCTGCCCCACCACAACAACAACACAACAAACACCGCCCAGACATAGCCCGCACTCATTCCGCCCACCCTGCCCATCCTGCACACATGCAGGCGCAACAAACAAACAAAAATATGGAAGCATGCAAGGCAAACAGTGTTTCCTTCCCTGCACCCCGGCTCCGCTTACCCTGCAGGCGACCCAACAGGGCCTTGGCTGTGCCACGCGCCGCATAGGCGCCCACGTTGCCGGGGTGGTGAGTCAGCAGCAGGTCCAGCAGGGACACAGCTTCCCGGCAGCTGCCGCTGTTCACCATCTGTACCGCCAGAGTCACGCCTGCACACGACATGGCGGGCAGCACAGCGGGCAAAGCAGGGCGGGCAGGAGGGGAGGTCAGCGGTGGATGTCAGCGGTGTAATATGACTGTTGACCATCAGGTGACAGCAACATCAATTATGTGACGCCATTCTGCATACGCCGGCCAGCAGCAGGCAAAGCAGGGAGGGCAGGAGGCACGATCTCAGCAGGGGGGCCATTGATGTCATTGGCAGTACAGCTGCACTTCCGGGCACGCTGCGTCTGTGCGGGGGGCAGACGTGGTCCACAACATGCAGAAGGAGGAGGGACACAGTATGTACAGGCGTGGGGATCCCCAAGCTCCGCAGCTCAGCAACTGCTGCATGCCGGCAAGTCCGCCTGCTCCACCCGCCCGGCCGCTCAAAGTAGCCGCCACGTGCACAGCACACTCCMCCACCCACCCACCCTGGTTTGCGTCGCTGCGGGCCACAAGCTGGTGCAAAGGGTCCACCGGCAAGCCCGGCTCCGCACCTGCCGCTGCCCTGGCGGCGGCTGCGGCGGCCGCCTGTGAGGCTGCAGCTGCTCTGGCCGCAACCGCCCGATCCCTCGGGGACGGTCCCCTGCCGTGCACGCTGCTGCTGCTGCTGCTGCTGCTGCGGTTGCCGCTGCTGGGCCTGGCAGAGGGAGCAGCGGGAGCGGGCGCTGCTGCTAGGGAAGCCTGAGGCGCTGCTGCTGCTGCTGCTGGCACGGCTGCTGCTGGTGCCGTCGCCGCGGCTGCTGCGGCTGCCTCCTCTGCGTTTGCGGCGGCGGGAGCCGGCTTGGCGGGTGCAGCGGGAGACGAGAGGAAGCCGGACGCAAAAAACGACCTAGCGGCCTGCGCCGGCGCCGGCACCACTCCTGCTGCTGTGGGTGCAACGGGCGCGGCAGGGGGTGCCAGGGATGGCAGCAGCGGCACTTTTGTGCCATCCTTGACCTCCCCAGACGCCAGCGCTGCAGCCAGCAGCTGCCCTTCCAGCAGGACTGCCAGGTCACCCGACAGAGCTGCCCCTTTGCTCAGTTCTTCCAGGCAGGCAGCCGCATCCTGTGGGGGGCGGCAGCGGCAGCGGAAGGCAGCGGCAGGCGGCGTCAGGCAGCACCAGCGGGCAAAGGCGAGAGAGTGAGGAGGCGTTGGACAGGCTCGGGGGGTGGGCTCCAAAAAGGTGCCCAACCTTATTGGAGCTTCTGTAGGTAATTGGAGCTTCGATAGGTGATGAGAAGAGATTGCCCTAAAAATATGTACAGCATGTTGTGTTTGAAGCCCAATGCCTGCATCCAGGCAGTGAAACCGGCCCTCGTGGTGCCTTCCGAGGCAAACGGCACCTCACCTGCCGCTGCTTGAGCGCCACCAGAACCTTGGCCTTGTGCAGCAGGGCGGTTGCGTGAGGGGGGTCGCTCTCCAGCACAGCATCAAAGTCCTGTGGTGGATGCACAAGAGTGAGAGCAGAGCACACAGTAAAACGTCGTTTAGGCGCCTGTCAGTGCGGGCAAGCAGGCACCAAGGCGGCGGCGGCGGCGGCTGCAGGCAGCGGCTGCAGGCAGCGGCGGCCCGGAATGAGCCCGGGCAGGCTGCCGTCGCCCCGGCTGATCAATACCGGAGCAGGGAGGCAGGACAACCCCCCGATCGTCCGTGAAGCTCCGACATTCCCAGGCCATGTGCCAACCTTGAGGGCCTTGCGATAGAGACCCAGTTGCATCAAGCAGAAGCCTCGATTCAGCAGCAGCGGCTGCTTGGCACCATCTGGCGCCTCCACTAGCGCCGAGTCAAGCTGTTTTATGAGCGCCGAGTAGTTGCGGGTGGACAGCAGGCCCGCCGTTACATCGGGTGATGTCGCCATCGTGATCAATGCCGTGCACAGTGCGCCAGCCCAAGACCACTCTCAAGAAGCCACAGCATGCACCGCAGCACATTCTCAGCTCAAACCGGCGCTACATGTCGAGGCGGTGGGCTGCTCACCGCTCTCCCAAACACAGTCACCAACCTAGAGCAGCTCAGCACGCTCCTACTGTCACAGGCTGTGTGCACACCTCTTCCTGCTTGCGCGCCTGTTTCTCCCGCTGGGCAGCTAGACGTGCTGGAAGTTACAACCCCATGGCGCAGCCCGACGTCGAGACGGGGATGCCCGACGTTGTGACGGGGAAGCCCGTCCTAGACCGGGGTGTCTCTATGACCGGCAAACAGGCGCATTTTGGGTAGGCTGGGGTGGGGAGCCTCCAGGCGCGCCTTTCAGCCACACCGGTTGCTGCCCCTGCAAGATACCGCGGCATGCAAGCGCCGCTGAGATGTGGCGCAAGGACCGCCCGTGGCCTGCCGCAGCCAGGCTTCCTTACCTTATCTTGCTAGCATGTCCAGCTGCAGCTTACAATCGCCACCGTGATGCGGTTGCTCTATAGCTGCCCCTTTGCCACCGGTTGCTCCATAGCTGCCCCTTCGCAACGTCGCTTCGCCAGTGTATGTGTATTATTGTAATCGCTGGATCTTCCGGGTTGCATGCAGGACGGCGGATGAAGAGGTGGAGCGCATCATGCGGTTCCAGAAGAACTATTACCTCGTCCTCAAAGAAAGTGCAGCAAGTTTGAGGTTCCTGGTTGCTCGCTGTGGGTGGGAGAGGCGTGCGAGGGAGGAGACGTGGCTGCTGCAGCCCCCCGGCCCCACATTGTGAACCTGTGATGCATCCCTTGGTCGGCAAACGGGGCGTCTCTTCCCACCTCCCCCTGCAACTCTGCATGCCTAGGCTATGCACTGTTCATTCCGCAACACGAGGCCACCTACCGCACTGCGACGCCCATGTTGCAGGTGAAGAAAGACACACCCTCCGGTGACATGAAGCTGAACTACTACAAGGTGTGTGTTGGGGGTGGGGGTAGCAGGAGGGCGGTACAAGGGTGGTGGGAGGGCAGGGTGAGGGCGGGGTGGGGGCCGGCGAATGAGACATGTCTGAGAGGTGAGGGCAGGGTGGGGCCTGGATGGGGTGAAGCAGGGTAGGGTGAGGTGGGGTAGGGTCAGCCTTTTGGCCAGGCTGGCGTTGGGGTCGGGATGCAAGGGGAGTAGGGTTGACGGTGAATGGGGGTGAGGTGGATTGAGGGTGTGGCATGGGCGTGGTGTGCCGGAGTGTGCTTGCACTTCTTTCCGCCTCTTTCACGCGGTGGCCAAGTGCAGCCGCTCACCCGCCTGCCTGCCAGTGCCCCCCCGCCTTCCTCGGCCACCCCTGCCTGCAGCTGTGCCGCCTCATCCACCCAGACAAGTGCCGCCACGCCCAGGCCAAGGAGGCCACCGCGTGCGCCAACCAGGCGTGGGACACGCTGAACAATACAGTGAAGAAGACGGCGTGAGACGGGCGGTGGGGTGGGGGTGATGGGGGTGATGGCGCTGTGGATGCAGTGTGACCACGGCAGTGGGCGAGGGCTGGCAGTTTGGCGGTGTGGCAACACTGTGGGCAGGCAGGTGGCATCGTTGGCAGTGGGGTGCTGCACCCAGGGGCGGGCTGCCGGGCTCGCAGTGGGGCTGGTTGCGCTGTGGCGGTGCTCTTTGCAGTCGGGTACTGTTGGCAGTGGGACGAGTGACGCACCCAAGGGGCGGGCCTGCCATGCTGAGCTGGCAAGGGGTTGCAGCAGGCTGGCGTGCCGTGTACAGCATTCTCTTGAATAGAGAGCGGGATGGTGGCGTCAATACCTTGCGGTGCAGAAGGCTTGGTGCCCTGCCCCGCCTGCGGTCCTGCTCACATGTCTGACCCCTCCCTCCCCTCCCTCCTCCTCCCTCCTCCTCCCACCTCTGACCCCTACCTCCTGCCTGCCCTGCCCTGCACCCACCGACCTGGCCACCCGTCACCTGCCCGCGTTACAGCTACGACATGTACGGTGAGTGATGGGCGGGCTGGCTGGGGCGGGGCCATATCTCCTCGGGGGGAGGCAAGCTGCTCCCTCCCTCCTGCGGTGGACAACATCAACGGGCACGCCCCCCAGGCGCCTCCCCCCGCAAAACTCTTAAACAGCTCCCTCCCTTTGCACCTCTCTTCACAGCTCCCTCCCTTTGCACCTCCGCACCCTACGGCTCCCTCTCTGCAGTGGACCCCCCCCCAAACCCTCTGCTCACATACGCCCCTCCCCCCCCCTTGCTTGCCAGCTACTCACACCCCTGCTCACCTCACCCCCTGACTGCCCACCCCCTTGCTCCCTCCCTCCTGAAGTGGACCTCCTCACACCCATGCTCATCTACACTCTTCCCTCACTCCCTCCCTCCCTGCCCATGCCCCCTCCCCCCCTGCAGTGGACGACATCAACGTGGACGCACCCGAGGGCATGTCGTACGCCGAGTGGGAGGCATCAAACGTGGGCTGGGTTTGAGGGTTTTGGGTTTAGGGTTTTTTAACGTGGGGTCAGGGCCTGGGGAGGCATCAAATGTGGGCTGGGCGGATGGCGGGGTGGCAGGGTCGGGGTGGTTTGCGTGAAGCTGTGAAGACTAGAGTGGATGAGACAACGCCTGAATAGGGGTCGGGGTGAGGTTGCCTTGTGTTCATCCCACGTCGCACAGCACGGCGCCCGCCCCTGCCCCGAACCCGACCCTGCAGTGCTGCAGTGGTTCAATGCCGCCCGCGGCACTCACGCTTGTCGCACATGCATCGTGCCACGCGGTTTCTAGTCCTTCTTGCCCCGCCCTCCCCACGACACCCCCTCTGCCCCTGCCGCTCCGCGTCCGTGCGCCCTTGCCCCTCCCCGCAGATGGCGGCCCAGGTCACAAAGTGACCAACTGTGGGCTGTTCACGCCATTCATCCCCCAGCCCCCACTGTCAGTATTGCCTGTGACCTTGCCTCTGCCTGGCCGTGCCTATTCCTCTCCCGCAGATGGCGGCCCAGGACAAGGTGCCCACCCGTTGCGGGGTGCCGTGAATTCCACCAGACCCCACATCCAGTATTGCCCTTGCCTCCGCCCTTGCCTCCGCCCTTGCCGCTGCCTGGCCTGTTCCTCTCCCGCAGATGGCTGCCCAGGTCTCAAGGTGCCCAACTGCACACGTCGTGCATCTGCCAGACTGTCAGTATTGCCTCTGCCCTTGCCTCTGCCTGGATGTGCCCGTGCCTTTTCCTCTCCCGCAGCTGGCTGCTCAGGACAAGGTGCCCACCTGTTTCCAAACGCCGCCCATTGCCCCCACTCTTAGTGCCCTTGCCTCTGCCCTTGCCTCTGCCTGGCCGTGCCTCTTCCCCTCCCGCAGATGGCGGCCCAGGTCAAGGTGCCCAACTGCACACGCCGTGCATCTGCCAGACTGTCATTATTGCCTGCGACCTTACCTCTGCCTGGATGTGCCTCTTCCCCTCCCGCAGATGGCGGCCGAGGTCAAGGTGCCCAAGTGGCTGGAGACGGTGCTGCGCATCCCAGGGGCGGGCTTCATCCTCGCCCTCATCCTGCTGCCCCTCACACTGGTGAGGCCTCCTCTAGTTCCAGCAGTGCAGGGGGGCTAGGGGCCGTGAAATGGCAGGGGGACAGGGGGGCTGGCACCCTCACGCTGCCCTCATGCAGGTGGCCCGCGCTTTTGTAGGAAGGGGCCGGGTTTCAATCTCACCCTCATCCTGTCGTCCCTCACCTCGAGGCAGGGGTGGCAGGGCTGTAGGAGCCTTGGTGCACTTGGCCTGGGAGGGTGGTTAGCACCCACGCTGGGAGCGGCGGACCCCACGCTGCTCAAACTGTGGCCCCGCCCCCACCCTGCGATGGCGGCCCACTTTTCACTCTCCTTGTCCCTGCCCCTACCTGGCCACCCCCGCAGGTGCTGGTGCTGGTGGTGCTGGTGCTGGCGCTGGCCCTCCAAATCATTTGCTGCCCGCTGCGCTGCCTGTGCGGCGACCCGCAGCCGCCGCCGGCGGCCGAGGACGACGCAAACGCCGCAGGTGTGTGGGGTCAACTGACTGAGTGCGGATTGCCTGTCTTTTCAGCACACAAACATGTGTTGCTTGTGGAATCTGAGTCAATCAGACAGCAGCAGGGAGGGGAGGGGAGGGGGCATGGTGAGGTTGCCCAGCTGCCGACCCGTGCATGCTGGGCAGAGGGAGGTGCACAGTGGAAAGTTTGGGGTGGCCACTGCCGATGCCTGCCCTGCCTTTGCTTGCCCTCTTCTCAGTGAAGCTGCGCAGGCAGCTTGCCCCATGGTTGCCGCCTCAGCTGCCTCACATATAGCTGTGCCCTGCCTCTTACCACACACTTGTTTGCCGCCGTCTTCTTGATGCAACAGTGGACCAAACGTGGTAGAGCATTTCCTTCAAATGTCATAATCTTTTGACCCCAACCAACTTGACCCTGCGCAGGCGGCGGCATGAACCAAGAAGAGGCGGCTGCTTTCATGGCTGCACGCAATGCCAAGGCACGGCACGCGGGGCACACCGCTGAGGCGCCCGGGCAGCAGCCTTCACCCGCGGTTTGAACGCAGTATGCAGCGTGATGCGGCTCGGCAGGCTGGCGTAGCACCCAGCTGCTTGGCTGCGTGATGCACCGGATGGGTCAAAGCAGCTGAGGCGCCAGGCTGCAAGGTGAACTGGCGGGCGCCTATGTGGCGGGCGCCAGCGCCCGTTGGTCGGCAGCGGATGTGGCGGCGGCTGCAGCGGCAGCCGGAAACTCAACCCAGAACCCTCCCTTTGTTCCATCTCTATTTATTGAAAGTCAACAGTATTCCCGCAATGATCGAATGTGTTTGTAACAGTGCCCCAGTCAAGGGGATCTCAGTTGTGGTACCAGCACCGCCAACGGCGGATACCGCGGCAGTGGGCGGCAACACACTTGCAGGGACACTGCTGCAAGGAGCGGATGTGCCCAGCAGCTGCATCGCTGATCGCCTTGATGTTCTCGACCTCTTCAAGTGCGTTGTAGTGGGGTGATCTGGGGCTCAGGACTGGCAAGGCGTTCTGCATGACAGCTGGAGCTGGAGCAGCTGGCACCCGCACCCGCCGCCGCCCCGGCGCAGCTGGTCAGACAGGTGGAGCCTCCCTATCCCTATTGCCTCACAATCTCGGTTATTCTAGCGTCGATCTGCATTTGTGAGCAGTCTTGCTGGCCGGTTACACGTGATCCCGACAGCACTCGAGGTCGGAAGCAGAAGAAGGAAGGAACAACACTTGCGGCTCGCTGTTCTCTCGTCTCGGCGCCCCTCCCGCCTGCCCCTCGCGATCCACCAGCAACTATGGCTCTTCGGCAGGCACTGTGCTCGCTCCAGCGGAGCCTGGCTCCTTACGCTAGCTCTCGGCTGGCTCCCCGCGCGGTGAGAAGGTTGTCCAAGGCTCTCCACAGCCCACAGCACCCGCGTGCAAGTCCCCCGACACTCTGAGCACTCCCTGTACGCCCCTCTGCAGTTTGGCAGCTCCTCGGCGACCTGGATGAGCGCCGATGCGGCTCAGGAGAAGGTGCCCGACCCCGAGACGGCCGGATGGGGCTCCACACTTGTGGGGGAGGTGATGAAGGCCAAGGTGCGGGCCGGCAGAGGGGCTAGGGCTTTTGGGGGACATGCCTTGCCCCCGTGCTGGGCGGCCCGAAACGCCCGTGCTCGATTGCGTCATATGTGCGGTTGCTTTGATCGCTGCAGGAGGACGCCGGCGCCTGGCTTTGGTGCTCCGCGGACGACATGGTGATCGATGCTGTTCGCAAGGTGCGGACTTTCGAGAGCCTGGCCGCCAATCGGTCCCGCTGTGGCTCGCAGGAGGGGTTGCTGGTGCTCCCGGGGTCAGCGGCAGCATCAGCGGCTAGGGCCGTTGCGCGCGGCGTGAGCGCGGCAGCGGCGGCAGCTGGCAGCGGGGCGGGGGGGTGCCAGCCCAACGGCTTTGGCAGTTCTGCAGCTGCTGACATCCGACCTTGATCTGCCTGCGGGCTGGCCAAGCCTGGTCGCAGCCTTTGTGGGTGTGCGCCGGCTCGGGCTCAGTTTCGCGTCCGCTTCGGCTGTCTTTTGCGGCTCGGCTCGACCCCACAGCTCAGGCGGCACCATTCCAGCTGCTGCGGCTGCAGCGACTGTGCGCCTCTGGTTCACAACCCTGGGCTTGCCTTGACCGCGTGCACCCTTGTGCACCACGCTACCGACCCATTTGCCTCGATTTTGGGCCCGCCCCCTCCGGCACCCTCCGCGTCCCCAACACGCGCACCACACATCTGTTCCTCCGTCTCTTGCACAACGGCGCACACAACATGTGCGCCATGGGCCTCTCAACCCCACAGACGGCACCACGCCAGCACCCCCTGCATCCCTCGTCCCGCCTACGACCAATGAGCCCTTCCCACTCCCTCGCGATACCTCCCTCCCTTCTCCTTCACCCCACTCCGATACCCCACACAACATGTGCCCATCCCACTCCCCTCCCTTCTCCTTCACCCCCGCAGATGACCCACGCCAACGTCGGCTCCCTCCTCGTCTTTGACCCCGCCAAGCTGCACCTGGTGTGCACAACCAAGGACCGGTGCACCAACACGTCCAAGGATGCCGTGGTGGGCATCATCACAGAGCGCGGTGCGGGGGGGAGGCAGGGGTACCTCTAAACATGAAGCGTGGGGGTGTTTGGCACTGGTGCATTACTCCTGCAAGCTGCATGCGCAGCAGTGGTGGGCATCACCACGGAGCGCGGTGCGGGGGGGAGGGAGGGGTGCCGTCAAACATGATGCGTGGTGTGCGCTTGGGAGGTTGCGGGTGGGGGAGAGCCATTGCACCATGTGTGAGGGCCAGCCCCGGAAGGGAAGCGACATCCTGGGGCAGGTACGGCGGGGGCTCCAAAGTGATGCGCGTGGGTGGGGGTGGTTACGGAGCGCGGTGCGTGGGGGAGGCAGGGGTACCTTCTACCATGACGCGTGGGGTTGCTTGGCATCACTCCTGCAAGCTGCATGCACAGCAGTGGTTGGCATCACCACGGAGCGCGGTGCGGGGGGGAGGAGGGGCGGGGGCTGCAGGCAGCGGGGGGCCTGTGGGACGGGCCGGTGCAACCTGCTCAGGGCAACACACCTGCAAGCTGCATGTGGTGGGAATAACTACGGGGTGTGGGGGAGGCCAAGGTGCTTAGCAGCAGTGGTGGGATTAACTACGGGGCGTGGGGGAGGCGGGGTGCGTGCGCGTGTCTGGAGGCTGTGGGACGAGCCCGAACCGCCTGCATGAGCTGTTGTGGCCGCTCTTGGCTTAGCTTCTTTCCATGCAATTCGACCACTACACCCGTGCCCCCTGCCGACCACCTGGGCAAGGTCTTGGGGCGGGTGCCCTGCCTTGCGTGTATCTTTGCACTGACATCTGATCATGTTCTGAATCATGTTGGCGCCGCCCCTGCCCCCTAGGGGTGCGCCGCCTTGCGCGTGTGTCTTTGCACTGACCTCTGATCATGTTCTGTATCATTTTGGCGCCGCCCCTGCCCCCTGCAGCCCATCTGGGCAAGGTGTTGAGGCGAGTGCCCTGCCTTGCGTGTGTCTGTCAATTTGCACTGACCTTGATTCGATTCTGATCCATTTTCCTGCCCCCTGCAGACTACCTGAACAAGGTTGTGGTCAAGGGCAAGCAGTCGAGCAGCACCAAGGTGCAGGACATCATGACGCCCAGCCAAGCGCTCACCACCGTCACGCCGCAGCACAGGTGAGGGGACAGGGTGGCTGGGCTGCAGGGTGTGGGCAGGGCAAGCCCCGGCAGTGCACCAGGCGCTCACCACTGTCACGCCACAGCACAGGTGAACACACTTGCTATTGCTGGGGGGGAAGTGCTGGGCTGCAAAGGCCGCGGGCAGGGGTGAGCTAGGGGGGGCTGGGCTGCAAAGGGCACGGGCAGGGTTGAGCAAGGTCAAGTGTGTTTGGGCGCTCACCACGGTCACACGCCGCAGCACAGGACAGGACAGATAGGAGGGAGCGGCTGCACCGGGCAGGTACCCGGCAGGGCTGCGGGCCCAAACCTCGCACCGCCCATCCCGCCGCCTGCACGCGCTATGCCCCTTGCCAAGCTCGCCACCCGCCCACCATCTGTGTGTGTGCGCCTTTCATCACTATTTGTCTCTTCGCTTATCGATGTTCCCACCCCGCAGCGTGCTGGACGTGATGGGCCTCATGGTGGACAAGAACTTCCGGCACGTCCCCGTGGTGAGCTGAGCTGGCATGCAACTGTGCAGCACTGTGCGGTCGCTGCGCCTGATTGTGACATGCTGGAGGATGGGGTGGCTGTGCCATGTGCCCGTGGTGATCTGAGCTGGCATGAAACTGTGCTGCACGGTGCTGTCGCTGCGCCTGATTGTGACATGCTGGAGGATGGGGTGGCTGTGCCATGTGCCCGTGGTGAGTCGGCATAAGCAGTGCTTGATGGCACTGGTGTGGAGATTGTGCAGGGGGGCTGCTTGATGTGACTGTGGCATCGGTGGTGTTGAGCATAGGCATGCACTGTGCTTGATTGTGCCTTTGGGGAGGAGGGTGGTCGAGGTGGCTGATTTGAACACAAAGAACCGCCTGACCTGTGTGCTTAGGAGAGGGTGTGGTCTGTTTGTGGTGTTGGGAACCGGTTTGGCGTGGCAAGCGGCTCGTTCAGGCAGGCCGTGGGCTTGGCCCAGCGGAATGGCGAGGGCGGTGCGCCGGCGGAGCACAGCCGTTAGAAGTGGATTGGTTGGTAGTGCAAAGCGCCGCGGCGGCGCCCTCTGGCTGTGGCTTCGGAAGGCAGGACGTACAAAACCCGGCGTCCAGAAGACGTGGTCCAGATTTGTGATGCAACACAGTCGCACAGGGCAATGCAGCATACTTGCACAGCCCTCAGGACGCTCACAGCCCTCAGCTATGTTGCATCGCCCTGTGCAACTGTGTTGCATCGCCCTCGACCTCGTCTTCTGTACGCCGGTTTTTATGTGCTGCCTTCCGAAGCCGCAGCCAGGGTGTGCTTGCGGTGTGGGCAAGCAGTCTGGGGCACAACAAACGGCACTTTGAGGCACGTGCAGGCCGCCCGCGCAGGCCGCCCGTGGGCACGTCCGTCCCAGCAAAACGGTGAGGGCTGTGCGCCGTCAGACCACAGCCGTAGCAGTGGGGAAGCTTGTTAGGGCACGGAGGCGCGGCGCCGCCCCCTGCCTTTGGCTCCGAAGGCGGCACGTATAGAACCGGCTCCCCGACGAGACGTGGTCGTAGGCTGTGCAACTGTCTTGCACACACACACACAGTTGCTGCACAGTTGCACTGCCCACGACCACCTCTTGGGTTGCCGGACCTGCACGTCTCGCCTTTCGGAGCCACAGGCAGGAGGCGCCGCCGCGAGCAGACGCGAGGGGTGCTAGCAGCAGGGGGGAGTGTGAGGATGGCGGCGGCAGCCAGGCAGGCGCGAGGCTTAGAACCCTCCGCAAAGGCGATTGCCCGGCAGTTTGCCAGGGTTGCAGCTGCTGCAAGGCACGAAACCATAGCGGGGTGCACCATCCTGACCTTAACACCAGAGAAAAAACCACAGCGATGTGTACCCAGTGCGTCAGCAGGCACCAACTAGGCCATGTTACCCCCACACCACTATGGCTGCCTTCAGTCGAAAGTGCACCATGCTGCACACGTCCCGGGCAACACGCGGTTAGTGAGCCACACGTCGCACGCAATCCCCGCTGCCCCGCAGATTCACAAGAACACGGGGCCTCTCACCACGGCGCCACTTGCGCTGCCAACAGCTGAGGGCGCACCTTTGCCGCACACACTCTCCTCACCTTTTACTGTGTGTGGCTCACTGAACGGTCATCACACGCACACCTTGCCGTCCCGCAGATTGACAAGGGCAACATGATTGGCATGCTGTCGATGCGTGACGTGGTGCACATTGTTCTGAAGGAGCACAGGTGGGGCAGGGAAGGGGGGCGACGGTTGTGGGGTGGCGGGGTGGCAGGGCGTTGTGCTGAGCACGGCGTGCCGAAGGAGCACAGATGGGGAGGGGATGAAGAGTGCGGGGTGGCAGGGCGAGCACGTCGTGCTGGACTGCGTCATGCTGGGCATGCTGTGCTCTGGCAGGGGTTCACAACCAGGTGTGGGATGGCAGGGAGGCAGGCAGGCTGGGAGGGGTGGGAGGGGAGGGGAGGGTCGTGCTGGGCACCTCGTGCTCAAGAGCACAGGCGCGGATTCGACTAAAGTGTGGGGGTGGCAGGGCGAGTGGGAAGGGCGAGCCGTGGTGAGCACAGTGTATGTGCGGAGCGCACAGGTGTGCCCCTGAGTGCCGAGTTGAGCGTGGTTCATGCAGGGGCGGGAGCTTGTGCTTGGGCTGGCCTGGCCCTAGGGGCCTCGCCGTTTGAACACACACGTCATCAACGCCCCACGCTGCTGCGCCTGTTGTGCCCTGCAGGGAGGAGGTGGGGCGGCTGCAGGAGTACATCCAGGGCACCTTCTGAGCAGCTTCCAAGTGGCAGGACTGCCCAGTCGAAGTCAAAGCCGCGCCTGCCCGCCTCAGGGGAGGCAGCCGGCCAGCCAGGCAGCGTCCCGCCGAAGTTGTGCCCCCTCGCCTTATACTTGTGTACCCAACCGGGGGGTGAAAGCTTGCCAAGCACGTCTGGGAGGAGCCGACGGCTGAGCCGCCCCTGCCCCTGGCCCGTCTGCGCTCTGGTCTTTGCCTTCCCAGGCACAGGAGCATCTATCTGTGCTGCGTCAGGTCGAGCCTGCCGTTCCTTTGTTGCGTCCCTCTCTTTCTCCGCTCTTCTCTCGCCCCGTTCCACCGCTGTTTCCCATGGCCACGCTGTGTCATGCCGCCTATCATTAGGCATGCACCTTTCCTCGCTTTCCATTGCGCCGCTCCGGCGCGCCTTCCCCCGCCGTGCCCGCCAGGGCGGCACCCCCGGCGCTTTGCCCGCCTGCCTGCCCCCCTTGGTTGCATGCTAGCGAGCCCTAGCGCCCTGTCCTTCCGTTTTGTGCCGTCCCTGGTGGCCCCAGTTTTGAGCCCAGGCAACGAACGATGTAGATCCTTCACCAACCCCGGCTGGCCCCCTCTCTCCACACTCCTCATTAGGCTTGCAGGCTTGCAGCCGGTGCTCTTGTGCCCTCCCTTGCTCCCCTGCCCCCGCTCCTCTCTTTCCCTGCGGATCACTTCCCCCACATGCACCCCACGCACCGCACCCTCTCCTGTGACATTTGCTGTGCCTGCCGTGGTTTTGTTTGCTAGCCTGCTCGCCCAGCGTCTGACCCCGCCTCACTTGCATGTACGAATGAGTACCTACCCCCCACCCCTCCCGTAGGGCCGCCGGCCTGTACCGCTCCCCCCACTTTTTTCCGCCCGGCCCGCAAACTGATTGTTGCCGCCATCCCCCGTGCTGCCATCACCCACGTGCAATATTTCCATGACGTTGTGACACGTAAGCAAAGAGGAGAGCGCAGAATAAGAAGCTGGATGGGAAGTCAGGCAGCACAGTGAGCGCGCGAGCAGTTTCGCAACCTTCAATGTTACTCCTTCAATTTACAAGTTATGTGTGAAGTGTGCGCTCGGCGCTGGCAGCAGGAGAGCTGGTGTTCCAGCTGCTGCTTGTACGAGGCGGCGGCATGCCAGGTTCATCCATCGTCCTGCGACGCCAAGAAGGCTGGGTTGAAGTACACAAACTGGCGCTGCTGCGCTTGCTCCAGCTGCTGCTGCTCCAGCTCTCGCTCCAGATGGGAGCCGCTGCCTGGAAGCTGCACCTGCGGCAGGGGCAGGCCCCGCATGCTGGCGGACAGCAGCAACTCCTGCAGGGCAGGGCGTGGTCATGGGCAGGAGGGCAGGGTGGCGGGTGGAGGCGTTGCATACACAGGAGGGTAGGGCAGGGGGCAGGTGAGGGCATGGTGTGGCGTGGGCATGAGGTCAGGGCATGGGGGGCAAGGCGTGGCGTGGGCAGGTGGGCAGGGTGGCGGGGGCGAGGCGT
>JTEE01000254.1:365920-404031 GCA_002896455.3 Chlorella sp. ArM0029B
CCCTCTCCTCTCCGACTGCCTGCCAACGTATAAGGCTGCCCGTGCTTGACGGACTGCTCTCGTATTTGTCGCCAATTACCCACAGCACTGCAAGTTGTGCCTGTGCCCCGCATGCGCCCCGCCTCCCCCTGGGGAGCATCTCTGCACAGGCAGCCCCAGCCCCCCTGCCTACTGCCACGCCTCATGCCCGCGCCAGCATCGGCAGGCGCGCTTCTGTCACGCCATGGCGCCCTTTCCAACACCTCCCTGTGCACCTCCAACGCCTGTCCCCACCCGCTGACCACTTTCAGCGCACAGCCCACACCCTCCCGGCCCCAATTTTGTGTTCGCCGCACTGCCTACCGCTATCCACCATTTGAGCGCACCCCTACCCTGCTCCAGCCGCGCCGCTCTGTCTGTTGCGCCATCGCCGTCCTGCCACCCTGAGGCCCCCTTTCATGCACACATATTCAAAGAGCCTTTACAATAAGGGCGCTGTACACTGTAACCCATCTGCAGCAGGCATGTCGCAGAGGCAGGGGCGCCGAGCTTGCTGGCTGGGCTTGAAATGTCTGTGGGCACTGGCAGCTGTTGGCACTGCTTGGGGTGGCTGCAGCCTGACTTTGTGATGAGCTGGTCTGCAGCGTTGCTCAGGTTGATTTGCACTGCTGTTGGACACTGCCCACCCAGGTCCAATCTGCCCAGGGGTTGCTGCTGCCTTGCATCGAGGGCGGCGTGCAGAGGGCGGCGTGGCGGCTCGCCTGCCAGCCCACACCCCTCTCCTCCAACCGCCAATTGCGGCATTCCCCGGTCCACTAGACACTCTGGCGGCGCCATTGGTGAGCGTGGGCGTCGATGCTCACGGGGTGCGGTGAGACCGAGTGTCGTCTGGCTGACCGGGTGACTGGCAGGTGGCGCGGTCGGGCGGGTCATGTGACGGGCATCGTCCAATCCCGTCCCACTGGGGCGCTTGCAATCGACCCGATGGCGGTCCCAGTCTGCTGAGCGCTGTAGGTCGTCTTGCGCGTCTCGGGCGTGTTACTAGCCAGCGTCGGCTTGAGCCAGTGTTGCAGCCAGCCCAGGCTTCAACGACCCCATCCAGGCACCCTGCAGGAGGCGATGTTATGGCTGGGGGGTGAAGGGGTTTGGTGGGGGTGAGCGGTAGGGTTGTGCAGCCCGCCGCTGTGGGGGTGCGCGCGGCGCGCTGTAGCGGTGCGAGCGGCGCAAGCCCGGCGGCGACGCCAGCAGCCAGGCCAGGCAAGGGGGTCTGTACCATCCATGTGGCGTGCAGTGGACTGGCTGGGAAGGGTGTGGAACCCAGGCTCTGCGCAGGCACGCCGGCACATTCACACTGGTTTTGAGCGCCGGATGTGGACCAGCTGCTGGCACAAAGCGGAGCTGGGTGCAGTGCATGCTGATCACACACAGGTGGTGGTATGCAGTGGAGTGCGCTGCAGTCCCTCAGTGGATTGGGCAGCAGTGCTAAGTCCAATGCGGCAGCTTTGGCCCTGGTGTTCAACCAGGGCACTACATGGCACCCCTGCTTGCCAGGCAGGCAAGAGTGCTGGGGCAGGGCAACATGGATGATGCACAGTAGGCGCCGCCGCACGGGGCGGCAGCAGGTAACCCCTTGAGGTCACGCCCGCCAGCCCATACCACACATGGTGTGCCCACTTCATGCTGAGCAGCGGTCAAGGCCTCCGCTCACCCTGCTCCACCTCTCCGGTGGCTTACCCACCGCTATCAACCCGTCGTCCCCAGATGCTTGCGACGCGCAAAACAATTGAGCATCTGCCTGCGGAGAAGCTGCCCAAGAGTAAGAAGCAAGCCTCACTGAAGCCTAGCCAAATCGGCCTGCCCCAACATGGCCCAGCAAGAGCAGCAGCTGCGACACCCTCGCACTGCTGACCTGGCACAAACAGATGTGTGCTGCAAGGCTGGCAGCCAACATGCAAGCAGCCCAGAGAGCACTACAGGGAAGTACAGCCCCTCCTGTCACTCACATGTGACTGTTCATAAGACAGAGGACAGGACAGGGCGATATATGCTCTGGGGAGGTGCGGCGGGGCTCCCACCACCCGTGTTAACGGCACGGCAAGACACGTGGGGACAGCATAGATCGGTGGGATCACGGAGTAAAATTACCCGCGACCTGACCGGGGGTGTAGAGAGTCCAAGAGGCCAGGCCCAGACTCGGAGAAAGAGAGGTTCGGGAAGAGGAAGGGGTGCCACCGCTGGGGACGCGCTGCACCCCGCTGAACAACGCGTGGGGACGCATGCCGAGGTTGGGCACCGCTCCCGCCTGCTTGGTGCGCTGCTACGCAGCACGAGTGCATGCATTTCCTCATCACGCACAAACATGGAATTAACATGAAATTCCATGCAGCCTTGCTACAGTGCATCTGTGCCAGATGCCCCGCCCCGTGTCAAAATGCCGCTGCCAGAATGACGCTCTGTGACGGCCTGCCAGGAACCTGGCTTGGCCGGAGCACCCCCACGTTCCGCTGCTCACATTTCATTGTGCATCACCGTTTGCGGCGACTCGGAGGGCATCAGGAAAGAGGGGCAGGTCATGCAGCTGCCAGAATCGACAGAATGACTTCTCCCCGCGTGGCAGCAGAGCCGGCACTTTGGAGGTGTCGTGCGAGGTTCTCCAGCACTCTCACGATCCTACATTGATCACTCTGCACTCCAAACCGTGTCTGTGTTGCGAAACTGTAGCCCTCAGCTCCCGGTTGCCTGCAGCCAACATTACTCACTCGCGTTGCCTGCGTGCCAGAATTAGGGTGCCCGGCCACCAGCATCGGCAACATCATGGCGCAGGCAGCGGACCCCAGCAAGGTGGGCGCCTCGGGCCGCTTTGTTGCCCGCTTGACTGGGGAGGCTGGCCTCTGCGGCTACGCTGTCTCTGCGCGCTCACGGGCCGTGTTGTGCTGGCCTCGTGCAGGACGAGGAGGGCGAGGCCAGCCGAACGTGGGCGAAGTCGGAGCTGATGGTGACCGCCCGCGGCGGGCGCGGCGTCGCTGCCCGCATCTGCGCCGCTGCTGAGCTGCCCCTCAGCCCACTGGCAGCCTTCCAGCTCATGTCCCACCCCGATAATGCCGCCATCTTCCGCGGCATTGAGCGCTGCACATACCGCAAGGTCCTCTCATCCGCCAGCAACGGCAGCGCGTGTGCCAGCGACAGCGCCGACGGGCAGCAGACGGTGGAGGTCGAAAACGAGAGTGGTAAGCAGGCGGGGAAAGGGTTGTGATCTAAACCGCAGCAGCTGTTCACAGCCGGTGGTGTGTGTGGTACGTCCGTGCCTCTGCAAGAGCCCGTCAGCTTGTCACGTGTAGCTTTGCCCCTGCCGCCAAACGCTCCCAACCTTGCAGGGCACTGCCCGCAAAAAGAAGGGGCAGCGTTCACCCCCGCCTTCCCCTGCTGCTCCCCTTTGCTGCCCCCTGCAGACTGGCACTTCCTTTGGTTCAAGGGCAGCATCCGCACGCGCATGATTGTGGCAGAAGACCCAGCGCTGGGCAGCATCAACATTCAGCTGGCTCCGGTGGGCGGCAACGCACCCCTGCAGCTCATGACGGCGCAGTGGCGCTTCCTGCCAGGTGGGTGCTGGCCTGGCCAGCACGGCGCGGCATGCTGACGAGTACTCAGTGGTGCTGCTGTTGGGTGCTGCAGGCACGAGGCCTGCACACCTGCTAGCACCCACTGGGCCCTTCTGCTTTTACAAGCCCTACTTCTCAGCCTCCCTGCCTGTCCCTCGCCATCGTTCTTGCTGCCAGCATGTCGTGCACAGCAGGCGCAGGGGCTTCCGCTTGCTCAACCTCGGCTGCTAGCTGCACCCAACCCCTGATTGCGCCTCCCCTTCTCTGCCTCTTGCCTGGCTCCCGCAGGCCGCACCCCCGACAGCTGCCAGGTCACCCTGGAGCAAGAGGTGCACCCACGTGGCCTGCCCCACATCTTCTTCAACGGTTTCCGGGCCATGGCAGCGCTGCAGGTAGGGCGCCGCGGGGTGGGCTGGGGAGCCGCAATTGGAAAGAGTGCTGGGCAACTGTGTGTTGAGCAGCAGGGTGGGCAGGGGAGCAGCGGGTCGGGCAGGGGAGCTGCAATCGGAATGCGGGCCCCGCGCCTGTGTGTTGAGCAGGAGTGGCAAGTTGAGAGCGTGCCACGGGCCTGCATCATGGGCCATTTTGTGCCGCCGCAGTGTGCGCAGCATCGCCCAGCCGGGGTTGCAGCGTGTGGTGCCGGCGGCGCTGGCCTGCAGAGCAGCACAGGGAGAGATCGCGGCGCTGCCACCGCGGGGGCAGCAGGGAGGCTGCGCAGGGAGGCTGCCCCCGCTCCCACCTCGTGCGCCACCATGCCACGCCTTTCAAAGTGCCCACCCATGCGCCCCACTCAGCACCCGACCCGCAAGTGGCCCTGGCTCACCCCCACACTCTTCTCCTTCCCCATCCCGTGCCCGCCCCATCCCACCGCCGCTGCAGGTGCGCAAGACGTTGGAGGATCTGTATGCCGAGGCGCTGCGCATGAACGCGGGGCACCCCTCCCTGGCGCCATACCACACCGTGGTGCACAAGACGATTGAGGCCGTGGCTCACGAGGACGGCAGCAGCACCGCCGACCCCACGTCTGTGCTGACGGCGGCTTATAGTGGGCTGTCTTCGGCCAGCAGCAGCGGCACTAGCGGCGTGCAGAGCTCTGGCAGCTCTCGCAGCTCCTTCCGCGACCTGGGCATCCGCCCCGGCGGCCTGCGCTCGCACCCCATTGCCAGCCTGCTCGACGTGCCGTGCCTGGTGGGCGTGACGGGTGCTGAGCTGGCGGCAGAGGCGGCCGCGGCAGCCGCCGCGGCAGCTGCCGAGAAGGCGGCGTCCGCCGACGCGCCGCCGCCCATCACCATGCAGCAGCGCGCCTACGCTTTGCTGCAGAAGCTGTGGGTGGCATCCAATGCCGCACTGGGTGCTGCACCCAATGCCGTGGCCGAGCTGGAGGAGATGGCGGTGTTGGTGTGACGCTGCCGATGCTGAGCTGGCACGAGGGCCACGTCAGCGCCACGTCATGCGATGCAATCACCGGGCATGCCGCCGTGAGGCGCTCCTCTGCACTGCCTACGCTCAACAAATGCGTGGACAGGATGCATGAGCCCAGGCGGCCTGCCGCACGCTCGCCCTCGTGGCACCCCGCCACTCAACCATCACCGCAAGCGCACCCTCACTCCCCTTGGGAGTCCGGAACCTCCATGGCGTGCACCCCTCTGCTTCCCGTCACCCCTCCCCCCGCACCCAACCCCTGCGCCCCTGTCAACTGCCGTCCGCCCCCCCCCCACACACACACTCTTTCTGTGGGCTTTGCGCGTGTGCACCCCCTGCACCCCCTCTGTGCCCTGGTCTTCAGTCCATGGGCTTACCCAGCGATCCCGCTGCCCCACCCCCTCAGCATGCTCAGGCGCGCGCACCTGCAGGCCCTTTGTAGGCGCATGCTGCTCCTGCCTGCCATCATGCCTCGTCTACACGTATGCACAGCACACACAGCACGCACTCTTCCCAGCACTTTGCATTGCCGGGGACCTCTTCCCCCTGCACTGCCCTGCCCAACCGAAGGACTTGGTTCGGCCTGCAACTGCACTTGCCCACCCCACCTCCCGTCACCCTCCGCTCCCCTCCCCCACTGCTGCCTGCCGGCCCGCTGGCTGTCCTTGTCCAGTGCCCGCTCGTCTCCTTTTGCTCTTTGTGCAACACTGCTCCCCTGTCTTGTCCTACGTTTACTTCCCACCACCTGCCCTGCCCTCCCATCCCCCTGTTTCCCTGTGTGCCTCTCCCCCCCTCCCCGCCTCTTTTCTGCCGGAGAACGAGAAGATCCATTTACCTTGCCCGTTGCTGAACCGTCAACACCGTGTTCGCATGCCGCGTCCTCTTCCCCACCACTGCCCCTCCACATTCCGCCGTCCTGATGCTGCCCCTCCTGAACGCTGTTCACCGCCAAATGCTGCCGCCGCTCTCCGCAACCCTTGGCAACCCGTGCACCTCCCCTCCGTCTTTCAAGCCTGCACTGGTGAGCATCGATCTACCTCACCCCACCCCACCCACGTCTTGCTTCTCGTGCCATACACATCTCTCTCTCTCCCCCTCCACCGATGCACAATGCGTGCCCCCTTTGGCCCCCTCTGTGCTGCCCTGCAACCGCATTGGCCCCCTTTGTGCTGCCCTACCCGAAGGCAGCACGCACAGCATGGGCCCCTGCCCCCGCCCCGCAGCAGGCCTCGGACAACACTGCACAGCCTGCTGGGGCGGCTTCCTCTTTTTCTTGCACAGCATAGCACTCGTCCTATCCTCTACTTTCCCGTCCCTTCCCGGCACTGGCCCCCACGCTCCCCCCTGGCGCTGCAACCCCGCTGTACACTAAACACCCCAGCCCCGCCTCGCATTGATTCGAGCGTCGTCTGCTGTGGCACAAGCCTGATGGCTGTGCCCTGGCCCTGCTGGATGCATTCATTGAGAGTTGCCTCACGCTCTTTGTAAATTTACTCAGCCCACAAGCCAAGCAGAGTGGGCGCCACAACACAGCGGCATAGATTGGAGCACAAACGGCATGCTCGGTGTGCTCACACTCGCCCTGGAGCGCATGGTGTCAACAACAGCGACTAACTGATGCGCATTCTGTGATTGGGACGCAAGGCGACTGGATGACGCCCGAGTTCTTCGAAGCTTGCTGATGCCAGGTTACCACGTTACATGAAAGCAGTGTTGCGAATTTCATCACAGCTGGGTCCTAAGCGTGCACTGCAGCTTGCACACCTATCACGGGGGTGAAGATACAGGTCCACACTTGAGGTGAGTGCACAGGTACAGAACGGCACGTGTGCTGTGAAAGGCGCATATGCATCGTGGTAGTGAGCGTGGCGCAGTGGGCACTCAGTGTCGGAAGTGGGAAGATGCAATCCAGTTATGGGTGAAGGGGCTGGTACACGGTGAACTAAGATTCCCGACAATTCTGAATTAAACAAGCAGCTGCGGAGCACAGGGGAGGGCGGGCGGGCGGGCGCTGTGTGCTCTAGGCACCGGACGCAGGCGGGCCAGCATTTGGCCACGGCAGCTCAGTCTTTACTTGGCGCATTTAGCCCAGATGATTAGATGCAGCTGGCGCATTGCTGCTGTTACATGGATCCGGCATCCTTCTGTGGCTTGGTGTGCCCAGCATGCACAGCATGCATGCTGCCCGGTTGGTCACCACGGGTCACTACCAGAGCCTGCGACATTGGGAGGGAAGGCACGGGTGCGATCAAGGGGCCTCACTCTGAATCAGAGAAAGGGAAGGGGGGAGGGGGAGGGTGGAAGGGAGAGAACGCAGCTTTACAACAAGGCTGTGCCACCAGCCAGCCGGGCAGGCAGGCAGGCAGGCAAGCAGGCAGGCAGGCTCCTGCACTCCCAACCACGAATTGCTGGCCTTGAGGGCCCACGATGTGCTGGGCCATAAAGCCAGCACAGCAGAGGTGCCGTTGCTCACCAGAAGCGTCACTGTGTGTGAGCCCTGCCGGGATCCAGCGCCGCCCGCTTTCCGCACCGTCACCCGCACCCGGCACTCAGCATGCTGCGTGACCTGCAGCGGTGAGGGAGGGTAGGGGACGGTTGAGATAATGTGGCATCGCTCACGTTGCATCTTGCCACCACGCGTGACACATCATATTGTAACATGAAAGCACACAAGCGGAGGTGTTGCAGGGGTCACCACGGAGGTGCTGCGGCAGCGTGCCCACCAAGCACAACCCTGCTCACATTGTAGGACAAAGGATGCAGCAAAGCAGCATTGGCAAAGCGGTGCTGGCCAGCAGGGCGCTGCACCGAGCACTGCAGCACCTGCACAGCGTAGCAGAGCAAACGTGGCTGCCCGCCCCTCTGCGCTGCATGCACAGCACACGTGGCTGCCCATGCCTCTGCGCTGCATGCACAGCACACACGGCTGCCCACGCCTCTGCGCTGCATGCACAGCACACGTGGCTGCCCACGCCTCTGCCCTGCATGCACAGCACACGTGGCTGCCCACGCCCCTGCGATGCATGCACAGCACACGCTGCCCACGCCCACGCCCTGCCCTGCATGCGGCAACCACCTCCCTGGCGCAACCCACCGCAAATGAGTGGATGTGCGGAAGAGAGCCCCGCTGCCCCTGCGCGCCGCCCAGGGCCGACTTCTTGCACTGGCAGCCAGCAATGCACTGCACTGCCACTGCCGCATGGCCCTCGGAGCCCCCGAGGTGTGCCAGATGGACGGATGCCCGCTCGCCAGCCTGGCTCTGCCGCTCCTCAGCGACGCTGCCCTCGCTGCCGCCAGAATCCACACCGGCAGACGCGGTGGCACGGCTGTCAAACAGCAGTTCGACTGAGGCGCCTGCATGCAGGGAAGGGAGGAGGGGCGGGCAGTGTGAGGAGAGGAGAGGAGGCGGCATCGCCGTGCAGACAGTACGCATGAGGCTTACCGTTGCGGCCTGTGCTGAGCAGTGCATGTGCATGCTGTGCATGCTGTGTAGCACCAACAAAGTGTGCTCCCCACGCCGACCATGTGTGGCCAGGATGCGGCGTCCTCCTTTGATGCCCCACCCACCTGGCTTGTCTGCTGCCCACCCCCACTGCTGCGCTTCGAAGCCAGCCGCAGAGGGGCGCTCGGATCGGTAGTCAAACATTTGTCTTGACCACCACTTGCTTGATGCCCTCCTGCAGGTGTGCATTTGGTTGGTTGGTCGAAAGGTTGGTATTAAGCAATGGCTCGCACTTGCAGGGTGGCGCGCCTGGCAGCGGTTTACTTGCATGACATGCGGCACTGGGATGGCAGCAAAGGCCAGCAGCAGCAGCAGCAGCAGCAGCAGCAGCAGCAGCAGCAGCAGCGGCAGCAGCAGCCCAGCAGCAGCAGCAGCAGGCGACAACAGCCCCTCCCCCTGCCTTGCCTGCATTGCGCACAGCGAGGTGGCGACCTCGAAATTGTCGGGAATCATGGGCAGCGGCAGGCGGCGTACCGCCTTGTACCGCTGGTCTCCCCGGGGAGGCGCCCAGCGGTCTGCCTGCGCGCCGCATTCACCTGCCGCCTCCTCTGCCTCCACTGCCTTTGCTAGGACCCCCGCCAGCAATTCCGCCACCACCGTGTGACCTTGGTCACCAGGGTGGGCGCTGCAGCGGGTGATAGGTGGCGACGACATGCTGATCTGGCGCAGTGGGTGCCTGTGCCCAGGCCCCTCAAGCCACCTGCACACGCCTTGTATTCTTGCGGGCCCTCAGGCAGCGGAGCCTGCCAGCAGCGGCACGCTGTAGCACCCCAGGCAGTGCCCAATTTATCCACCGCCCAAACGCCCGCAGCACGCTACTGATTCCCCCCAAAGTGTACAGCTTGCCGGCCGGCCGGCTCGCACGCCCATGCACCTGTCGGCGTAAAAGTATTCCTCCTGCTCGCTCTTCTGGGTGACTGGGATGGCCGCACCCTCCAGGGGCTCGCTGACCCAGTCCTGCTGCAGCATGTCCACCTGCACAGTCGAATGTGGGTTGAGGGGACGAGGAGGGGTGGCAGGGAGAGTGCTGAGATGAGCAAAGGGTGTCAAGGCTGCGCCTCTGTGACAAGCTTACACAGCTGCAACGAATGCGTGCCCTCCGAGGCACCACTCAACAGTTGCACCCCCAGCTCTGCAGGCAGTGCCAGCTGGCGGGTCTAGCCGGTAGGGTGACCTTGCCTTGAAGCCAGGCATGCCCACCCGCATGAGCGGAAAAGCGGCGGCGCGGAGGGAGACAGCTGGCAGGTCGTAGTACTGCAGAGGTACAGGTGGGTGCATCAAGCAGGGCAGGATAAGGCAGGAATGAAGGGAGGCAGGCGGGCACAGCAGTACCAGATGCCAGCAGAGGTACAGGTGGGCACGGCAGTACCAAATGCCAGCAGAGATACAGGTGGGCACATCAGGCAGGGCAGGGCGGGAGTGAAGGGAGGCTGGCGAGCTTAGCAGTACCAGTTGCCAGCAGAGGTACAGGTGGGCACGGCAGTACCAGATGCCAGCAGAGATACAGATGGGCACATCAGGCAGGGCAGGGCGGGAGTGAAGGGAGGCTGGCGAGCTTAGCAGTACCAGTTGCCAGCAGAGGTACAGGTGCATCAGAAAGGGCAGGGCGGGAGTGAAGGGAGGCAGGAGGGCATGACAGTACCAGTCGCCCCACCACCCCAGGCACTCCTGACTACCCTCAGGCACCGGCCGCTCTTTTTCAAGTCGCCCTGCCCACCTTCCACCCTGCCCACCTTCCACCCTGCCCACCTTCCACCCTGCCCACCTTCCACCCTGCCCACCGCTACTCATCGCCTCCTCAGCCCACCGCTTGATCTCCGCAAGGCACCCACCTGCGGCAGCACGGGCAGCTGCACTTCGGCTGCCAGACCGCCCACCCGTACCGCCCACTCGCATCAGCAGCTGCACAGGTGTACTGCCCATTGTGTGGTACCGCCCGCATACCTGCGCCAACACAGTGAGCTGCGCCTCGGCCGCAGGATAGTAGAAGAGTCCCTCGCTGG
Source organism: Chlorella sp. ArM0029B (assembly GCA_002896455.3). Lineage (NCBI taxonomy): Eukaryota > Viridiplantae > Chlorophyta > Trebouxiophyceae > Chlorellales > Chlorellaceae > Chlorella > Chlorella sp. ArM0029B. Next base: position 376,426 of record JTEE01000254.1, read on the forward strand.
CGCCGTCGCCCGCTGCCCGCCACCAAGCCCAGTAGTGCAGCTGCACAATGGCGGGCCTGCAGGGGCGACAGGCAGGGCAGGGAAGGGCAGGCGGGCAGTGGGACCGTGTTGGTGTTGTGTCAGGGGCCGTGGAGGAGCTGGGAGCACGCAAGTGCTCTGCAGGGAGAGCACTGCTGCTCATGCCGCTGGGCAAAAGAAAGCAGGCAGCGACAGCTCAACAGTGGTTGCAGCTGTGGCAAGAGCTCACCTGCCCGGCAGGTGCATCAGCTTGCGCAGCAGCTGCTCATACCCCCGACGCTGCCTGCTGGCAAACTGTGCATCCGGGTGCTCGTCAAAGCCCAGCTCCAGCACTACAAGGTCGGCGTCCTGCGGTACAGCACATCACAGCACGCACAGCAGTGGATTGACACAGGAGGTGAGAGGCAGGGAGATGGCATGGCACGCGCCAAGCGAGTCCTGTGTCGGCAAACACCGCACACGCAGCATGGCACGGCTACCCATCAGCTTCCAAAGAGGGCAAGCTCCACATGATATCCACATGTGAGGCGTGCACTTCTGCCCCCGCCACTTGCTGGCCCCGCCGGCCTGCCTGCCAGCTGCGGCATGTTTTCTGTAGGTTCACTTGCAAGCCGTCTTTCTCCCCCCATCTGTCTCCTTTGTTTGCCTTGCGCCTCTCATTTATTCCCGGTTGTGCGCCGCACCGGGAACCGTCGCCTCTGCTGAGACGAACACGGTGTAATAGGAATGAAAGAAGGAAGGGATACCAGCCCAGCCCCCTCACCGGCGCCACCAGTAGGTCCAAGCAGGAGGCGTAGATGTCGGAGCTGCTGGCCCCCATTCCTTGGTTGGAAAACACGTGGTCCCTGCAAGGGGGAAGCAACAGCCGGGCAGGCGCCGTGAGCGGCTGCTTGCTATGGTCCCAATCGGTATCGCAGCTATGCACCGGGCACTGTTGAAGCGGGCATGACGGGACAGCCAAGTATCACGCAAACCAGGCGTGGTGCGGATGTGATGCTCTGCAAGAGGCCCGCACATGACTACACGTGGTCCTGTAATTTGGTGCACTGGCCAGTTCATTCCAGCTTGTGTTTCAGCTCTCACGGGTGGGGGAATGTGGAATTGATGTACTGGAAGAGGCGGGCGGCGTAGCTGGTGTTCGCTGCGTCACTGGCCCCTGCGCCCGCAGTCACCGACCCGCCCAGCGTATACACCTGCAAGAGAGGCACAGTGTAAGGGAGGGTGAGGGGAGGCATGCCGGCTTGTGGCCACAAGCCGCTAGGCGCTGTGACCTGCCCATGAAAAAGAGTTGCGGAGGAGGAGGCGCTGCACCACTTGCCAGGGGGCAGGCGGGTTTGGTTTACGCACGGCAGCAAGGTGACAAGTTCCGGCTTGTGCAGCCTCGGCTTGCATCTTGCAGGCACCTCCAGCAAGCACAGGCCAACCGCGTGCCTCCCAACCACAAGCACATGTGTGCATCTCACCCCGAAGCATCAGCCGCTCCGGCCAACACAAGTCGCTTACCCACCCCTCACCCCTCACCACCTCGACCCCACCCCAGCCCCGCCACACCCACCCTGCCTTGATGGCCCTCCCCGCCAGAAGCTTGGCAGCCACTGCCTCCAGCCGCCGCCCCGACCCGTAATACGACATGCCCCTTGCCGCCTCCTCTTCTGCCAGCTGCGGCTGCCAGGGAAGCTTCATGTCACGGCGGGGCGGCAGGGGCGGCGGCAGGGCAGCGGCGGCCTGCCCTGCTGGCCGCGGCGGAGGCAGCGCAGACCCCACGTGCTGCTGCCAGCGGGGCTCTGCCAGCAGCCTGCGGCTGCCACTGGGCCCTGCTGTGGCTCCGGAAGCTGGGCTCCCTTCCAAGGCTGCAGAGAGGGGTGCATGAAGGCCAAGGAATTGGCTGGCTGCATACAAAGTCAGCAAGGTGAGCGGTGGTGCACGCAGGCAGTTCGACTGGCAGCCAGACGGGCACTCCGACGGCCTCGCCATGCCCCCTCACCTTGCCCTAACGCCTGGCCATGCCCCCCTCACCTTCTATCCATTGCACTGCACTGCACAGCGGGCCGTTTGTGAGGGCCATGATGGCGAGCAGCCAGGCTGCCCCTGCCATGAATGCCACAGCCAGGGACGTGCCTTCAGGCATGGGGCCAGCCGAGGGAGGCAGGGCCAGTCATCTCCTGCACCTGCTTGTCAACACTGCTGAACCGAATTTGAGGCGGGGAAATGTTGTCACCACGAAAACACAGACGCAACACAATCTGAGCTGAGGCGCAACACATTTTGCTGTCCAGCTCTGCCTGCTGCCACTCGCCGAGCGGCGGCAGCGGCAGGTGGCGGCACGGCACCCAGGCTGAGCTGTCATGGGTGCGCGGTTCCGGATTAACGCACGGAGCCACTAGCATGCATTTTGTAGCCTGGAAACCCGCCCAGAAAGGAAGGTGCCTGCTGTGCCAGCATTTCGCCAGCACTCCGCGAGCACTCGGCCTCGCGGACAATCGGCAGCTTGCATGCCCAGCCACATACCTGCTTTCCGTTCCGAGCATCCAAATTGCCGTTTTCAAGGCTTCCCTGCCTCCGGTTGGCCTTGCCCTCCAAAGAGTCCCTCGCTTGCATTCCAAGCGTCGTGGCAGCGGGGCAAGCCAAGTGCAAGAGGCCGGCGTAGAACACGTCCGGAATGCGAAAAGCGAGGAGACTTCCACCTCACCGGGGCATTAGCTGGCAGTGGGGGCAGCGCTGTCGCTGCCGCTGGGCCAGGTTGGCCCCACCTCCCTGATCGGCCCCAACCTGTGGATTCTATGCAAGTATCTACACGCTACAGAAGGAGGTACCAGCAGAGTCTGAGCATGCAAATGTGGAATCTACGGGACAGGCAATCTGGCGGCACACATGCTGGAACCGAGGCGCCAGGCTGGCAAGCTGTCTGGTTGCCGTCGGGTGCGCCAGCTGTGCCTGCACCAGATGCGCAACTCAGTGGGTGTGGGCAACAACTACGCCCACAGCTCCGTCTGTGAGGCCCCTACCAGCAGGGGGAGCGCCAGCGCCAGAAGCCACACAGCAGCCATGACTTGCAGCAGCCAGGGGGCGCCGCTGGCACTGCCGGAAAGCATGCCGCCTGCTGGCAGCAGCCCAGCGGCGCTGCCGCCGGGCATGACCTGGCCGGCAGGCTGGTATGCTGGCCCTGCTGGCCCTGCTGTGCATGCTGTGCCACAGGCGGCGCTGCAACTGCCTGTGGTTTCGAATGCACCCAGCAGGCAGCTGCTGCCGGCGTCGCTCAGCAGGCGGGCAGCAGGCAGGGCGTGCGAAGCGGGCCAGGCAGCGGCGCTAGACGCCACCATGGCTGCGGGCGGGCGGCTGTCGAACCCGTGGCTGCTCCACGCTGCAAAGGGGCTGCCGAGATCATAGATGGCGCTGCCAATGCCTGCACCACTTGCCCCGCTGCTGGCTCTCGTGCTTGCGTTGCTGCTGCCTGGCTGCAGCTCGAGCACTGATGTGGGGTCGGCTCGCAGGGTCACACGGCGCAGGCCAGCCTGGTGCACCTCGTAAGCACTGGGCGTGCCCACTGCCGCGCCCTTGCCAGCGGGGGCGTCACTCTTGCCGCCGCCGCCCCCATCCAGACTGCCTCCGGGCTGACTTTTGGCTGCCGAGTGACCGGCGCTGCTCTGTGCGGCGGGGCCGGCCGTGATGCTAGCCATTGTCTCTGGCTGGCTGCCTCTGTCATCTGCCACAGCTGCTGGGGCCTGGTCCAAGCTGGCGGAAGTGAGGCTGGAGGCAGCCGCTGGGCCGTGGCCGTGGCTGGCAGATGAGAGGCTGGAGAGCTGCAGAGTTGGCTTGCCGGCTTGGATGCGCAGCGCTTCAGCGTATAGGTCTTGGAAGTTGCCCCGGATCTGCGGCAGGGACAGCAGAGGGGGGGCGCAGGAGGGGATGAGGAGGGTGGGTTGGAGGTTGGGTGCACAGACACTGTGAGGGAGCAGGGCGGCTAAGGAAGAAGGGAGGAGGGTGCGTGAGCAGCTGGGTGCATGGGGCCACATCACACAGGGTGATGTACCTGCCTTGTCAGGCGGGGCGGGGCGGGGCGGGGCGAGGGAGGGGTGATGCTGCGGGTAGGTCCGCCAGCTGCAGCGACTGTGCTGCTGCTGGTGCAAGGCCACGCGGGGAGATGATCAGCTCGCTCATAACAGACATGAGCAGCTCTCCCCCCTGCACTGCTACCTAAATCTAGCTACCTAGGGGAGGTGAAATCACCTCCCCGACCTGGATTCAATTCCCGTCCCCCCACACACAGCACACGCACCTGCCCCGAAACAAAGCTCCGCACAGCGCCGCCCAGCAGGGGTGGCACGCCTCGCGGCTGCACCGACTGCTCCACTCGCAGCAGGCAGGAGCGCGGGCCGGCTGCACGGTTGGGGGCGGTGGGAGGGGCAGGGTTACGTGTGAGGCAGGAGTGCGAGCCGGCTGCACGGTTTGGGGCGGGAAGGGGCAGGGTTGAGAATGAGGCATGCACAGGAGCCGGCTTTCAGGTGATGGCAGGGCAGGAAGAGGCGCAAAGTAGGCGAGGGCAGAGCAGGAAGCGAAAATGGCGCGGGATGCTAGCTGCAATCTACATGAGGTACCGGCAGCAGCGTTCCACGCCCTTGGCCTCACAACCCCTCCCCCCCCCCCCCCGCCATCTCTTTTGCCAGCCTGACCTGCCGTCACAGACCAGTGCCCCTCCAGTGCCGTCAAGTGCCCGCAGCCGCTGCCCCCACCGATGCTGCCGACGCCGCCGCCGCTGCTGCTGCTGCCCGCCGCAATCCCCTTGTCCTGGCGCTCCCAGAAAGATGACAGGCGGAACTGCATCTTGCGGCTGGCAAAATCTTGCTCCACACGAAGCGGGGTGCGCACGCAGCCGCTGAACCAGAGGAAGTGGCAAGCTGCGGGGCAGCGGGTCAGGAGCGGGAGGGGTGATTGTGGGGTTGAGGGTGGAGGGAGGCTGGACGAGAGGAGAAGTTACAGAATCGCAGATTGCACGCACCGCAGCCGGGCTGGGCACAGTGGGAGGCTGTGGTCAGGCAGCAGCTTGACATACAACTGGTTGATTGATTGAGCAGCACTTGGGATATGGCAGGGACGAAGCCACTGGAAGGCCAGCGCCGTCGTCATCCCCACCATTTCCCGCAGCCCCTGTGCCACCTGCTGTCCCCAACCGCATTTCATGCGCCCACCCACTGCACGCTTGCACACATGACCCTTCCTGTTTGAGCCTCCTCTACCCTCCGCCAACTGGCCACGCCCATCCCGCTCGGAGGGAGGAAACTCCCCCCGCAACCGCCACCTGCACCGCCCCTTGTCCCCCCACTCACTCGTCTCTTGCTCCACCTCTGCCACCCTCCGCCCCTGCTCATCATCCGGCGCCTGGTGCCGCCGCACGCACCGCCCCAGGCTGGTCATCACCTCTGGCAGACAGGGAAGGAGGGGCAGACGGGCAGAGGGCACAGGCGGGGTCGGAACGAGGTACTTGCAAACGAGGAGCGGGACGAGGTTCTCGAGGTGGTGGAGTAGGGGAGTGGGAGCAGCACACGAGGCACCTTGGAGGGCCAGATTTTGCCCGAGGGAAGCGCACTGAGACAGGAAAACACCAGCCCCGGGCCTCAGGCGCCGCCCCTCTTACCGTCTGTGTCTGGGTGCACCAGCAACTCAAACAGCACCGAGGCAGGAAGCGGTATGTGGGCCTCTGCCGACAGGCTGCAGCTGAAGCCGGGGCGCTTGTGCTGCCGGATCTTGACGTGCCGCTGCACCCAGCGGTGCGGCGTCGGGTGGCGGCCGCTCGAGGAGGAGCTGTGGCGGCGGCGTAACGGGGTGTGTGCGCCGCAGCTGCCGCCGCTGGCCAAGGCTTGAAGCTGGGTCGAGGCCACGAGCGTGCGCTCAGGATGCTGCTGCATTGCTGCCGAGTTGGGGTCGCGGGGCTAGATTCAGTAGCGAGGTATGAGCAATGCTCCCGAGGGAAGGCGGAGTGGGGTCGCGAGGGGCGGGGCCTTAACGGGGTGCGCTGCTTCTATCGCCCAATCGAAGCTAGCAGGCTGCTGGGAAGGTCACGAGAATTCATGGAACGCCAACTATAAAGAACTCCAGGAACCTGCGCCCCCGTGAATGGAACTTACCTTGCCAGCGAGGTGGCTTCCTCACAGACGCACCGCCGCAGCATCCCCGCAGGGTGGCCCCCAGGTGCAGGTTTCAATTTACATGGTTGTCAATCAGGTTGCTACGCAGAAAATTGCATGTCGTCACATGCCGTCACGCAGCAGTGAGTAGACTGCCAGCTCGGGACCTGCCCGGGTCTACATGTGACGTGGCACGGGAGCGGCCACAAGCCCCCCGCTCAGATGGACACGCCGCCCGCCTTCAGGTGCTGCCGATACTCCTCTCCCCAACACTCCACCAGAAACTTGCGCAGCCGCGGGACGTACTCTGCAGGCATGCACAGGTAAGTAAAAAGCAGGTGGGGACAACCGGAGGGAAGCACAGGGAAGCCTGCATGGGCCTTTCCCATGGTGCGTACAGTTGTTGCTGGGAAGCTGAGGAGGCACCCTGACAAAGCCCACTTCCACAGTGGCCGCACCCCCTCGCGACTCCCCCCATCCATCGCCCACAACCAGCAACATTGAACGGAAAGGCAGCTTGAAGCAGGCAGGCAGGCAAGGCAGGCACCCACCCACCTGACGCCGCTTCCAAGTCCTGGTGCCCTCGCCGCGGCGGCCAGAAGGGCTCGCTGGGCCGCTTGCACAGCGCTGCTAGCTGCAGGCAGGCAGCCAACACAAGGGCACATTCAATCCAGGGTCGAGAGGCCACCATCGCTGGCAACAGGGGTGCTGGGGCTGCCATCCCAGCGAGTACATCCGAGTGTGAACCGCCACCCTTCTGTGCCTCCTGCCACCCCGCGCGCGCGGCACGCGGTGGAGCCCAAGCAACGCCCGCCCGCCAGGCTGCCTGCCCTGCCCAGCCTATTGTGACCAACGCAATGCCTGCTGTGCCAGCTCACCTGCTTGCCGTGTGACACATCTATGACCTCGTCTTGCAACCCCTGCAAGGCCACGCACATGTGATGATAATGTGAGGCTGGCCCCCTCCTTCCAGTCACACCAACGCGGGCCGTTACGCGTGCCGTAGCGGAGTTGGTGTGAGTGGAGTAAAGTTGGTGTGCGTGGAAAGGAGTGGCTGGCCCCGAAGAGGGGGACAGCTTGTGGATGGCAGGGCCTGCCACGCCCAGGCACGCAGCCGCAGCAAACCAGCATGAGACGTAGAGGGCAGCAGGCACACACTGTAAATAGAAACCCTGAGTAAGCCACACACAGAAAGATCCCCACCGCTCAAATTTGCTTCCCCAGCAAAAGGGTTGGGCACCAAGAAGTGTGTGCGCATCCCTGCACGTTCAAACCCGAACAATGTCACCCCCGCAGAGACCCATGCGCCCCTCGGTTCACTTACGTGCATCAGCAGCACCGGGCACTTGATCTTGGGCACCAGCTTGTAGTTTGGGAAGATGTCCAGAGCTGCCGGCCAGTGGCGCCACCCAGGGTTCAGCACCCGCATGCCTGCAGGCACATGAAACGATTGAATCAATGAAACGATTGAATCAATGGACGAATCGTGCCTGCAGGCGGGCCACACGGCGGCAGGCGGTGGCACCGATGACGGAAAAGAGGACAACCAGCTGGCGAGCGACAGGGCAGTATGCCAAGTGGCAGCATGTGGCCGAGGTCAGCTAGTGGACGGGCCGCGCCGCCATGCATCGCCACAACAGCGAGCGGTGGCACCGAGGGCGAAAGCGGGGACACTTTACTAGCGGGCTGCAGGAGGCTAGTTGGTGGTGGAGGCTAGGTGGTGTGTTGGCCAGGGTCAGTCAGCGCCACCAGGCATTGCCACAACAGCAGCGCACGAGAGGCAGCCCTGCCTATTGAATATCTGGCAGCCAGCGGGGCGGCCCCCCAAAGCATGCTCATCATTCCCCTACCAGAGAGGAAGGGGGCGTGCAGCACCACCCCTGCCAGGTTGGTCAGCTGCGCCGCCAGGTGGCAGGTGGGGCCCGAACCGACTGCAGGGCAGGGGGCAGCGGGCAAAGCGGGCGCAGCAGTGCTTCAGTCAGCAAGCGGGGGCAGGGCAAGCAGCTGATTAGGGAATCATGTAAGTGCAGTGTTGGCCTTGCTGCCTGCCTGCCTGCCTGCCTGCACAACACTTTGTAGTGCACTCCTGGTTTTGTTTAAGTGCCCGTCCTCGAAACACCCGGGTCTGCCATTGCCGACTTGCCCAACTGCGCCCCTAAACTCCGTCGCTCGGCCAACTCTGCCAATGGCATCGCAACCCAACCGCTGAGCAACCTCCACACCACATCTAGCGGCACACTGACCCACCCGACTGCCCGTAGAGCACTGTGTCCTCCAACCGTTTGCCCAGCTGGGTGGTGAGGAGCGAGGTCACCGCTGCAATGTCTGCCAGGGTCTGCGAGGCTGCCGGAGTGCCGGTGCTGCGGCCGTACCTGCAGGGGTAGGGGCAGAGGGGCGGCAGGGCAGGCAGGGCAAAAGGTGTGGCAGTGAATGAGCAGTCCACTGGCAGGAGTGGACAAAGAAGCTGCGCACGCCCCAGGCTGGGCATGCCACCTTGCCCGACAGCCCCCATTTGCCCAGCATGTATACATGCGAGCGACACCACTCCCGCCCCGACTCCCACCCAGCCCACGCAGCCATTCATCCATTTTCCGGCGCTGCAGCACCACAAAAGTGTGCCGCAGATGCGCCCCACCCTCCTCAATCACTCATTCCTGATACAGCGCTGCAGCAACACACAGCCGCAGATGGCCCCACCCCCTCACCCCGCGTAATCGTAGCTGAGCACGTTGCAGCGCAGCAGGCGTGCCAGCTCCTCATACAAGGGCAGCATCTCGCCTGCGGGAGGGAGGGGGTGTATGGGGTAGAGCAGCATGGGGTGACTTGGACCCGACAGCTGCAACGGGCCCCCAGACGGGCTGCAGCAGCCCGCGGCAGGCATGCATTCAACCCGGCATCCTTGGCATGCAGCTGGCCCCTGTTTAAAATAACTCTCCAGCATCCTTTGCCCAGCACCCAGTGCCAGCTGTCATCGGGGCGGCAGCGCACCCAGATCGACTGCGTTGCCGTGGCTGTGCACCAGGGTCCACCGCACTCCCTTCGCTCCACTGCTGCTGCTGCTGCTGCTGCCGGCTGCCGCTGCAGAGGACCCGGCCCCGGGAATGAAGGCCGCCACTATTGTCTCCTTTTTGGAAGGCACCTGGAACACTTGCGCTCGCGGCACACGCTTGATGGAGCTGCAGAGAGGGTGGGTGGGAGCGGTGGCAAGGTCAGGCAGAAGGCGGCGTGCCGGGCGTTAGCCGACCAAGGCCGCGGGGCACTTTACTTTGCGGGGCAGCAAGGCAGCGGCGCTCCCAAGGCATGCAACACATACAAAGATGCACACAGCCAGCCAGCACACCAGCAGGCGTGCATGGTTTGGACGTACGCCTGTGTTGGTTTGATGTACATCTCTCGGTCGCCATCGCCATGCAGCTCCAGCATATAGCTGGGCGGCTGCACGAGGGGCGGTTCGAAAGCACAGGGGTCTGTGTTGCAAGTTTCGTTGCGGAGAAGCAGGCCAAGCAAGCGAGTGCAGGCAGCGGGGCCGCAGAAGTGGGATGGCTGCGGGCCAGCTGGCAGGCAGCCAAACGGAAGCTGCGGAAGGACACCACCAATAGAAAGGTGTTCAGCGTATGCCCCGGCATGAGAGCAGGAGTCAAAGGCAATCCACCCGTGCCATGTAGAGCGCTGGGCTGGCTGGGCCGCTGCCAGACGGCCAACGGGCGCGTCAGCCTGCCACCTGCAACCATCTGCACCTGCTGGCACCACCTGCGACCCACCTGTGGCGGGAAGAAGGCCAGCTTGTGGCTGACTGCGTCTGTGATCTTGCGAAGCACCATGGCTCCCTGCAGCCGATGTAGAGGCGGCAAACGTGGTTGGAAGCTGGAGCAGCACCGTCCTGGATTCAAGCGGCGGCAGGAGGAGGGACAGGCGGCGGCGGCGGCAGCAGTGCACTCTGCGGCTGGGGCACTCGTGCCCCCGACACTCGTGCGACCCGGGACCTACCCGCCAAGGTCCTGTTGCCACGACCGGCCTGGGGCCCGCTTTTATTGGGTTGACACGGAGCAGTGGTCGGGCCGTCGCCAGGGTGGCTGGCAATAGCGTCTGAGCAGCAGGTAGACTACAGAGTCCTCGTGTGGTGTACGCAGCCGCCGTCCCGAGCCAAGACAATACCGAAGGCCAGGAACGCAGCACGCAGCACGAAAAAAACAAACGCAGCACGCAGCAATCAAGACTTCAACTTGGAGTGCCATTCAGGTAATCAGATCGCTGCCTGCACTGGCTCGCAACCACCTGCAGCAGCCATGGAGGGCGACGACGACCTTTTGCTTTCACTGGCTGTCGAGGCCTGCGACGAAGAGGGGCCCCAAGGAGGGGCTGCCGCTCACCTGCAGGATGCGGACATGTTCTCGGGGCTGGAGTCCGCGGCGAGCGGAGCCAGCGGTGGCAAGCCCGGCGGCAGCGGCGGGCCCCGCCTCTCGTGGGCTGCCAAGGCCGCGGCGGGGGGCTCCGCTGGAGCGGTGCCTCCTGGCCACCAGCCCCGCAAGGCGGTGATGCTGCCCCCAGGCGTCATCCCGCGGTCATCAGCGCTGCCTCCCACGCTGCTGCTGCCAATCCAGCCTGCGGCGGCGGCAGCGGCCGGACGTGGTGTGGCAATCTTTGGTGCCTCGCAGCCGGCGGCAGCAGCCCAGCGGGGTGGCGCAGCTGCTACCACGTTTGCAGACAGCGGGCAGGGCTCGCTAGTGGAGCGCAGTTCTGGCCTCAAGGTGGGTAGAACTATGTTGCACGCGTCGCCCTGTGCCTTGCTTACGCAGCGTGCCCTCCCGCCTCCCCTGCCGCCCCTGCATCGGCCCCCCCGTCTTGCAAGCTGCGCTGCCCCAAGCTGCCCTGCTGCCCTGCCGCCCTGCTGCCCTGCTGCCCTGCCTTGCCTTGCGCACGTGCTCCCTCCATACGTTCTCCGCCCTCTCTCTTGGCGACCCATGCAGATCAAGAACCCTAAGGTGTCCCACACACAGCTCCGAGGCCGCCTGGCAGACACCGCTATGCTGCGCCTGTCGCAAGTCAGGTGGGCGCCGCCAGGCGCTGCTTGCTGCCAGCGTTGGCCCGCATCATGCTTCCTGTAACTGAATGTGCCTTTGCTGCACGTTTCTGCTCCACACAATATGTGTGGAACTCCTGGCCCTGCCGCCATTGCTCTAGGGCCGGCGCGGAACGCTCATGCCCCGCCCGCGCCCCCACCCCGGCCCTCGTCATGTGCAGGCAGCGCCACCGCACGGCGGGCCTGGAGGGCAGTTGGGCCACCATGTGCGTGATTGGGGAGAGGAGCAAGCCACGGGAGACAGCCAGCGGTGAGCCGCTGTTGCAGCCGGTGGGCACTGTGTGGCGTGGCGAGCAAACATGGCAGCCGATGGGGAGTGTGTAAGGGGGATGCGGCGGCAGCGGCCAGGCAGGTTGTGAGAAATGTGGGGCGAGCATGCACAGCGGCGGCCAGGCAGCTACATGCGAGGCCCCATGCTTGTGGCACCCTCTGGCCTCTCCGCCTGTGCATGCCCGCGCCTGCCACCGGCTTGTGCCGGTATCTGCAACACCAACTCATCTGCTGCTGTGCCCACTGTGCTCCGCTCAGTCTCATGTGTCGGCCCGTGCGTGTTTCATTTCATTTTGTGTGCAGGCCGCTCCTACAGCGTGTGGAAGGTGACCGACCTGGACCAGACCTGCCTCTCCCTCTTCCTGTTTTCGGGGGCGCACGACGACATGTGGCGGGAGGGGGAGGGGACCATCATCGCGCTCTTCACCCCAAAGGTGGGCGGGGGGTGCCTGGGTGGTGTGCAAGTGTTTCATGGGGCATGACCTCAAGAGCATCAACTGTGCGTGCAAGTGTTGAAAGCTGGGTTCAAGGTGGGCGAAGAAGGGTGTCCGGCAGGTGTGCGTGTGTTTCATGGGCATGCGAGCATCAAGTGTGCATGAGAGAGTTGAAAGCTGGGTTCAAGGTGGGCGAGGAAGGGTACCCGGAAGGTGTGCGTTTGCGTGGGGCATGGGAGCATGCAACTGTGCATGAGAGAGAGTTGGGCGCTGGGGGCACGTGATGCCAGAAGCTGGGCGGTAGCTGGGAGGGGCACAATGCCAGGCAGCCAGCTGTTGCCGTGCTGGGACGCTGGATGTGCACCGACCTCCCACCACGCCTGCTGTGCCTGTGCCTCTGCCCCTGTCCCCTCCCTGTGCCAGGTGCGGGCAGAGGGCGACTTCTCCCTGAGCGTGGACTCGTCAGACCAGGTACATGGGGGCACAGTATCTGTATGTAATTGATTGATTGGGAAGAAAAGAAAGTGCTGCAGGATCACCTCGAGTGTGCAGTGTGTGGGGTGCTCTGTGCCAAGAGGGCAGCAGAGGGCAGGCGCAAGCTTGCCCCTGGCATGCGCAGGCCTGTTGTTCTTATGTTGGTGCACCCCAGCCCCTGAGTTCCATTCCAGCGCCCTGACACAAGTCACTCACCCCTCCGGCAGATATGGGTGCTGGGCCAGAGCCCCGAGTTTGGGTACTGCAAGGCCAAGAAGAAGGTGGGGGATGTGATGATGGTCTGGTGGGGTGTGACGTGGTCCCAGGAGGTGGCACTTCCAGGAGATGGCACTGCCGTGTTTGCCTGGGCACTGCATGGGGTGGGATGCGCTTGCTGCAGTGGCACTCCGTGCCGGGCCCTGTCCTAGCCCCTCCCTCCCGACGAGCCTTGCCCTCCATCCCTGCCTGCCTGCTCTGCGCCCGCTGCTGCACAAGCTGCCCTCTCGCCCTGCCCTCCCTCCCCCTCCGCCGGCCCTGCCGTCCTACCTGCGCGCCCCCTGCTAGCTGCCTGCCGCCCAGATTCCACCCCTGCCTGTGGCCCTGACCTGCCTGCCTGCTTCATGCTCCCCTCCCCTCCCCACCTTGCTCAGAATGGGGAGCCGTGCCGCATGCCGGTCAACGTGTCGCGCTGCCCCTTCTGCCCCTTCCACGTCCAGGCAAGCAGCCCTGCGTGCACAGCACGGCACAGCACAGCAGGGGTGGCAGGGCGGCCCAGCTTTGCAGGAGGGTCTGTCCTGCATCCATTGCCTCACCAGCCGTGCTTGCACTGCCACACATCGACTGCCCGGCTTCCTGTGACGCCTTCGCTATGGCGCCACCTCAGGCCGCCAATCATAAGCAACCGTCATGCCATATCACCTCCGCCTCACCCTTTCTCCTGCACTCGCCTGCACAGCATGAAGCCCAAGTGTCGGGTGTCGTCTGCAGCACCCCCACCACATGCCGTTGAAATTCACCCCTCAGGCCCACCGCCCGTGCTGGTATTGTGTCCCACCTTTGCCTTCCGCAGACAGAGTACAACCGGCTCAAGCCCACTGGCCGAACCGAGTTCCAGACGACCAATTTGAAGACTGCTTTCCGGCCGGGCATGCAGCGGGGTGGGTGGGCAGGGTGTAGGTGTGGCATAGGCTGGGCACGCAGCGGGTGTGTTTGTGCGGGCGGGGCGTGGGTGTGGCATAGGCTGGGCATGCGGCGGCGCGGGTGAATGGTGGGCGAGGTGTGTGGTGGGCTGCCAATGCTAGCGCGCAGGTCCTGCCAATACGTAGACTCAGCAGCATGTAACACATTCCTGGCTTTCAGCACACCTCTCACGCCTCTCTGCAGCCCAGCAGTAGGCGCCGAGCGAGTCTCAGAGCCAAGGCATCCTCCCTTGTGACGCAAATCCTCCCTTGTCATTCATCTCTAGTATTCCCATTTGCACTGCTGCAGGCCTGCAGTGGGCGCCTGGCGAGTTTGAGAGCCAGTCTGCCAAAGAGCTGCGCATCAAACAGATGGGGGCGGCACAGGTGGGAGGGGCGGGTGTGGGAGGAAACAAATGGGGCAGCAGGAGTGGGAGGGGCAGGGGGAAGCACCAAGCAGATGGGGCTGCGCAGGCGGGAGGGACAGGGGGCAGGCGGGAAACGGATGGGTGCGGGCGAGGTGGTAGAAGCGGGGGTGGGAGGGACAGGGGTAGAAGGAACCATTCCTGACCACCCCCATCTGCTCCCTGCCTCATCCCGCTCCTCCCAGCCCCGCTCCTCCCACCTCTATGGCCCATTGGGTTCCTGCTATCCCCCCCCTCCCCCCAGGCAGCTAGCACATGCTTGTGACCTCCCATCTTCCTCTTGCTTCCCCGCTGCAGCTGGAGGGCTTTGCGGCAACGGCGCGCGAGCGCGGCAGCGCCGTGGGTGCCCGGTGAGTGCTGTACCGATCTGTCCTCCCTGGTAGGCCCAGTTGATTTACAGAGTGTGCTGGGGGTCAGGGTCCAGATGAGCCAGGCTGTTTCCAAGGGAGGGTTGCCCCCCAAAACAGCTGGCGGCCGCTGCTGTATGGCCATGAACCGCGCTGTGCTGGCGCCCCTTCATATTCCCCATTCAAACCTTGACACCAACCCACCCACGTGCCCTCTCCCCACCACACAGGTATCTCACCACCGTCGCCAACCCGGCGGCAGCGGCAGCAGCAGAGACGGCAGCGCAGCGGCGGCTCACGCCGGCAGCCGCCATTGCAGCAGCTGCCCAGCAAGGCCCGGTGGCAGCTGCGCTGGCGGCGGCGCCAATACCTGGAGCCCGCTCAGGCGGCGCACTGGTGCTGCAGCTGCGCACCGGCCAGCAGCAGAAGCGCAAGGCAGCTGTTGCGCTGGCTGAACAGGCCGGTGGCAAGCGGCAGGGCAGCGGTGGCAGCGGAGGCGGTCACAATGCGGGTGGAATGGTAGAGTTGGAGGATGATGATGAGATGGTGCCAGGTGGCACATCAGGGGCAGCAGGCTACGACCCGACTGCAGACGCGCGGCAGCGGGCGCTGGCGCTGCTGCGGGCGGCAGGTGCGCAGTGGGTTTGGGGGCGTGCATTGGGGACTCCTGGATGGATAGATGGGCAGGCGTGCTGTGCCTGCTTGGCTTCACACCGTTGCATCTGTGATGCATGCCGTTCACAGCTCCAGGTATCGACCATGCAACTTAGCACCCTGGTTACGGCTGCCCGCCACTCTTGCAGGTGGCACCCCTGGAGGTGCCGGCGCCAGCGGCAGCCAGGTTCCAGCAGCGCTGCAAGCGGATGTGGATCGAATGAGGCAGCGGACTGAGGCAGCAGCAGCAGCAGCAGCGCGAGGGCAGCAGCAGCAGCAGCAGCAACAGCAGCCGCCGCGGGCGGCAGCGGGCACAGCCAGTGACCGGGCAGCACTAGCACAGGTTGAGAGCAATCATCGGCCGCCCCCGCTTCCCTCTGTGGTGTCTGGCGGCCCGTCTGCCGTCCGGCTACCTCCCACTGGCAAGCGGCCCGCAGCAGGTGCAGCGGCAGGGGGCAGCAAGAAGCCAGCGGCGCAGCGGAAGCCGGCAGGAGCGGCGGCAGCTGCGGCGGCTGGCCCCCAGTCGGCCATGGAGGCCGCCTTTGGAGGTGTGCTGGAGCAGGTTGCGGCCACGGGGGCGGCAGCACGGGGCACACGGTGAGGCGGGAGGCAGCGTCACCTTGCTGCTCTATGGCGCCAACACTCCTGTTTGCTAGTCGTTTGGGGCGCTCCGGGGCCCAGCGCGTCTGGAACTACCTGCGGCAGATGGGCAGTGGGATGCTGGCTTGACGCTTGCAGGCGCTGGCCTCACGAGACTGTGTTAACCATGGCATCCCGCAACCACCCTCCTTTGTATGATCTAAGAAACACGTGTTACACGATTGAACCGTGCCGGTGACCAGCCTCCCACGAGCACCATTGTGCAGGTACAAGGATCTGGTGGATGACGAGGAGCACGACAAGCTGGACAAGGTACTGCTGGGGATACTGCTTCGGTACTGCAACCATGTGCTGCTCGCCACCTGGATGCATGCATGGTTCCCCTCTGTTCAAAGCTGCCATGGCCTACCCTCTGAAATGGGGACCGCCCCGCAGCCCCTCCCCGCCCCCACGCTCAATCCCTCCCTCCCCCTCTCCCTCCCGCCTGCCCTGCTGTGCGTGTGTCCAGGTGATGACCGCCCTGGAGCAGAAGGACGAGGTGGCAGCAAGGATGGACTCAATCTCACGCCTGGTGGTGCAGGTGAGCGGCAGGGGAGCAGGGAGGGTTTCCAGATCTGCGACTGTATATGCCGTTGGGGTGAGCACAGCTTTAAGGTTAAGTCAGGAGTGATTCGCCTCGGCTATCTCCCGTCTCGCCGCTCCGCTCCGCTCCGCTCCGCTGCCGTGCTGCGGTTTGCAGTGCGCTTGTTGCTTCGAATGCCCCTCTGTCCAACAGCGCGCGGCCCTGCCTGCCTCTGCCTGCCTACCGTGGTGCCCATTCCATGCACCCACCACAACTCCCGCCTCCCCTCCTCGTGCCCACTTGCCATGCACCCACCTCAACCCCTCCCCTCCCCCGTCTCGCTCTGCACTGTCCACCCCCAGGCCTTCCGCTGCAAGGTGTGCAACTACACGGCCGAGCGGCGGCGCCCCGAGTGTGCGGGGCACCCCTATGCCGTGGAGCGCGTAGAGGTGGGTGGGCCGGTGGGGGGCGGCAGGGCGTGGGCGTGCGGGGATGAGCTTGGGGTGGGCTGTTATGGTTGAAGAGGAAGGGAGGCGCAGGAGGGGCGCATGCCGTGCTTGAAAGGTAGCAAGTAGGGGGGCGATACGGGACGTCGATGCCTGCCTGCGTCCCCCTCTTAATGGATCCATCAAGCGTGCGACGGCTGCAAGTGCCGGCCTGCCCCGCTGTGGCCCACTGTCCCCTGCTGACCTGTCTCCCCTCTCTCATGTGCCCACCGCCCTCACCCTCGCACAACAGTCGACCAAGCGATGGTGGCAGTGCGATGGCTGCAAGTTCCGGTTCACCACCGTGGGGCAGAAGTACCCCAGCAAGCGGTGCACCAAGTGAGTAAGGGTGGGCTGCGCTGGCGGTTGGGCAGAG
The DNA here is from genome assembly GCA_002896455.3 of Chlorella sp. ArM0029B. Lineage (NCBI taxonomy): Eukaryota > Viridiplantae > Chlorophyta > Trebouxiophyceae > Chlorellales > Chlorellaceae > Chlorella > Chlorella sp. ArM0029B. The sequence continues at coordinate 393,451 of JTEE01000254.1, forward strand.
GCTGGGAGGGAGGCAGGTGGTGTGCATGCGAGCCAGGCATCCATCCCGCCTTTGCAGGCGTGATGATGGGTGCCCCCCCCCATGTGCTGGCGCATCATGTGCCCCCACACACCTAACCCTGCTTCCCCTCGCTGCTACTGCCACTTTGCCGCCACACGGTCACCTTGTGCTTCGCACGCCCGCCTGGCAGCTGCATTCCTTCTACTGCACCCCCACCCCCCACTACACCCCGCAACGCTTCGCCCCTGCCTGCGCCCCCCTTGTGCCACTCCCGCGCCCTGCCTGCACCCCTGCCTGTGCCCTCTTTGAAATCTTCCTCACCTGCCTCCCCTCCCTCCCACAACAACCCGTGCAGGTGCAACCAGCCAGGCACCGGCTTCACCGCCGTCTCCATGCTTCGTCCCCAGAAGGAAGCCGAGATCGTAAAGCAGCAGAGCAACCAGGCGGGGCGGGACCAGATGATGGCTCGTGGGGCGGAGCAGAAGTGGTGCAATTCCTGGTAGAGCGGCAGGCGGGCAGGCAGCGGGGTGGCAGCAGCAAAAGGGGATGGCTGCCGGATTGTGTGCAAGCTGGCAGAGGAGAGCTGCAGTTGGGGATACGGCGGCAAACGCGCCCTGCTGCCTGGCGCCGGCGACGCAGTAGCCAACGGCACTGTACCGCTGGCGCTGGCTGTACATCTCCCATCTGATGGACCGTAGCACAATGTGTAAAGCATCCCGCACCCCAGTACAGGGAGGGGGAGGCGCCCCAAAAAACTTGCCAGAAGGTGAAAGTATCGAGTGGTGACATAAGAGGACAGGGGGCTCCTGCCGATGCAGCCATGAACAGCTGCTGCACCCCTGCATGTGCCGCCACCGCTGCCAGGCGCTGTGCCCGGCTGTCGGGAGGCCCTGTCTGCCTCTCACAGCCCACAGCCCCGTGACCGTTGGTGCCTTCTACAGCTCGGCGTTGACCCTCCAAGCCTGTTGGACCTCGACTCGAGCACTGCGCCGCCTCGGCCTCTCCCACGCGTGCAATCGCGGTGAGTTGTCGGGCGGTGCGAGCCCCGCGTTGACAGGCGGTGACAAGTGATGCGCTGCTCTCCGCAGAGATTATCCTCCGCAGGGTCCGGCGCCACGCCACACAACCAGCCCGCGGGCCCCCTGCACCCGCTGCCGCTGCCGACGGCTCCTGCTGTCGTGTTTTCTTGCAGGTCAAGCAGCTCGCTTGTACCCCCTCTTCCGTGCCGATGGCTGCTTCGAGCCGCAACCTGGCCGCCCTGGTGCAGCGCCTGCAGCCGGGACACAGCGAGGCAGAGCAGACGGTGGCAGCAGGTGTGCTGCAGGACCTCGCAGTCGGTGGCGCCGAGGGCAGCACAGCCATCGTGGCAGCCGGCGGCGTCCCTGCACTGGTTCAGGTGCTGCAGCAAGGCAATAACGCTGTGCTGATGGAAAGGGTACTGCTGACTCTGGCCACCCTAGCCGTGGACATTCCTGAGTGCCGCCCAGCCATCGGAGCGGCGCCGCGCGTCATCCCCTCATTGGTGCAGCACCTGCAGCGGAGCAGCAGCAGCAGCGGTGAGAACCAGGAGTTTGTTGTACAGGCATTGGCCTACCTTGCCAATGGCAGCCCCGAACGCAGCGCAGCCATTGTGGCGGCAGGCGCCATCCCGGCCCTAGCCGCTTGGCTGCAGCCGAGCCGCAGCGGCAAGCGGTTCAGGCCTGCGGCTTTCGTGCTGGAGAGGCTGGCCTGCGAAAGCTCGGCCTCAGCGGCAGCCATGGCAGCTGCAGGCTGCTTCCAAGCCCTGTTCTGGTGGTTGGAGCATGGCGCCAGCGAGGCAGAGCAGGCGGCGGCAGCAGTGGTGCTGCAGAACCTTGCAGCAGATGGCGCTGAGCACAGCGCAGCCATCATGGCGTCCGGCGGCATCCCAGCGCTTGTCCAGTGCCTAGAGCGAGGCGGCAGCGAGGCGAAGCTTATGCCAATGGCGATGACGCTGGGCAACATAGCCAGCGACAGCCCAGATTTCCTTGCGGCCATCACGGCTGCAGGCGCCGCTCCCTTGCTCGTGCGCCGCCTGCAGCAGAGCAGCAGCGAGGAAGAGCAAGCAGTAGTCGCTGATTTCCTTAGGGAATGCGTGGTTGTCGGCCCAGAAATCTGCAAAGCGGCAGTGGTGGCCAGCGGCAGCATCCCTGCGCTGGTGCACTGCCTGGAGCGTGGCAGCAGCGAGGAGATGTTGCAAGCGTGCACTGCTGCGCTGCGCGGCGTGGCCCTAAGCAGCCCGGACAACATGGCAGCTGTTGCAGCCGCGGGTGGCATACCCATGCTGGTTTGGCGCCTGCAGCATAGCAGCAGCCAGGCAGAGCAGGAGGACGTGGCGTTGCTGCTAGGGCAGTTTGCGTGTGCCAGTGCCGAGCACAGCGCAGCCATCCTGGCAGCAGGCGGGGCCAGAGCGGCTGTGCAGCTTATCGAGCGCAGCGGCAGCGACGTGGCGCGAGGAAAAGCGGCCAGCGCGCTGCAAGCCTTTTGCTGTGGCGGGGAAGAATGCGCGGCAGCAGTCGCCGCCGCCGGCGGTGTGGCCGCCTTGGTGCACTGCCTGGGCAGCAGCACTGACGAGCGGTTGCTTTGGCCGGCTGTTGGTGCACTTTATAACCTGGCTCTCAACAGCCCTGAGCGATGTGCCGTCGTTGCAGTTGCGGGCGGCTTCCCGCTGCTGCAGCAGCTTCTGCAGCGCGGCGGCAGCAATGAGATCGCTCTTCTGGCGGGTCGGGTTATTGCCAACTTGGCCGCTGCCGGTCAGGTCACGGCAGGCGCAATGGATGGCAGCGCAGCAGCCAGCACAGCAGTGTCGTGCCGGTCCACCGGGGCAGCAGCAGCTCTGGTGGGTGATGAGGCGCCACTTCAGGCTGCTGCCACGACGGCTCCTGCACCCGCCGCCCCGCCAGGGGACACGGCTGTTGCACCCAGGGTGTGCGCGGCGGGTGGCTGCGCCAACACCCAGCACCTGCGCTGCTGCGGCGGGTGAGAGGGTGTGATGTGTGTTGGGGGGGCCAGCAGGGCGGGAATGTGTTCCCTCACTGAGAGGGAGTTGTGGGGTGCAATTTGCGTCAGAAACGTTCCTCTCCCCGCTGCACTCTGCCGGCCGCTCGAGACGACTGCCTGCCGACACCAAGCGAGTGTTTGTTCTGCCGGCTTCGATAACATGCACCATTTTACCATGTGGGGCTTACAAGGGTTCACGCTTGCCCAGAAGAGCCCTCTTTTCTGCTTACTACGGCGCATTGCTGTTTGTTGGCCCTGCAGGTGCCGGACCGTGCGGTACTGCAGCCCGGCTTGCAGCCGTGCACACTGGAAGGCGCACAAGCCGGAGTGCCGGCGCCTGCAGGCTGCAGCTGCCGCTGCCACCAGTACTGGGACCGAGCCCTCCTCCCCGGCGCAGCCGTAGGTCCTCACCTGCCATTGTGATGCCCGGCTGCAACGCCGAATGAGCCCCCATCCAACCCCATCATACCACACTGCCCCAGAATGAGATTTCGTGCTGAGTTTTGCTTGCAACGATCAAATTTAGCGACACGTCTGCTCTGTTAAGCCTGTCCTGAATTTCCGTTTGTTCTTGCATAGAGGCTGAAGCAAGGTATCTGCGTCGGCGGCCACATTGCCCACCATCGTATGTGTATGCATGCCATGCCCTTTTGAGGGCTGGCAGCTGGTGCGGGGGGGTAGGAGCAGCCGCGGGAGAGAGGGAGAGAGAAACGATAGATGCCAGCCGCATGGGCAAAGCAGAGCAGGGTGGTGGTGGTTGCATGCATGCATGATGGCTGGGGTGGTGCGCCTGGAGGGCAGGCGCTGGGGTATAGGCAGCAAAGGCTGCAGGGTTGCTGTCCCTGAAGTGTGTTCAGCCATCACCCGTCATCTCTGCCATGTTCAAGTTCGCCAGATATGATGTCTCTTCCAAACTGACACCTTATAGATACATGCATGTTTAACATGTTTAACATGTTTAATAAACATGGCCACGTGAAGACTCAAGCCCTGCCGCATGCGCTGTGCTGAGCCGGCGCCAGCTAGATGGCACTCTCGCACGTGCAGGACGGAGCCCTGTTCGCCCACTCCAACTCCCGCTGCCGCCATCAACTGGATTGTAAACAACTGGGCAGCATGAACGCATTCGAGCAAGCCAGGGCGGAGCGGATAGCCGCAAACCAGGCGCAGATGCGGGTGCGCGGGGCTGCCGTGGATGCTGAGGGGTCTTAGGGCGATCGCAAGCCTGCTTGAGGTCGCCGGTGGCAGGCGGAGTGCCCGGCGCGCATGCCAGGCGCACCCGCCTTTCAAACCCGCCGTTGGTCCAGCGGGCGCTTTGGGGCCGCCGGTGCTGCTACGACGCATGGTAGCGGGTGGTGGGTCCGGAACGACTTTACCGCATCGTTGCAGTGCGCTCTGTCGGGCGCGGCAGGTGGCGCCGCCGGCTCGCGACCGTTGGTCCACCGCCGCAGCTTGCCGTTGGGCACAGCCGAGCCCCCCTAACGCAGTCCTCATCTCGCTGCTTACTGGCCCTGCGGAGCAGCTCAGCGCCTCTCTGTCGACCTTGGCTCAGCCTGCATTACCCTCCTGCACCGGCGACCCACCCTGTCCTCTTCTGGTCTGGCCTCGCCTGTGTTTGTGCCCTCCCTGCAGCTCTTGGGCCTGGTAGATGCAGTGCAGCAGCTGCAGGCAAGCGCCGGTGGGGACCGCCCAGACAAGGCCAGGGCAGCACCCAAGAAGCGCAAGATGTACGAGATCGAGGTGAGCACCGGGCGGCGCGCAGGCGCACCATATGGCTGGGCTAGGCTGGTGCCGGCTGGGCGGCTGTCGCGGCATGTCGCTGCCTGTCATGCCCTGTCACGCGCTTCTGCTTTAGGCCCCTGCCCAGCATGGTCCCTGCACCGCATGTCCCTTGCTCTTCTGTGCTCCCCTGCTTGCTGTACCTTGCTGCACCGCTCACCACACTGCACTCCCCTGCAGCACCACCCTAACGGCTGCCTGCCTCTGTGCCCTCCCCTCCCTGCCCTGCCCCGCAGGTGGAGGTGCGGCGCAGCGGTCGGCTGGGTGGTGACCAGCCTCTGTACAATGAGGAGTGCCTGGCGGACAAGGCGCTGGGCATCGACAGGTGTGGACACTGGTTTGTGTCTCATCTCAACAAGTGTGCGTGTTGGGGGCACGAGGTGCCAGAAATTGTTTGGCAGGCAGGCAGCACGCCTTCCGCTCAGGCTTCCTCGCTGCCACGAAGTGATCAATGCAAGCACCGGCAGATGCGACCCGCAGCCGGGGTATCCCCCACCCACTCACCCACCCGCTCTTTGTGCCTGCCTCCCCTACCTCCGTTGCAGGCTGGACCTAATCAGCTGCCGCCGCCGGCGCCGGGTGGGCGTGGACCCCACCCAGCTCACCGCCATCCGGGAGCGGCGCATCAAGTGAGTGGGTGGGTTCAATGTTTTTTGTGATGTTCGCCTTGGATTGAGCGGCGCTGTCTCAAGGCGTGGCACGCTCACAGCGGGCTCGTGGCTCTGCTCTCCCTCCGCACTGTCCCCAACTGCGCCTGCCCTGCTGCCCCGCCCCCTTGGCCCCGCAGGGAGGTGGATGGGGAGGATGCGGAGGCGCCGCGTGGCCCCATTGACTCTGGGCTGGGAGTGCGCATCCAGGTGGGGGGTGGGGTGGTGCAAGGGGTGTGGGATGAGGGTGATGTTGTTAAGGTGTGTGAGATGAGGAGGTGGTGGTGAGGGGTGGGTGCAGTAGGTGCGAGATGAGCGCAGGGGTCTGAAGAGTGGAGGGATTTGGAGAGTCCCCATGGGAGCCGAGGGAAGAGGAGAGGTCAGGCGGTGGTGCTACCGAGCGGAGTACAGTGCGGGCAGGGCTGAAGGGTGCACAGGTGGGTGTGCCTGCTCCCCTCCCTGCCTGGCCTGCCTGGCCTGCCACGATTGCAGACATGAATGCCCATCCTGGTCCCCACCCTCAACAGCATGCCGTGCGCTCCTTTCCATTGGCCTTTCCTGCAGGGCGGTCGGGTGTACGACAGCAAGTACGGTGTGACCTGCCACTGGTGCCGACAGAAGACGCTGGAGGAGCACGTGAGCCAGGGGTGGAGGGGCCCCTAGGGGAGTCAGGCGTGTGGGGTTTCAAATCACACTGGTGGGACACCCAGGTTGGTTGGCAATGCAGGCGCTGGAACCGAGGGGCAGCGTGGCGGCTTAGCTGAGTCAACAGTGCGTGATATGGCATGCCTGCTGCCCAGCGCACCGAGTTAGCCACCACAGGCCTGAGAACGCCCAGCGCTGCTGGCATACACACACCCTGGCATGCAGCAGTGCCCGTTGATCGGCCTGCCTTCTAACCATTCGTGCTATGCTTGTGCCTCCCTGCCGCAGGTGACGTGCTCCAACACCGAGTGCGGCGGCGGCCGCTGCCTGGCCGTCTCCTTCTGGTGAGGGAGGGAGGGAGGCGGGAGCAGCTTGCTTATACCTGCTTGCTCTCACTTCCCGAGGTGCTTGCAACCTCCCTTCCCACATTGCTGACCCTTCGCCTCCCGCTGCCTCCCTCCCCCCGCAGCAAGCGGTGCCTGCTGAACCGGCACGGCGAGGAGATTGAGCAGGCGGAGGGCAGCGAGAAGTGGGTGTGCCCACGCTGCCGCGGCTCCTGCGGGGAGGGCTGCACCATCTGCTGCAACTGCGGCCCCTGCCGCAAGGCGGTGAGTGCTGGGCGGCCTCAGAAATTGTGTGTGCAGGGGCTAGCAGGGAAGACGAAGCTGGTCTGCCATGCAGCGGGGCAGCTGGCAGCAGTTGGGTGACATGGAAGCTTGCCCCCACGCATTGCGCCAGTGGCCAGGCGCAGCCACTGCCTTGCCCCAACTCTCACACCTTGCCCCAATTTCTGCCACCCTCGCCATATTTCTCCGCAGGCCGGCCTGGCCCCCACCCACCACATCATCAACCAGGCTCGCGCAGCCGGCTTTGAGAACGTGCACGACTTCCTGGTAAGCAGCTGAGGCAGCAATAGGCCAGGGGTGTGGGTGATAAGCGGGTGGTTGACACTGAGGCCCGATGGGCGGGTGGTGGCTGGTCTGGCTTTGCCCGATTCATTCATTCATTTACAGCGCCGCAGCAACACACAAGTGCGCTGCAGATGCGTCATTTCAGCATTATGGGGAAGCAAAATTCAGGGTGTTATATTCTAAGAAAAGAGAGGCACAGAGCCATCAAGGTTTGAGGACATGGCAGTGGTGTTGAGTTGCTATATGCCTGTCTCACCCACACTCCCTCCACGCCAATCGGCCATGCCCGCAAACGCACTGCCCCACATGCTGCACCTCATGCCGTGTCGTGCTGTGCCATGCTGCCCCCCGCCCTCCCCGCAGGTGCACCAGCAGACTGGGCAGAGTGCTGAACAGATTGCAGAGCGCAAGCGGCAGGCGGCCTGGGGTGCCTGGCTGGATGTGCCCTTTGAGCCCAAGGCAGCAGCTGACGATGAAGAGGAGGAGGAGGCAGCAGAGGTGGCAGTGCCCGCGCCGGCCGCTCGCAACAGCGCGCTGCGGTCTGATGTGGCGGTGCCCGAGGGGGCTGGCGGCGCTCTGCTGCTGTTTTCCGCCCTGCGCTGGCACCTGCTGGCGGCCCGCTTCTGCGCTGTTGCCAAGGTGAGGTCAAGGTTGCCGTGGTTCATGGAGTGCAGGTTCCGTGTCTATTCCTTGATGTAGGGCGCAGCACAAGGACTGTCCTTCAAGGGCTGTGCTAATGGGGAGGCATCGACAGTGATACCAACTCATGACAACATGGCCTGACTGAATACATTTTGTGTCTGCCCTCCCCGTGCGCAGGTGCTGGCATCTGCCCCCCGCCCCACCCGCGGCCGCCAGGCCAAGGTGGCTGCCCCCGCTGCCGCTGAGCCAGCAGCCGCGCGCACTGTCGTGGTGCGGGAGACAGAGGCAGCACCCCGCCGCTCCGCCCGCAGCAGCCAGCAGGCGGCCGCCCTGCCCACCAAGGTCACCGCTTTCTTCCAGCCCGCTGCGCCCACCCCAGCGGCTGTCAAGACAGCGCAGCCGGCGGAGGTGGCAGCGCAGGGCAAGGCGGGAGCGGCAGTCACTGCGGTGCCCCGCACCCGGAGCAACCGCCTGGGCATGCGGGCCCGCAAGTGAGGCGCGTATGCCCCAGCTGTGACCTGGCCAGCAAAGCCAGGCATGTGGCAGTGCATTGGCTGTCCACTGTCTGTTTGCCGTCTGCTGGCTTTGTCGGGCAGAGGCACTACAGCCGCTTGTGCTTTGCGGGGCGCTGCCTCTGCAGCCCCAAGTTTTCTTGCCTTCCCCTGTGCATCCTTCCACCAAAGTTGACGCACCGCACCCAACTCTTGTTCGTTGACACTTGTTCGTTGACTCACCATCCTGTGCCTGCACATTTGCACTCCTGTTGCCCCCACGTATGACGGCGCACCGGTTTCGTCCAAACATTGAGACTCCCGCACTCCCACCTGACGCAACCCCACCCTGCACGGGCATGACAAAACTCGCCACCCAGCGCCGCCCCTGCAGCGTGCGCGTTGCCTCGCCGAAGCCGCTGCCCTGCCGCTCCCACCACTGCACCCACCTCACATTGACTGAGCCCCTGAAATACGGAGCCTGACCATGACTCATTCGGAAGACACCCATTCTCTGCGGCTGTAATACGCCACACTTGCCACACCCTGAAGAGGTAGACAGCTGGTTGGCCCAACGAGGTGGAGGCATTTCAAGTCATATCTGTTGCTGCAACAATTGCAGTGAGTAGTAGTGAAGTCATTTCAGTTGGTTGCAGCTTGGAATACACACCCCTGCCACCCGTTGCGGCGGTTGTGCAAGGCAGTTGTCTCGTCTAAAACGATGCCCAAGAAGATGTAGAGGCGCTGCCTGCTTTGCACCCATTGCGGGTCTCACAGCTCTTATGCAAGCTTCAATATGGTTGCAGCAATCGTGCAAGAAAGGGTTGCAGCCATGATGGTAAGTACCTACCGCAAGTTGCTGCACCGCAAGCTGCGGCACAAGCGGCGAGGTCGCGTCTCAGCATGCGCAGCGCACTGCGCCCTGCCTTCAAATTGGCAAGTGAGCGCCGCTTCCGCCACTCTTTCGCCGTTCCTTCCACTTGTTGACATCACCTCTCTCCCTTCCTCTCCTTATATCATTATACTAGCCCGGCCTCCCGCCCGCGCCTCTTCCGAGCCTCGGCTGCCCGCCCATCACCCTCGAGGACCCAACCACTTTCTCAGGTACGCGCCTGCGGGATGCAGTAGTAGAGAGGGCGGGCTAGCCCGGGGTGCCGCAGTCCTGCACTTTCCGCGCGCAGGCCGCCAGCTTTGAGCTTGCGGAGTGCTGCTGAGCTTCGATCAGCCTCCAGGGCGGCTGCAAATGCATAGCTCGGCCGGGCGGGGCCCTCAGCGTGCCCGGCGGCACTGCCGGCTGGGCGCTTGCGCTCCCGCCTTGGGCCGCCTTGCGCCGCTGCCTGCCACCCCACCTCGTGGCCTAGGCACTCACCCCTTCTCCCCTCTTGCCCCTCCCCTTCCCTCGCCTCCCTCCAGGATCCGCACCATGGGCAACCGCATCGTGCGCATGGCCTACGCCGATGAGTGCTCCACCGCCGTCCGTGCCGTGATCCAGGCTCGGCGCCAGAGCGGGCTGGCGGCGCTGCCCAAGCCGGGCGCTGAGGAGGTGCAGCTGTACGCCTGCGTAGCCGAGGACCTGCACCGCCGCAAGCTGGCCATGCCCCCCGGTGTGGACCGCGCGCGCCTGGCCGCCATCGCGCAAGAGGTCAGTGGGGCGGTGGTCGAGGGTTAAGGGATGGGGGAATGGTCTGTAGAGAGCGGTGAGGCAGAATTGGGACGGAAGGAGGGGGCTGGGTTTGCTTTTCGAACGCTCTAGTGTGCATGGGCAAAATTTGGAGGGACAGGTGGGCGGGCCTTGCATGATGCGGTTGGCGCGCCTTGCATGCTCCTGCCTTGCATGTCCGCCCCACGTAACACGCCTTGCATACTCCTGCCTCACCTGCCGCGCACGTGTGACCCGCCGTCTCCCCCGCCCCTCCCGCCCGCACCCCTGCCTGCAGATGTTCGCCTGAGCTGAAGCTGTCTTCTAGCGGCCCCTACCCACGTGCCCAGTAGAAGCCAAGACTGCCAGCTCGACCAATGTGTCGGCAGCTGCCCACCACTGACTGTATCACTACTCTACTGCCCCTTTTGGGCATCTGTCGCTGCTCCTGCTCCCCCCTGCCTGCACCCCTAGTGACATTCCTTTTCGTGCTCCATCGTTCCGTCTGCATTTGCAAGTGCCTGTCTCCCTTGCCACATATCCCCTTGCCATGCCATGACATCTGTGTGTCAGCATATCACACTTTCAATCAATTGTAATCAACAACCTGCTCGCTGTTTCACAGTGCACTACGTCGGAAAGTTGGGAGTACTTCCCAGGCGACTTCCCACCCACTTCCCGGGATCACGACGCGGGAAGTGGGGTCCGCTTCCCGGGAAGTGGTCCGTGCCTGCTGGTATTCTTCTAAGTGATTTCACATATTCTGGGTGATACAAGAAGAGAAACGAGGCAGCGTAGCCGGGGAAAGA
>JTEE01000254.1:404967-418759 GCA_002896455.3 Chlorella sp. ArM0029B
GGTGCTGCAATGCCCGCCGGCGCCTACCATGCAGCTAAACGACATGTATGGCAGGCGAATGCTGCTCAGGAGACGATGGGAGATGCTCCCATCCACCCGCACGAGGTGCTGCTGTGGCATGCTGAGGCGGCACTGGGCGCTTCCGCCGCCATGGTCGGACGTCCGTGCTTCCGTCTCCACACACTTTCTCCTGTTGCCTGTGAGAGGACTGGGTCATTTTCAATCGCATAGCAGGCTCATTTGCCTGCCCTGCTCCCCAGAGGTCAGGGAAGCACTCATCACTTCCTGAGATGCGAACGGCACCTCCAGGGAAGCACTAGGCACTTCCCAGCCTGCTGGTGCTTCCTGGGAAGTCGCCTGGGAAGTCGGAACCAAGATTCCGACGTAGAAGTGAGAGGGGAAGGCAGGGGGCACAGGAAAGAGCAGCACTGGGCCGTGCTAGCGGCCAGCAGAGTGCTTATACAAAAACACAGAACAGTTCAAAATCGACAGTTTCAATCTCACGAATATCACAAAACAGTGGCTGCATCTCTGCATCTCTGCCCCAGCCTGCCGCCGCTGGCTTCGCCCCGTCAGCTGAGCGGCCCTGCCTTGCCCCAGCTGCCCTGCCCCCCTAGGTCAGCAGGCCTGCCGCGACCAGTGCCGTGGCCAGCCTGCGTACCACGTGGTTCACCTCCAGCTCAAGGTGGCGCAGCGGCAGGTTGGACAGAGGGGAGCAGGGGGGCTGGCCCGCCGCCACCTGGCGCGCAATCCAGGCTGCAGCGGGAGGGGCGGCGGCACACAGGGGCGGGGAGGCAGGGTTGGGTGACACCGGAGGGAGGGCAGCGCCTGTGCTGATGTGCGAACAGCCGATGCCGAGCATGCACCGGTGGGCTGCAAAGGGGACGAAGCTGACCACCGCACCTGAGATTGCCTGGCGATCGTACGTGTTCCCTGCAGGTTCAACAAACAGGGCAGGGTGGCTTGTAAGGCAGGGCGGAAGTCAAACAAGGTGGCGGACCAAGAAAGGTGCTCAGCAGGCTGCACCCCACGACCCAGTGCCTCGAGTGCTGCATGCAAGCAGCGGCCACACCGCTGCCATCGCCATCCGTTGGCTCACCATCTGCCGCCACAACCGGGTCCAGCACCCTGAACCCTAAACCCTAAACCCTGAACCAGCTCACCATCTGCCGCCACAACCGGGTCCAGCATGGGCTCCTGGGTGATGGGGCACCGCAGCTCACTCAACATGTCCTCATCTAACCCAGCTGCCGCTGAGCTGGCGGGTGCTGAGCTGGCGGGAGCTGAGCTGGCAGGTGCTGAGCTGGCGGGTGGCGAGGTGGCATCAGTGCCTGTGCCTGCACCGGCACTGGCAGCAGGGGCTGCCACCGCGGCCGCAACTGCCGCCTCCCCGCTGCCACGCGCAGTGCTGACATGGGGCAGGCCGGCGTCGGCCCTAGCTGCGGCCGCTGGAGGCGATGCCCATGGTGTGCTGTGCTGTGCTGTGCTGTGGGAGTGGTGCGGGCACCGATGCGCTGCTTCCCCATATCCGTCTGTACTGCCGTCACTGCTGCTGCTGCCGCTGCTTGCCCCTGGCGTTTCGTGGCACTGGCACAGCTGCTGCATCAGGCGCTCAACTTCCGCCTCGGCTGCAGGGTCGGCAGCGCCTGACGGCGGTAGTGGCTCGGCTGCTGCTGCGGCGGCGGCGGCTGCGGCGGCTGCGGCTGGGTGAAGAGGCAGCTGGTGCTGCTCTGCACCAGCTGGCGCCATTGCCCCCTCCTGCCCTGCTGCGCTGTCTGCACTGCCACCTGTGCGATTGCCGACAGCTGCGTGACCGTCCAGCGCCGTGCCTGCTGCTATTGGTAGCTGCTCAACTTCGGCTGCCCGGCTGCAGCCGTGTGCGGCCTCAGGCTGCCCCTCCTGCGGCACCTCCACGGCGGCCAGTGTGGGCGTTTCTGCGCCGGCCAGCGCCGCCTCCTGTTGCTGCCTCTCCCTCTCCTTCTTCTGCCGCTGGCGGCGGGCAGATTTGGCCGCCTTCTTGGCCGCCTGCCCTGCTGCCTGCTGCTCTTCCTCTGCCAGCAGAGCAGCAGCAGCCGCCTCGGCAGCCGCAGCTGCAGCCGCCAGTGAAGTGGGGCTCTGAGGCACGCCCGGCTGCCAGCGGTGGGGGCAGCACACGGGTCCTCCAGATCCTGCAGCGAGCAGGTGGGGCACTAACAGCCAGCGTTCTAAACACGTGCACAAGACGAGAAAAAATGAAACAGCTGCCGCTGTTGCTGCTGGGTCAGCCAGAAGCACGCCTGTCCTGCCCCAGCTGCCCCGCACTCACAACCCTTGCTTGCCTTTCCTCTCCCGGCCGACAGTGCGCTCCAGCTGCTGCAGCAGGCGCTCGGCGGCAGCCTGGTGGTAGTGTACCGCCACCTGCACATGAAGGAGAAGAAGAAGAAGAATACGCCCTTAGGCGTGGGTTGAGGAAACCAACGGAGGTGTGGGTCCCCTAGCGGGCCCCCCCTCCGCGGGCTACCGGACCTGCACAGGCCATGGCTCGCCACACACGCGGTAGAGAGTCAGGACTTAGCATGCTGCTGCCTTGCTGTTATGCTGTTGACGTAACACCTCGACTGCCTGGCTGTTACGCTGTCAACGCATGTGCACTCCTTCTCCACTGCACCCCGCATGCATGCATGCACCACAACACACACACACAATGGCTGAGCTGCGCCCACCTGGCGCGGCGTCTGTCCCAGGCTGTTTGGCACCGCCAGAACCTCGGCCGCCACGCCGGCCAGGCACCGGATGGCCGGCAGGCTGCCGTTGCAGGCTGCGATGTGTAGCGCCGTGTTTCCCAGCTGGCACACGGCCGTGGGGCTGGATCCAGACGCCAGCAGTGTGTGCATGCAGGCCAGCTGGCCCTTGCCAGCTGCCATGGCCAGGGCTGTGAGTCCATTGCGGTCCATTGCCATCATGCTGGCACCACGCTCCAGCAGCGCCCGCAGGCAGCCGACGTGGCCGCAGGCCGCTGCCCAGTGCAGCGCCGTGTGACCGTGGCTGTCGGCTGCCTCGATGTCCGCCCCAGCTGCCAGCAGCGTGCGCAGGCAGGGCTCCTGCCCGGTGCAGGAGGCGGCGTGCAGTGCGGTTTCCTGGTTGCCGTCGCCGGCTTCCAGCACCGCCCCGGCCGCCAGCAGCGCACGCACGTGCTCCTCATCCCCAGCTGCCGCCGCCTGGTGCAGTGCGACGGGGCTGTCGATAAACGTTTCCGCCTCTGCTGCTGCAGCTGGCGCCGAGGTGACAAAAGGGCTCCAGCTGGCAGGCTGCTCTGTGGGGGCCTGCTCCTGCGTGCCTGCCTTCAGGCCGCCAAGTTCTGGCGCTGGCTGCGCGCCCTCGCCGCTCACTGCACCGCGACAGAAGGCAGGGGAGGATGTGTGACGGTGATGAGTGCAGATTGGATGTCAGCCGCCCAGGGTTGCCCCCGCCTGCATGCGACCAGGGATGCCGCCGTTTGGCAGCGGGTAGGCTTCGTAGTCTCCCACCGAAGCAGCAACCTGATTGTTCATCAAGCAGGCTAACCCACAGATTTGGCTTGTGCCCGCGGCCTGCACTTATATGGCAACCCACCACTCGTGGTGAAGAGGGCAGGGCTGAGTAGCAGCGGCAGTGCCATTGTGCTTCTGGAGCTTCGAGGTGAACTGTGGTCACGCTGGATGCGCATTGAGAGGCAGACAGCAGGCTGGCATGCACTAACATGCATTGCCCTGGCACCCGCTGGGCAGGCGTGCCACCGCCAGCTTACCAGTGCAGCAGGCGCAGCTGTCCCTCTCCTCCAAAACTTGTGTAGACTTGGACTTGGACTTGGACTTGACAGGACCGTCATCTAGCGCCGCTTTTAGGAACTGCAGTCACAGGAATCAAGCAGGAGATTGGGGCACAGCATCGGTTCAGCGGTGGGCGGCAGCGGCGGGCAGGCGGCGGCGGGAACCTGAAGGCGGCTGTTGTGCGTCGACTCCTCAACCTCGCACGCGGCGCCTAGCTCAGCACTCCGCACCTCCTGAGCAGGTAGGGCCCTCAACATCTGGTTGGTGCGTGGGCTGCCGGCGCGAACCGCGTTTTGCGAGCGGCTCCAGCCCGGCGTAGTAGGAAGCAGGGTGCCGCTGGAGGCTGAAATCGCCTGGACTACTGCCAATGACTCTACCAGTCAGTAAGAGCCGCCTGCGAGGAATCGTAGAAATTTGGGGATGGAGGTGGGGATGGGATGCCGGGGATTTATTGCCAGCTGGCGCGTGCAGGAGAAATGGGAGCTGGGACGTCTCCCAGTGCGCAACACAGTGACTCTTGGTGCCGCATCCCAACTGCTCTACCGAGGAGCACTTTGCCCTTAGAGAACGGGTAGGCCATGCACCCCGTTTGAACCCAGGCGTCGGTGGGCAGTGTGTGCCGGCCTAAGAGTGCACCAATCCTCACCCAGTACCTGCCTGACATCCTGTAGCGTCTCCTTTCACAGCCTCCCGCGGGCCAGCCGCTTTAGCCCGCGGGCCTTCACAAAAACACAGGCACGGGTGGCAACTGCCATCAAGCTTCGTTCTGAGAGGTAAGGACAGTGGGTGGTGTGTTGAGCTGCGGTGCATGTGAAGCAACCGCCCCCCAAGGGCCCCCGACTCCCTCCCATGCGCTGCCTCTCCGCCCCCTGCTCCTTCTTTGGCCTGTGGCCTTTAGCCTTGTGTAGGGATGGCGTCAGTTGCACTCAAAGCTTACAATGCAGCGGGTGCGTGAGGTGGCCGAAGAGGCGGGGTTGAAAAGTAAGACAGGGTTGAAAGCAGGGCAGTGTGCTGTCGAGCAGGGTTGAAAAGACGTGTGGGCGGGGTATGAATCGTACCAAACCATCATCTCATCCAGTAACTGATCGGGGGGGAATCGGGCGGTCGTTGAAAACCAAAATGCAATTGGGTGGGGGGGGAGCATGGCTAGGGAGCTACAGAGCGGCAAGTGGAGGGGGGAAAGGAGGAGAGAGAGCAGGCCGCCGTGTCAGGCTGGCAAAGGGGGGATGGAGAGCATAAGGTGGTGTGTGTGTGCTGCCGGTCGGACAAAGGCGTGCTGAGCGTCCAAGCAAGGGCAGGGGAGGCGTCCAGGCGGACCACCGGGGCGTCATTCGTTGTTGCGCAACGGGCGAGAGGCATTCAGATGAACAGGGCAGAGAAAAGAGCAGGGCAAGGGCAGCCGCCAAGGGGAGGCAGGCAGCCCAAGGGAGCGTTTGTACAGGGCAAGCGGGAACGGTGGGGGAGAGAGCATAAGAAGCAAACCAACCTTCCAGTGAAGCTGGGGAAAAGGTCCTAACTACAAAAGCGGGCAGCCGGGCGGGTGTGCGGGCGCGCTAGTGCAACGCCCGCCCGGGGTGCGATAGATGGATGAAAGCAAAACAAGGCAGGGGGCACAAACTCCCACGCGCTGTCAAGTGAGTCGGCTTCGCGAAGGCGCCGCCGCCGCAGCTGGCAAGCCGCTTCACCTCCCCTTGGGAAGAAGAGGGCGGCTAGCAGGGCAGCGCACAGCGCCAGCTGAACCTAAAGTTCTCTTAGCGCTCGGCCTACGCCGCCGGGTGGAATGGGGGGCGGCTGTGTGGGGAAGAGAGTTGGTGCGGGGGTAATGAACTACTAGGGACGTGATCGTGCGGTCCGGTGGGGCACGGACTATTGCGGGACAGGCAGTACCTCGGCAGAGTAGTGGGGCTTGAGGGGCCAAATGGGTGTGGGAAGAGTGCCAGGCAGGGTTGGGTGGATCATCGTTCGGGGGGAGTGCCAGGCAGAGGGTTGGGTGGATCATCGTTCAGGATGGAGTGAGCGGCCCAAGCATCAGGCGTGCCAAGTGCCGGGAGGCCTGTCAAGCGGCATGCCACAACCCTGCTAAGCAGGGTTGTGGCAAGGTTGGGGTGCTGTGGCGCTCGAGCGGGTGTGCTGTGCGGGGGCGCCGTCAAACCGGGCCCCTAGAGGCGGCGCATCAGGTCGGCCCATCAGTACAGTGAGGCCACGTAGTTGTTCAGAGCATCGCCGTGCTGCGGCAGGAGGGCAGGGGGGCAGGGGTTGCGCAGGGGGTCAGGATGAGCACGAGGAGGGGATGTGCGCGGAGAGCAGACAGTTGGGCGGGCCTTGGGTGAACAGAGCAGAGCCGAGGAAGGGCGGGACAACGCTCCGAACTTGGTTCGTTTCAAATTAGTAGGAGTGCGGCCGCCCGCTGCCGCACCGCCCCACGCAGCGACGCTTTCCGTGCCCCACCCTGATTCAAAATATTGAAGTCACACAACACGCATGCCGGTTGCTGGTGCGTGCCCACATCATCAAACAAAGACCCCAACCTCACGCCACGCCACCCGCCCTCACCTGCACAGGCGCCGACATGAAGAGGTCCAAGGAAGCGCGGCCCCGGCGGCCGCCGCACACCACCCCGGCCGCCGCCGCCTTGGCCGCCGCGCACGCCTCTGTCTCCTGCTGTGCCTGCTGTGCCGCCGCCTCATCCGCCATGCCAGCCAGCAGCTCCTCCACATCCTCCACATCACCCTGCTCTGCCTCGCCGCAGCTGGGGGCCGCGTCCTGGACGCTGTACGCGGCACCCACCCAGTCGTTTGTCATCATGCAGTGGTGCTCCTCCCCCTCCCCGCCCTGCTCCAGCAGCCAGGCCGCCACCCGCACTGTGCTGGTGGTGCAGGACGCGGTGGGCAGCAGCGGAAGCTGCTGCACCGGGTTGGAAGGCAGCATGGGCGCAAACTGGTCCAGGCAGGCGTGGGAGCGGGAGGAGGCGGCGCTGCCGCCGCCGCCGCTCTCACGTGGGCTGCCCGACGCTTCCAAGTGCTCCATGGTGAGCTGCAGGGGAGGGCAACAGCAGGGGAAGGGTCGGAAGGGGAGAGTTGTCAGCCAGTGGGTGGGCGGCGGGCGAGAAGGGGGTGGGTGCGGCGGGAGGCAGGGGGGCCGAAGAACACGGCGGGAACAAGTGCGGCTAGCCACACGCCACAGGCTGGGATGGGCCGTGATGTGGGTTGCACGCTCACAGCTGCACCGCTGTGCCTCAAGGAGGCAACAAATCCTTTCAAGTGACCCGTGCAGGTCCCGGCTGCCTGTGCAGGCAAACCGACCGGCTGGCGACGGCGGCGGCGCCGGTGGTAGGGCGCTCACCTGGCTGTACATGGCGCGTACACCGGCGCGCGCTGTTCAAGAGACGGAATCCAGGGCGGCGTGGGGGTCGAGTCGTGGGGCGCGGTGGGGGGCCCGATGCAGCGAGTGACTCAACTCCGCTCGGGGTGCTCTTCCGGCCGCTCGCGGCTTATTTATGCGGTCGCTACAACGAGAGGTCGCTACAAGACCCAAGGCCGAGTTCAGAGGCCGATAGTGCAGTTTCAGGGCGCAACCCTGACAAAGCTTGAGACACAAACAGGCCGAAGGCCTAGGCGAGCACCAAGGCACGCAACACGTACGCAACCGAGTGCGCCGGGGGCATACAGAGGCGCGTTTGAGCACAGCAGGCCTCAGCGTGAGCGGAGTGAGTAGGCGCCGATATCTGCGCCGATATCGCCGCCGCCACCCACGCCTGCCGCATTTTCCAGCACCTTTCTAGCTGGGTTTGACAACTTGGCAACACACAGGCCAGTGATTGGTACCAAAACAAGCCCAAAGGGGCGCGGTTGGGTGGCAGCTGACCCGTTGCCTCATGCCACACTTAGGCGGTGGCGCCCCCGTCGATGGGTGCGGCGTGAGCCCTCTGCGTTGAATTTCAGTGTTTTCCTCGAGCGGGTGATTACACTGCATCGGTGATATTCGTGATATGGCCATGTGCGGTGCTTTGTTCCAGCCGGGAATAAGCTTTGTGCAGCGAAACAGGATGGTTCAAGAGTTAGATTTGGTAGGGCGCTGGTTGGGCGAGGGCGGGTGAGCGGCAGGCGGGTAAGAGATTGTGAGCGATGGCGAAGAGGATAATGGGTAATTGGAGAAGAGGGCGTGGGAACGAGGTTAGGGCGACGGGGTCACGGTTTTGCCGAAGGTGAAGATTGGGGTTGGGCAGGAAAACGGGCGGGAGAGAAGAGCGGGGAGGCGAAAAGGGGATGGGGGAAAGAAATGGTCGGGTGCGCGACCGGCAGCAAGAGACAGCCTCAGAGGTGTACCGGCAGATGGCGGCATAGAGATGCAGAAATGGAAAGGGGGGGGGGGGGGGGGTTATAATTTCTCCAAGAGATTCATCCAAGAAACTCGTCCCAGGCCAGTCAGAGGCACTGCAGGGGAGCCCAACAGGCGCACGAGGCGCCATGATAGCGCCCAAGGCACCATGACAGCGGGGGCGTTCCAAGCCCCCTCATTTTGACCATGCCAGTGCGCGCATTGGCGGCGCCATCCACCTCAGGCTCGCGGGGTCACAGCAGGTGAATGAGGCCGGCCAGGGCGCCTGTGAACCCGCTGTTGTAGTCTATGGCCACCTCGTTTGTCACGTAATCGGAACGCACGTCCGTGTACGTCTCCGCATCTCCCGGCCCAGCCGGCCCCGCAACCAGCGCGCCAAACAGCACCTGCAAGCGGGGCGGTGCAGACCAGGGGCAGAAGCGTGTAAGCAGGTGTCAGTGCAGAACAAGGCAGGCAGGCAGGCAGGCAGGCAGGCAGGCAGGCAGGTGCAGGTGGGTTGCCCAGCAAGGACTGGACTCAGGGCAGGGCGGTGCATGATGGCAGCGGTCCACCAGGCATGGCACATGCAGGCAGCTTGCGGGCTGGGCAGTCACAACCTGGGAGCCCACGCTCAAGGAGCCCGCGCCCATGTAGCGCACGCTCATATTCCCCACGCTTGGCCCACCTGGGGGTTGGGTGCCGGGGACTCAAACGCGTCCCAGTTGCAGGGGGCGGGGCGGTTGGCGCAGGAGGACGAGGCGTGGTGGGGCTGCGGGGGGCCGGGGTGGGGGGAAGGGCGGCATAGATGGTGAGCAGGGCGTGCCACCGCGGGCGGCTGCGGGCGAGAGATGGTCAGCAAGCGTGCTGTCGCAGGCGGCTGTGGGGGCGAGAGATGGTCAGCAAGCGTGCTGTCGCAGGCGGCTGTGGATTGCTGCCACATCCTGGGTTGTTTCCCTCGCCCAGCCCCGACCGGCGGGCCTGCACAGTGCTCACCTGTTTGGGTGTGTTGGCGCCCCAGCCCACCACGTAGCTGCGCCCAGAGCTGCCCAGGGCGTAGTCCACCTGGGAGCGGGCAAAGGCGAGGGCGGCGGCCCGGGTCTGCAGGGCAGGGCATCAGGGATTGAGCAGAGGGGCAAGGTGGGTGGAAGAGGGACCCGTGGGTTGGGGCGGAAAAGCGGGGCCAGGGACAGAGGCCCATCCGTGCCAGCTCAATGCCAGCAGATCTTTGGGGCTCTCAGTAAAATGCCAGAAGTCAGACGGCCTGCTGCCCTTCTTTGGCGCTGCCAGCCAACCCAAACGCTGCAGTGCTGCAAGTTCCACTCCAATTACTCAGTCGCCTTCCCCCCATCTCACGTACCGGGCTGGCCCTGGGCAGCTGGGCGGCGCGCAGCAGCGCCACAAATGCGGCGTTGCATGAGTACCGTGTGTTGCCCCACTTGCTCCACTCGGGGTAGACCAGGCCTTTGGGGGTGCGGGTGATGCCCCAGGTGCCTGTGGGAGGGGAGACGGGCGGGCACGGGGAACCAGAGTGAGGTTCAGTCCGTCTGGCACCCTTTCACAGTGCCCACAGCTGCTGGCACTACAGCACCGCATTGACCCCAACTGCACTGCATCCCTCTGCCGGTGGGTGATGCACCGGCGCTAGCTGTGTGGTAGCTACCAAGAGGTGGATAGGGCGACTGTGCTGGGCCCAGTTCCAGCATACACTTGCCGCTCAGCACATGGCAGCTCGCACTGCCGCCTAAACAGCTGCGTTCACGCCGCCTCGCATACAGCATGCCACCGCAAGCGTACCGTCTGCCTTGGTGTAGGCGCCGAGGAAAGTGGTATCCAGAAATGAGACGTACTCCCGGTAGTAAGGCACCTTGGCTGCGCCCAGCTTGTTGCCCATGCTGCCCATGGGGACGGGGAGGAAAGGAGGAGGAACGGGTCATGGTGGCACAGGCTCGGCCTCGGTCGGGCTGCCGTGGTGGGATGCAACCGAGTGACACCAGTGCAGGGCAGCAGCCGGCAACAGGGCGGGGGCGAGGCAGGGTGGGGGCGAGGCAGCGTGCAGTAGGCGGGTGATGGGCAGCAACGGCAGCTCACCCCACCAACACGGCGGCAGCGGGTGGCGTCACGGCATCCCAGCTGCAGGAGCAGTAGAGGTGCAGGGGGAAGAGGTGAGAGGGCAGCAAACGGCAGGCCCCTTGGAAGGGTTTGGAACCCATCATGCACAGTGGCCGCCGTTGGCCTGTGGCTGACTGCGCACACAGCAGGATTGAAGCCGTCGTTTGCAAAGATGCGCTTTTAATGTACGTTGCACGGTGGTGGATCGCTTGGTTGGATCTGCCGCTCATCCATATAGACTTCCCACCCCTTGTCATAACTAATATACTTGCTCACACATGTGCCTTGTAAAAAACAGCGTTGCCACTGACCCCCCGCACCTGACGTAAGGGCTGCTGTCGTCGAGGCCCCCGGCCTGCTGGTACCACCGCCCCGCATCCACAAAGTAGCTGGCATTGCCTGCAGCCGAGGCAGAGGGGAACAGAAGCGCCATCGGATGTCATCAACACATGAGGTGGGACGCCTGTTGGAATCATGCCGTCGTGATCATCCACGCCTGCCGATGTGTGCCATGCAAGGCCCCATCAGTGTGCCGTCATGTGCCCTTAATATGCAGGATCCAAGTCTTATGCAGGACCTCGCACGGATCCCAGCGGACGGCCTCAGCTAAGCCCCGCCACCCACAGAGCCGCCCCCCGACTCTGGCTGCACCCGATAGGCAGCAGCGGCACCCAACCCACCTGTGGCACGCCCCAGCCAGCCGGCTGCCAGCATCATCTTGTCGGCATAACGGCTGGACACGTCTGCAGGGGGGCGGGCGGGCGGGCAGGTGCTGGGAGGTGTGGGAAGCTGCTCGGAAGGTGTGGGTCCAAATTGTTTTCGAGGTGGGGGGCGGGCAGAGGGAAGGTGAGGGGACTTTGCGGTGGGTTGCCAGTAGCGCACGCACTGCGCAGCAGGATGTGCAATGGCCGGGCCGGGCAACATGCCTGCCTGCCCGCCTGCCTGCCTGCCTGCTGGCCTGCCCTACAGAGAGCAGCACTTGTCCGGCAGCATCAACGTGCTACCACAAGCCAGTCAAGAGGAAGGGAGCAAACCCGCCAGCCTGCGTGCCCTGCCGGCGCTCAGAACTCACACAGGTAGTCTGAGTAGCCGGGGTAGCTGGAGCTATAGAGGCCTGCACCCGACAGAAGGGGCGCACCGTGGGGCGGGTGGGTGACACGAGGCGAGGCAGCGGGGTGACTGTGCATTGCTCCACGCGTGGCAGGAGTGGGTCGGGATGGGGGCAAAGCGACCATAGACCATACAGTATGCAGCAGGCAAAGCGTTGCAAGGGAGATGGCAAGGGAAGTGGGGGAGGGGATGCCACCGTGGCAGAGTAGCGGGCCCACCTGGCCGCGCCGCCCCCCAGGCATACAGCTCCCGCGCCTTGCCCAGCAGCCGGTCTGCGTAGGTGGCGTTGTCGGGTCGCAGCAGCAGGGAGGCAGAGGACAGCGCTGCGCTGGTCTGCGGCACACGTGGTGGCAAGGTGGGAGAGAGGATGGGGTGAGAAAGGGGCGGCGGTGCGAGGCGAAGGGGCCCGTCTCAGAGCAGGAAAGTGCTGCACATGCGTATGAGCAGCACGGAGGCAGGGCCGCTGGCCGCAAAGGCCCCTCGGGGTGCACGGCGGTGTGCGTGCAGCATGACGGGAATTGCAGGAGTAGGTACCCTGCCCTTTTGCCACCTCAACATCGCCCTCAGGTCGCAGGTGACTCCTGCCCTCCCCTCAGCGGGCACAGCAAGGCCCGTCGTGCCCAGCATCTGCCCCTCCCTGCCCCTTCCCCCCGATTCACCAGGTCATGCGCAGCTTCCCTTCCTCCATCAACCCATGCAAGCCGTGCACACACACACACTTACCCCCCTCCAACCCCTCCGGCCTCACCATGCCCATCAAGTCGGAGGCCGGCATGGTGCGGTTCCAAATGTACGCCTTGCGTGGCCCCGTCTGCTCCTCCGGCCTCCCCCAGTAGTCGTGATCCACATCTGAAGGCCGCGCACACGCAATGGACAACAGCACAATGAACACAACAGTCTGTCTGCATGGCCCTGCCTGCTCCTCAGGCCACATATTCATGATCCCCCTTTGCAGGCCACAAACACGCAAGCAACACGCAAGCAACACCGTCCGGATTGGGGCAGGCTGATGCCGCGGCTGGGTTGACTGCCGACAGGGCGAACGCGCCCGTCATCCGGTCCCCTCAGGTTGCTCCAGGCAGCCCCTCCCATGTCAAGTCAACACACGAAAGTGCGAGCCTGCCCAGGGCCCCTGCCCCACCAATCGCACGTGGAGTGCGCTGCACACTTGCCTGGGTCTCCAATCAGCCCCACAAACTGGTCGCGTGTGATGTGGCAGCGTAGCAGGTAGTCGGCCGCCCAGCGCACGGCAGCCTTGGCATGCACAGCCTGGCCGGCTGCAGGGCGGGGGGTGCAAGTTGTGGATGGACACGTGAGGCGGGGGCAGCGGCCCGTCAGGCAGCGAAGCAGGTCGCCATGCCTACATCACCACGCACTGTCATAACGCCTGCCACAAACAGTGCGACAGCGGCCGCTTCCCCCCTGCCTGCGGCCCCAGCTGCGGGCACTCACAATTTTCCATGCCACCGGGGAAGTCCAGCCCGGCCCAGGCGACAAACAGCGAGGTTTGAGCCATGGTGTAGGAATGCTTGATGAAGTCGCCTGCAGGTGGTGCACGGCACAGGCGGTTGCAGTCAAGCACAGGAATAGCATAGATGGTGCATGGGCAGGGCAATGCACTGAGCCACCTCTCGCCCGCGGCAGCACAGCAGCACAGCAGCACGCGGCCGACTGCCTGCTGCCTGGCACACATCCTGCTGCCCATCCCCCAGTGCCTGGCTCACCGGCATCGAACCTGCACGGAGGGGAGGTGGGGAAGGGCAACGCGTCAAAGAGGGGAGCCCACACATTTCGCAGGCAAACGTCGGCGAGAAGCACACTGCTAGGCAAGGCAGGGCCCCTCTCCTCCTACACAGTGGGTGGGGAGCTCCCCATGCACTTGACATGCCTCCCCTCCTCCTGGCTTGCCACGCCCTCCCTGCCCTCCCTGCCACAGGCCTCCCAACCGCGGCAGCATCCTCCTGTCGCCACTGATACCACACCCTCCCCGCCCTGCCTGGCGCAGCAGCCGCTCACCAGCCACCCAAGACCTGGTCGCTCAAGTGGCTGTCCCCCCGCCAGGGCACGCGGTTGTTGCGGGGCAGTCGCCCGCTGCGCTGCGCCTCGTAGAACTGGAAAGAGTGGCCCAGCACCTGCACAGGCAACGCGCCATGTGCACGCTGCATTAGTTGTGGCGCTGTGGGGCAGCAGCAGGAGCAGCATGCTCCTTACACACCGTGCCGCCCGCAGGCTGCAGCTGTCATCATAAATAAATCAATCAATCAAATACATTTCAAGCCCAGAAGGAGCCAGCAAAGGTCTCATGGGACAGGATGGGGGGTGAGTGAATCGGAATGTAGTTCATGCTAGCAAGCGCCCTCGCCACAGTGTCCAGCTTGACGTGAAAAGGACAGGGCATACCTGCTTGTATTGCACCACCGAAAACGACGACTGCTGGGTTGGGGGCTTGGGGGCAGGCCTGGCTGGGG
>JTEE01000254.1:429811-462291 GCA_002896455.3 Chlorella sp. ArM0029B
TGCCACATGTGTCGAAGCAAAGCAAACAGAGAATGGGCTAAAGGATACAGCCTAAAAGGTGCAGCGGGGGGTGGCCATGGGGAGGCAGAAAAGGGCCGCAGGTTTGGGGCACAGGTAGCAAGGCAGGGTCGGCTTGATGATGAACAGGAGGGGACAGGGCGGCTTGGCTGGCTGATGAGCATCAGGCGTAAGGACAAAGGGGTGGGAACATGCATTTCGGAGGCGGCCAAGCCTCAAGGCACACAGGCGGGTGTGTACAGTTTTACGTTGTCAAGTCCAATAAGGCTGGCGGGCCATTTCAAAGCTTTGAGATTTGCTGATAGTTGCAGGGCTTGGCATGCAGTGGCACGGTTGTTTGCAGAAAGAGGGCATCGGTGGAGCACTTGCTTGCGCAAGCATGCTGTTGGAAAGCCCAGAGAGCCAGGTTTGGCCGGTACTACGCTCACGATAAGTGAATGAGGCGTGAATAAAAGGTGGGGGGCCGGCCCCGCTGGCTGCTAACTGCCCACGGTCAGATGGGGCGAGATGCCCTGGGAAGGCGGAGGTAGGCAGCAGGCTGTGGGTGGCGCCCTCAAGCCTGACGCATGCCACCAGCGTGCCGAACCGCCCATGAGGGGGTGTCGTGCGTGCCGCAGTGGGCGCGATGGCGGCGGGTGGTTGGGCAGCGAGCACAGTGAGCAGGCTACCAGCTGCCAGCCGCCCCTTTGGCTGAAGGAGGCAGCAGCAGAGTGCAGCTGCGGACCAGCCTGCACCTTGCTGCGTGGCCAAACACGGGGGCCTGCCAAGGAGGAGCAAAGAGAAGTCAGGTGCGGGGAAGAAGAAAGGGTTCGTTAACGAAATGTTCTAAAGTACAGAGAATGTTTGAGCAGCAATCAACCCCGCCCTGCACCTTGTTGCGCAGGCATAACACAGGGCCCTGCCGGTAAAGACGGGGGAAACGCAAAGAGAGGCAGCGTGTGTTTCAATGGCAGGCAAAGCACCCAGCAGAGCCAGGCCGGGCGCGAACCGGAGGTGTGCGATGCAACATGCGAACGGCAGTCTGCACGATGGGCCATGAAAGAGGTGGGAACTGGAGGCACAAGCCGCTTCCATGGCAGGCACATCACCCAGCAGGCAAAGCACACAGCAGAACCAGCAAAGGTGTGGGAACGAGAGGCACACGTTGTGTTTGGACGGCACCAAGGCACCCAGCAGCGTCAGGACAGGGGTGGGCGCGAGCGGGAGGCACATGGCAGGTACAACACATAGCACCAGCCGCCCGTGGGTCGCCCAATCCAGCACCCTGAACCAGCCGCCCGCTCAGCGCTCCAACCGGCAGATCAAGCTAACCCAGCTCAGCAGCGACTGTGTGGCGCCAGGTCAGCGCACCTGCCAGCTGTCCGATGAGGTACAGCGTGGCGTCCCGCCCCAGTGCAATCTGCGCCCCGCCCTAGAAAGTGACCACAGAAACGGCGCATCAAGGACATGACATGTATTGTGCACGATGGCGGAAGGCAAGCTGAACCCACCAGAGACACAAGGGCACGTGGCGGGCTTTAGTCCTTGATGAATGCAATGAAAGCCTCCCGCCGCGGGGCCAGCACTGCAGTGGCAAAAAAGTGGGGGGGCACAAGGTTTGCTCAGGCCACACCAACCGCGCCCCGCTGCACGGCCCAGCGTTTGGCTGGAGATGGCGGCCCGAAGCCAGCCTGGGCGGGCTCGCCGGTTTTGCAAAGCAGCCCAAGGCGCGCGTCTCGTCCGTGTGCGCTCCAACACTGCGTCTCTCAGTTGGCGCTGCCCCATCTCCATCCACCAAAGGCGCCCACCCCACTCCTCTGCAACGCTCGGCGGCGACAACAAGCAGGCAACACCGACAAGCACGCACCTCCTGGAACCCCGAAGGCTTCGCCATAGAAGGCGGACAGCGCGTCGAACTGCGCGTTGCTATACTGCAAAAAATGAGGGATGGCAGGGGGCAAAAAGCGGCGATTGTGCGGTGGGAGTGAAAGGAGGGGGACATTGTTAGGGCGGGTGGCAGGCGGGCAATGGGAACTGTTTGCTGCGGAGGGTGAAGTACGAAAGGGGATGGGCGGTTACTTGACCAAAACGGCAAGTCAGAAGTCAGGGCGGGTGGCAGGCGGGCAAGTAGCTCCTGTAGTTTTTGTAATGAACACGAGGTAGAAAGGGTTAGCAATATCATCCTCATCCTCGCAAAAGTCTCTGTACCCCTCCCCACAATCCCACGAATTCCTTCAAAAGCAAGGCACTCCGACGTGGAGGCAAAAACACGAGCAAGACAACAACAACAACAACAACAACGGCTTGCCCCGCTCAACCATGCAGACGCAACACCTTGCCCTGCGCTCACCGTGTCGATGGTGTCGAAGGTGGCCGGGAACATGTTCCCTGGCGGCAGGGTGCCCACTGCGGCAGCGCCCGCAGCCGGGCCCGCAGCCGGGCCCGCAGGTGGCGGCCGCTCCTTCACCAGCGGAATGAGTGGGAGCACGTGGCCGTCTCCAAGAACCGCAAAGGTGCGCCTGTTGCGGCGGCGCGCCCGCTCGTTGCTTATGCGGGCGTTCACCTCCGCCAGCCCCGTCACCACCCCCGCCAGCGTGGCCCGGTCCTGCGCCTGCCCCGCCACCAGCTGCTCCAACAGAGCTTGAATGCTGGGATTGGGGGGGACGGCTCCCGCCACCACGTTCTGCGCCAGGGACACTGCAGGAGGACAGGAGGAGTTGCACAATGACCAAGTGTGTGAGCAGCGGCGCGCCGCGGCGGCAAGGGCGGGGGGGCCATGCGGCAAGTTTAGACCATGTCCGCTGCATCTTCCACCTTGACAAAACCTGCTACAGGCAGCGGGAAGCATCGTGGCGACGACCCGCAACCCATCCGCAACCCCCTCCACATCTCAGCGCCCAACTCGCCTTCTGCCTTGTATTCATGTTCGAATACTAGATCCAGTCCCATCTGGTGTTGGTTCAGCTGCCCTGCGGGCAAGGGACAACTCCCACTCGACGGTAAAACAAAGCTGGCAAGGCTTCGCCCGTTTTCGCGTCTGAGACGGGTGTTTTGCGTTTTCGGCTCTGGGGGACGGTTTACTCGAGCCCGGCTGCTGAAACGGGCTAAAGTTTGGGCGGCCGCAGGCAGCCCGGCCGCAGTACAGTTGCGGGACATGCCCGCGGCGGCTCAATTCCGCACAAAATCCGCTTGCTTTCCCCTCCCTCGGCGATACAAACGCAATAGATGGCTCAGAGAGGGGCGCTTGCCAGGTTTTCACTAGAAGCAGATCTGACGGGGGGGGAGTTGACGGCCGGCGGCCCGCCCAAAACACAACAAAGGCAGTTGTGGCTTGCAGGGTTTTGCAATTTTCTAGCCTATGATATTACGCAGTGATGTATGAGGATTTAAGGCAAGGACTTAGTGCCAGGGATAAGGAAGCTGGGACAGCCGTAATGGTGGTGGGCCACTTGGGGTGCCAAGCTGCAGGGTGCCATGCTGCAGGCATTCGGAGTGCCATGCTGCAGGCATTCGGAGCTGCCTGCCCCTCACTACCACACCTCAACACCCACCCTTGCACACCTGTCACCCTCGCTGCATCGAAGCAAAGCAGCGCTTCTATCCCCCTCACCGCCCTCCCACCCACCCACCCCGCTTTCCCCCCTCACCAGGCCGCCCCATGCCCGCCCTTTGGCTTCACAGGGCAGCCACATTGCACCCTTCCCCGTTCTTTATTGTCCCCGCTGCCTCTTGCAGCAGTCCCTTTACCTGATGGCCTTGCCAACCCTGTGAGCATCCCGGGCCCCTGTCTTCTCCCCGGCGTCCACACGCTCTTGTGCACCCCCCTCTCGCCCATGCGGCCCCTCCCCTGCTCTAGGGGACACCCCTTGTTGCCCAGTTCCGTTACTTCAGCATTCATGCCGTGCACAGCACGGCCGCCAAGTGTGGCCGTGCCCGCCCGCCTTTCCAAAACTCACCCTGCCCTGGTCCGCTTTTCATAACTCACCCTGCCCTCCTGAGCACGCCCTCCTGAGCACGTTGTCACGTGCTGGCTGCTTAAACAAAGTTCACGCTTACTYATCTTTTCCCGTTTTTTCCTTGAATCAAGATCTCGCACACACCGGAGTTGATGCAGCGACATGCACCTTGTTGTAACCCCTGTAGCTGCAGTCAAGGCCGTGCCACATCAGACGGGGTTCTCTGGGCTTTAGGTGTGTGGAATTCTGTGCCTGGCCCCCGCAACAATCAACGGAAGCAGCAGTACAGTGATGGAGAGGGGAGCGTGCTCCTTCACCCTATCTACGAGCAGCAGCAGGATGTGGTCGGTGGAGCAGGCACAAGTGGAGAATTGTGATGATCGGTCACAGCCGCCGCATGGGTTTGCTGCCGCTGCAGATCGCCAGCTGCCTTGACGCTTGTGCAAAGGGTCTCCAAACTCAAAGGATTTCAAGCACCTGTAGATTTCAGTACGGATGCAACTTTGTACAAGGTGGGATAATGGACGCTGGATGCAGGGCCTTGCCCAGACTTGAGCAGGCGGCAGAGGCGACCGCTGCCGCACTGTCGCCACTCCCGCCCCAGCAGGCCCAGCAGGAGTCCTTATCATCCGTTGAGCGTCGTGCCGAGTCCCGCGTTTACCGATCATGTCCCTCGGCACGGCGGGCTCTGGGCCCTCGCAGCCTGCCGGCCTCTCTTTGGACGACCTGCCCGACGACTCTTGGTCCGCTGCCTGGCGCCGCTGACTCCTGTAGATCGGTGAGTTCCATTGCAGAGCGGGGCTCTTTCGACATTTGGTGGCCGCCCTTCGCCTTGCTCACTTCACCGGTGCTCTGCCCGCCTGCCAGGAGGCGCCTTACAGCCACAGCCTTTCAGCGTCAGCGACAGCTGCATCACTTGCTTGCAAACCTCAGCTTGCTTTTACCCAGCTCCCGGTGGCACACCTCTCGAACTCTTATCCTACCCCTTATCGGCTCGCTCCCTCCGTCCGCGGCGGGGCTGTCGAACTACCGCTGCCAGGTGCCAGGTGCCTGCCTGGCACCACCCTCTGCCTTTGCTGATGCACTCCCCATTCCCGCCCAAACACGTAATGGTGGCAGGCTCAGGGTCATCTCCCTCGTCAGCAAGCGCTTCCAGCACATCGGCTTGGCACCACACTTCCTGCGCACCATCGACGTGCGTCCCACGGATGCCGCCGCCGCCGCCCGCCGCTTCCGCGCCCTGCAGCGCCTGCTCGAACGGCACGCGCCCCATGTGCGCAGCCTGCACCTGCACTCGTACCCTGTGGCAGATGAGGAAGCTGCCAGGAAGGTGGCAGCGGCCCTGCACGGATGCCTGACATTCTGCGGCGCAGCGGGCAGGCTGCAGGAACTGCACGTCAGGGGCAGCACCCAGCTGGGCAGCACCGCCTGGCTGCCTGGCCTGACAGCGCTGCGCCTGCTGACGCTGGACTGTGGCTTGCTCCACGAGACAAGGCTGCCAGCCGGGCTGGCAGCGCTGACGGCGCTGACCAGAGCCACGCTGTCAGGCAGCCCCCTGCTGCTTACGGAGGGGGCCACCCTGCCCCCCAACCTCAAACACCTGTGCATACAGGATCCGCAGAGCACGCGGCTGCCACGCCAGGTGAGCAGGTGCACCGAGTTGAACTGGCATGTGTCTTGGCATGCTCTGCTGCCTGCATCCACCTTATTGCCCTGTGCTGCCCTGCCTCCCACGCCTGCCTGCTGCAGCGGCTTCCCCTGTCCCGTGCCCCTTGCCCGCCCACCACCTCTGTCTGGTGTGTTTCCTGGCCGCTGCCCCTAACCTACCTGCATCATCCTGCCCTGCAGCTGTCTTTGCTTACCGCTCTGGCGAGTTTGGAGCTGGGCCACTGCACCCTGGAGCCTGACAGCTTCGCCCCGCTGGCAGACCTGGCTGCGCTGCGCAGCCTGGACCTTGTGTTTGCACTGCCCCTGCCTCCCAGCTTAAAGGAGGTGACGCAGCTTGAGCGGCTGGTTGCCGTTCTTGGGCAGGAAGAGGAGGCGGAGCTGTGGGAGGCGTGCCTGCCCCACCTCACCAGCCTGACAACGCTATGCCTCCATTGCCCCGTTGCCTGCCTCTTTGGGGGAGGCAACGGGCCAGTGGCCGCCACTGCTGGGCTGACACGCCTGCAGCGGCTGCACATTGAGAGCCCCGTGGGTGCAGACATGCCCGTCTCGCTGCCTGCCGGACCCTGGCTGCACTCCATCCGCTGGCTGGGCCTGCCCTGGACCTTTCTGGAGGTGGGGGTCGGCCTGCTGCGTGCGGCACCTCAGCTAGAGTACCTCTGCTCCCACGGCACGCCCCATGCCGGTGCCAGCCCCGGGCGCTGGCACGCCTTTTGGGAGTTTGTGGTCACCCACCCGCCCCTGCGTGTGCTGGGCTATGCGCCAGCTCATTCCATGCATGACGCAGTGACCAATGCTCCCGACCCTCAGGCTGGGGGCTTGGCAGAGCCGCTGCAGCTGCTGCGCAGCCGCCGCCCAGGGCTGCGCCTGCGCCGGCTGCAGGGCTGGATTGGGCCCGGGCTGGAAACTTTCTTCGACGATGTCGCATACAGCTCTGCCATCCCGCCTGCCCCTGCCTGCACCGAGTTTGTGCTGCACTGAGCCAGGTCGTCCCTGCTTGGTGGGATACTCTCCACAGTCCTCTGATGTGCATCCTGCTCCTCAGTGCCCCTCCCTCTCCTTGACCCACATACAACACTACTCCCGTCCGCCTGCCCCTCGCCTCGTTACTGGGCGTGGGTTCCATCTTTTCAGATGTTGGCTCTGCTGCCTCTGACATCCCAACAGTATGAGCCTTGCTTATTTCTCTTCGGTGTTCTGTTGCCTGTGGCATCTAATCCGAGTGTGTGATCATGAACCGCCTGCTGTGCATGTCGGCTGCCTCTCCCTGGCTGTCACTGCTTGCGCCTGTAAACTCGTACCGGTGCAACATGAGCAAAGCAATTAAGTGCCCCGCACAGCAGCACCCAGGGCACGGAGGACAGTACATGTATGCAGCGGCCGCCATGCGCTGGCAGAAGCCAGTCCTTGCTTTCTTTTTGGTCCTGTGTCTAACTAACACGCCGCCAGACGTGCACGCTGTGATTGATGTGGTCAACTAACGTGTGCTTTGGAAGGATTCACACAGAAGGGTGGCTTGATTGATCGATGTCTGCAGCAATGGGACAGGCCGACGATTGCAGGCAGGCATGCAGTGCTAGGCACGCTTCTTGCCGCCGCCCCCGCTGCTCGCGTCCCCGCCGCCATCCCAAGGCGCGCCAGCCGATGCAACGGCAGCAGCCGCCAGGCGTAAGTGGTGGTGCGGGAACAGTACCTCGCTCAGGTTGCGCCACACGCCTCGGTGGTACGGCCGGGGCACCCGCCCTCGTGCCCGCCCCCGCTGCACCTCCTGCTCCTGCCGTTGCGCGCTGCCAGGCAGCCCGCCTCCTGCCAGGCCAGCAGCCGCCGCTGCCGCTGAGGGCAGCCCCGCGCCAGCCTCGTGCCGGCAGTCCCCTGAGCTGCCCCCCTGCCGCCCCTGTGCCAGCGCTCGGTCCACTCGTTCCATCAGCTCGGCAGCCTCCTCCTCCATTTCCCAGGCCAGCAAAGCGTCCCCACCCTTGTGAAGCTCCACTGTGGTGGTGCCTGCAGGGGGCAGCCCGGGGAGGGAGGGTGAGCAAGCAGACAGAGGCAGGTGAGCAGACGGATGGGCAGGCAGGCAGCGGTCGGTGGGGCGGGAAGGGTGCCCGGGCACACAGGGCAGGGCGGGGCGAGCAGAGCCAGGCAGCCCGAGACGGGTACCGCAATGGCGACAAGTGGACCGGTGTGTGTGTGTGTGCCCGACAAACCACCGCCTTCAATTCTTGCGGCGCAGCAAGAGTTAGCACCCCCAATTCAATCAATCAATCAACCAATCACATTTCAAGTCCAGGGGGAGCCAGCAAAGGTGTCATGGGACAGGGTGGGGGGTGAGTGTATCGGAATGCAGTTTGTAGCAAAGGAAAAGGAAACGTGCCTCGGCTGCCCCACCTCTGCAGATGAGGTACAGCTGGAAGGCCAGGAATCCCACCACGATGAGGGAGGCCGCCCCAGCAAAGAAGGTGACTGCTGCCTGCAGGGTTTAAGGGTTTAGGTTTTAGGGTTTTAGGGTTTTAGGGTGACTGCTGCCTGCAGGGCACGGCGGGGAGGGCAGGTGCGTACGCCAAGGGTGGGCTGGCAAAGACAGCTGTGGCTCTGCCAGGACACAGGGCAGAGCTGCGATGCATGTTTGGCAGCCATTCCCGGCAGGCACGCTTGGGCAGCACAGTCGTGCAGGCAATGCGGATATGGGGCACACCAAGTCAGCAAGCCAGCCTGAGACAGGTGCCGCAGCACCGGCTCCCCTGCACCCCGGTTGCAGGCTTGCCTGGGGCCCGTATGCCGCTGTGATATAGCGCAGCGCGAGGCGCCGGCTGTCAGTCAGGTATACAATTTTGTCTGCCGGGAGGCATGGGGGCGCAGTGCATGTCAGAAGGGGGTGTGGGGTACCGGTGGGGCGGCACACCAACCAAGGGCAGGCTGTGGCAGCAAAGAGCTGGGCGGCAAACCGGCAATTGACACGCAACCGTGGCTACTGCTCTGGTAGCATAGCTTCACTAACGCTCCCTACACATGAAGTGGGCTCACCTGTGGCGGGGTCATGGAAAGCAATGTGCCAGGTGTCGTGGTGTGCCATGTCACTCTTCAGAGTGAGGTAGCCCAGCACGGTGCCTGGGAGGGGAGAGGCAGGGCAGGAGGGACAGGGACGCAAGAGTGAGGCTGTGATCCCGCACCGGAGAGGCAGGGCTAGCTGGCAATGATGCCCAGCACACGCAGCCCAGCAAGCAGCGGGCGGGTGCGTCAACAAGTCAGCCAGCAGGAGTTGCATGTGGAAATCCGTAGGGGAGGGTTGCCATTGCCCTAGGCACGCCGCACCGTAGAGGCAGAGGGCGGCGGTGGTTGTCAGGAAGGCAAGGAAGAGCCGCATGTTGAGCAGGCCCACACAGTTGTTCACCCAGCTGCATGGCAGGGTGAGCAGGGCAGGCAGGGGGGAGGCAGGGTGGGCCGCCAGGGGTGCGGTTCGATGACGGCATCATCTTGCTGTGTGCACGTGCCGCACTGCAAGATGGCAGGCAGCAGGGGATGATATGAGCTACCCAAGCATCGGAGGCTTGCGACACAGCACCACCCTCCCAGCTCGACTCACATGCAGTGATGGTCCAGACGGGCCACACACCTGCAGGCGGGCAGGCGGGCGGGCGGGCGGGCGGATGGGTGACAAGTAGGGACGTGGCCGTGCACTGGGGGAACTGCGGCCAGCTGTGGATGCTCCTCTCTGCCCAGCATACTTTGTAGTACAGGATCGCTGTGCAGCAGCCAGCCTGCGCTCATATGCCTGTACACACACAGCACCAGCAGCCTCCCCAGCGCGCGGCGCACCTGCCGCACGCGCGGCAGTGCTTGGAGCGCGGGGGGCGCGGCACCCTGCACGTGCCGCACTCCTTGGCTCTCGGGTACAGCACGCCGTCGTGCGGGTAGAGGGCAGCATGCGCAGCGGCATTGGCGGCGGTGACAGTGCCTGGGTCAGCAAAGCTGGCTCCGAGGAAGAGCGCCAGGCAGGCCATGGCAACCGCAGTGCCGGTGTATCTGCAGGCAGGCAGGGCAGCAATCGGCATGGCTGCGGCTCAGCGCACACCCATGCAAAGCCGTGAAGGAGGGCTGTGGGGCAGGGCAGGGCAGCGGGGCATGGGCGGGCGGGCGGCCGCGCTCACTTGTGCCACGCGGGGATGCCGGGCAGGGGCAGCATGGGGAAGACGGTCCAGGCAAAGACGGTGTATGAGACAACCACCAGGGCCAGGAAGAGCAGCTGGACAATAGGGTTGCTGCGCTCGCAGCACAGCTGGGCGAGTGCCTGAAGTG
This sequence comes from Chlorella sp. ArM0029B, assembly GCA_002896455.3. Taxonomy (NCBI): domain Eukaryota; kingdom Viridiplantae; phylum Chlorophyta; class Trebouxiophyceae; order Chlorellales; family Chlorellaceae; genus Chlorella; species Chlorella sp. ArM0029B. Next base: position 439,723 of record JTEE01000254.1, read on the forward strand.
CATAGGTCCCGCGCTGGCCGCCCAGGCGGCGGGCCGCTGCCGCCGCGCCGTCGCACAAGCCCTCGGTGAGCAGCCAGTGCAGCCAGGGCAGCGGCGTGCGCGCCAAGAGCGGGTTCTGCCCAAACAGCAGCGTGACGACCACCAGCAGCAGGCCTGCGATGTTGAGGAAGAGGAAATGCAGGATGTCCATCGCGCATGGGCTGCGAGGCAGCTTTTGATGGCGCTGACAGCCCGGGCCGTTTGCCGCGCTGTTTGCTGCCGCTGCTGCTACAGCCGCCGCCTGCCGCCGCCGCCTGCGGCTGGGCACGGGAGGCTGCCGGCTACCGCCGTCGGCTCAGCCCAGCGTCTTGGATCAATGTAGCGCCGAGATGCCGCACGCCGAGCAGGGTTTAAAACCCGGTTTTGGAGGAGAGACTGCGCGGAGGTCGGCGGGGCAGGGAGGAGGGCTGACGCCCCGTTTCCACAGTTTTCTACAATCATCGCAGTGTATCCTGGAGCAATCAAAAGCTGCGCATGCTGTGCCGTGCTGCCCAGCCAAAACCTGGCCAATTGGGAGCGATGGGCACTGTGGCCTCATTCCATCTGGTTCCGACACTTCAGTGGGCTCGACCAGGCAGCGACCAGGCAGCGACAAGCACCCAGGCCACTCACCTGCGCCCAACCAACCCAACCTTCAACGTCTGGCCCGCGCCGCTCCCTCCGCGCTCGCCGACATGAAGCTGCCAGGCTTCTGCACTAGCAAGTCCAAGGCGGCTGGCGCCAGCAAGCAGGTGGGGACCGCTCAATTGGCCGACAAGCCGCGACAGTTGGCCGGGCTTGGGGCTCCTGACGCCCTGCAGAGGTGATGGGAATGCGGCATGCTATCGTGCGGGGCGCCCTCCGCCCGCCTGCCCTCGGCCCGCCCAACTCCTGCCCCGCCATCTCCCGCCTTGGTGCCCTTGCACCCGCTGCAGGCCCCCACGCGGACCGGCCTGTTCAGGCGCAAGAGGCAGCCCGCCGTTGCCAACGGCGATGCGCAGGCGGTGCAAGAGCCAGAGCCACCGCAGGCAAGGCGCACACCCGGGCCGCCGCTGAGGCAACTTTGGGCGACCCGCTGCTGCCGCTGTTGCCACTGGGGCTGCTTTGGTGTTGACATCACGCACCCTGCCTCCTGCCTTTCATGTTCCCTGCAGGCGCCCACACGGGACACGCCCGTGGTGCCCCGCCTGCAACTGGCCTCCCTGAGCCAAGATGCTGCGGGCGCCGGCGCAGGCAGCGCAGAGGCGTCTGCCCGGCCGCCATCACCGCCGCCGATGCCGTGGTTGAGGACAGCGATGCTGACAGCGATGCCGACACCGAGGTGGAGTCGGCAGCCCCCTGCGCCGCCGCCATGCACTCCGTCTCAGGTGGGTGGCGTGGAGGCAGGCGGGCAGCACAAGTGCAGGCAGGACTGTTAGTTCTGGCGGTGTGACAGCTGGGGACAGACGCCCTCGGAAGGGGACGCCTCCGTGAAAGTCTCTGCGCTCCCTGCCTGCTGACCGCCCCACCAATCATCCTGTCCTGTCCCCCTGCAGAGCGCGCCGCTGCGCTGCTTGAGGCGGCGCAGGCTTCCAAGGCGCACCGCTCCAACTGCCTGGCCCTGGCGGCTTTTGGCAGCAGCGTGGTGGAGGCGTTGGAGGCAGGGGGTGAGCTGGGAGGGCTCTGGGGCAGTGAGGGCTGGGGTGTGCCGGTGGGGGAATCTGTTTCTATTAGTGGGGTCTGCATGAGGTGCCCCTTGCACCAGCCGCCCGCTCAACTTACTAACCCGTACTGACTCCTTTACCCTGCACCCATCTCCTCCCTTTCCTGCAGCCTCCCTGCTGCCCTCTGCCAGCCCAGAGCACCTGGAGGGCCTGGCCTCGCTGTTGGGCAATGCCGCCACCCTGGTCGCCGCCTGCAGCACCCCCGGCTGGCTGCTGCTGGCCGCATCCCCCGACAGCTGCACCGTGGACGCAATGGCGCTGCTGCACTCCAAGATGCTGGCCGTGCTCAAGGTGAGGCGGGTGGGTGGACCAGGGCAGGCAGTTCTGGAGGTGGGCTGCCCTTGAGAGGGCACAGCACAAGTGGTGGCCGTTGGTTGTGGGGGAAAGGCAGGCTAGCATGCAGTGTTGACACGGCCTCAGCGGCGTTTGTACGTTTCACAATTTCTGCCTCTCTTCCTCCATTTCCACCCAGGCGGAGGGCCTGGACTGCCTGCCCGGCGTGCGCCTGCCCTTGCTCGACCTGCAAGACGGCTCCCGCGCCCTGCACCGCCGCCTGCGCCAGCTGGGCCACGGCAGCCTGCTGGCCGGCTTCGCCCAGCTGGCGGCAAGCGGTGACGAGCAGAACAACCTGGCGGCAGCGCTGAGCGTGGACACGCAGGTCAATAGCCGGTGGCTGTGTGATGAAGTCAAGGGCTGCATGGGGGGCTGCTGGCGGTGCACCTATTCTCAGGTTGAAAGCATCTGCCTGTCTCAGCCTCACCTGGGCCGTCAATGCACGTTCCCACCCTCCCCATCCTCTCCCACCCCTCGTCTCCCCCACAGGACGTGGCGCTGGACGCCGCCCACATCCTGGCCGACCACACCCTGGAGATGAGCCTGCCTTCAGAGACTGAGGAGGAGGTCACCGACGCCAGCCCCCACGTTGACGCTGCTCAGGCCGCCAGCCGCATTGCCCTGGAGGCAGCCTTCACCGCCTACGCCACCCTGGGCCTGCGTGGCGAGGCCGCCTCCAACCGCGCCGTGGAGATTGACTCCTTCCGCTGCAGCAAGCTCTGCCGGGAGGCCGGCCTGCTGGGTGCGGGGCTCAGCTCGCAGGAGCTGGACGTCCTGTTCGCGGGCGCCAAGGAGCACGGCTGCCGCAGGTGAGGAGGAGGACGCGCATGCTTGGGGATATGGCAAGGGGATAGGTCGCGGGTGGAGAGTGATGAGGGAGGCTGGGGATGAGGCAAACAGACCACCGGTGGCAAGCCTTAACAGCTGCTTGCCTGCCCGGTGCTCTCCAGCACGGCTTCCTCCTCACCACCCCTGCCTGCCACTCTCCCACAGGCTGTCCTTCTCTGCTTTCCTGAGGCTGATGGCGCTGGTGGCGGGCAAGCGGGGGCAGTCCCTGGGCGAGGTGCTGGCCGCTGTGGCGGGCCTGCAGGGGCCCCTGCTGCGGGCCACCACCCCCGAGGCGGTGCGCTTCCACGACGACCGCAGCAAGTACACAGGCGAGTGGGTGGGAGCTGCTCGGACTGGATGCGTGGCAGGTTGGATGGGTGGCCAAGATGAGACAAAAGTCACGAGATGAAGCCAGATGGAAGCAGAAAAGCAGATGGTGCCTGCCGGTCTGCCTGCCCAAGTGCCTGCCCGTCTCCCGGCCCACGCTGACCTCCCCCCGGTCCTCCCCCTGCCCCCCACCCGTACCTCCCCCTATCAGGTGTCTATGCACGTGGTGGTATGAGCGTGGTTGATGACCGCATGAACCTCGGCAGCATGGTCGACCGCTCGGCAGCAGACAAGGCGTCGCGCCGCCGCACATCCACCGGCGGCGCCATGACGCCGCCCCTGAGCCGCCAGCCCAGCGGCACCGGCGCCCTCACCCCGCGCTTCACACCCACCCCGGCACCTAACAAGACCCCTGGCACAGGAGCCAGCGGGTGTGGCACGCCCCGCCTGGGAGGTGAGCACAGTGGGAGACCGGGCGGAGGCAGGGTTTTGGGTCCTCGAATGACAGCCATGCCAATGGCCCCTCAGCAATGAACCAGAAAGGCAGCCTGCCTTTCTGGTTCCGCTGCTGACGTGGCTGCACCCCACTGCCCCCGCCTCTCTTCCTTCCAGGTGTGGCTGCCGCCCGCGGAGCACCCTCTGGCAGGATGCTCACCCCTCGCACCAACGCGCTCACCCCGCGTCTCACCCCGCGCGGCGCCACCCCTGCCAAGGAGGAGGAGACCTGTGAGCAGCGCAACATGCGCCTCAAGTTCCAGATGTTTGCAGCCTTTGGCCGCACCACTGGCGGTGCCGCCGGCGAGCCGCTGCTAGACTCTGCTCAGTTCCTCAAGCTGCTGCGTGATGCCCGCCTGCTGGGTAAGCAGCTGGACAGCACGCGTGCCGACCTCATCTTCTGCGGGGCAGTGGGCAAGGTGAGTGAGGGGCAAGGGGGAGGGGCTGGGGCGGTGCCTGCAGGGCAGCGGAGGGAATGCTTAGGCAGTGCAGTGCTCCATGTTTGAATTGAGGGTGGCTCGGGCAGGGCATGGGCAGCAGGTGGCACTGTTGCACCGCTGTCCTATGGCAAGGCATGGCACGTCAATGTGCTCTGCGCATCCACCTGCAGGGCACCCGCCGCATGGGCTTCTCCCAGTTCCTGGGCTGCCTGCCCCGCCTGGCAGAGGCGCGTGGCTGCGGCGAGGCGGAGGCGGTGCGGCGGCTGATGGCGTGCGAGGGTCCCACCCGGAACGCAACCACCACCCCCGACTCTGTTCGCCTCTCCGACCGTGCCAACTTTGTTGGTGAGTGCACAGGGCAGTGGAGGCAGTGGACAGGAGGACAAGGGCTGGCGAGTGCATCCAACAGCCAAAGTGCAAGCACCACCCCTCCCCTTGTCCGTCCTCACCCACTCTCCTAGCACCCTGCCTCCTCCACCCCCTTCCCCTCCCCAGGCATTGCCGCGCGCGGCGGGCCCAGCACCGTGGATAAGGAGCGGGTGACGCTGCAGGGAATGGTGGACCGCAGCGGGCGGCGCTCGTCCCTGGCACCCGTGCTGTAGCTGGCGCCAGCAAACATGCAGCCAGAAGAGAGGACTGCCGTGATACTACTTGGGCGCTTTTAGAACACTGACTATCACGTTTTACCTAAACTCTGACATTTGGGGTGCTTCTGAGACAGAAGACGGGCACTGCTTACTTAAGTTGATTTATTGATGGTTACATTGATTGATTGGGGTTGCAAGTGGGCACCCTTGCTTTAAGCCAGGATTTTAAGGCCGTGAATTCTTCAAGCCACGGGAAGCATCAGGGGTCAGGAGCAACGGGAAGCAGGCAGTGCACAACGCGCAGTGCACCAGACACACTCGTGTGGCCTGTCAGGTTCATCAACAACTGTGCAATGCTCGGTGCAGGTGGGCGAGGAGGCAGTTCGTGACTGGCCCTGCAATGTCAGCCGTGCGGCTGCAAGCCTCTTGTACTCACAGGGCTGCCGCGCAGTGAGTTTGGCAGGATGCCGCTGTCAGTGGCAATGCCGTGGCTCAATCCTCCTGGGCGCACACCCGGTCTGCAATGGCCTTGATGGTCAGGCTCTTGGGGCGCTCAATGGGCAGGCCCAGCGCACGGCTCCACACGTTCTGCAAGAGCAGAAGGGGGAGGGTGTTGGTGACTTGGCGCCGTGCCCACGCCTTGTAACGCAGCTCGCAGCACGCATACAGCAACCAGCGCATACATGTGCAATACAGAGACCCCAACTTTCAACCTATAGCCGCCCACCCTCAGGCCCAGGGTGTTTATGGGTACAGATTGTGCACACCTGGCTCAGTACGCCCAGCGCACGGGACACGCCGAAGAGCACAGTGTAGAAGTTCTCCTGCACAAAGGTGCACAAGCGCAGGTGCACGACAGTGCGGGGTGAGTTTGGGTTTGAAGAAGGGCAGCCTGCCGGTGGCCTGCCACACCCGACACCCTTGACCCAAGTGCCGTGCCTCCGACCCTTTTAGCAACAGTGTGCCCACCCTGGCTGCCGCCTGGCTTCCTCCTCACCTCGGTGATGCCGTAGTACTGCAGCAGGACGCCGCTGTGGGCGTCCACGTTGGGCCAGGGGTTCTGCGGGGCGGAAGAGGGGTGGAGGGGGTGGAGTCCGTGTTGACGGGGAAGCAATGTGTGGGGCGCGGCAGGGCGAGGAAGGGTAATGATACCTGCAGCATGGCAGGTGCCTGCTGGCCTCCCTGTTGGTCAGGCAGTGGCACATGCACTGCACCCTACCGGTGGTCACCTGATCTGTGATCATTGTTTGATCAATGTCTGCACGCATCCCCTGGAACAGGTTGCACGACAGCATGCATTCACCCCGTGAGGTGGCATGTGTCTCTTCGTCTCCCCTACCTTGACCTTGCCGGTCTGTGTGAGTATGTCTGGCACGACATCGTACAGCAGGGAGGTGAGCTTGAACAGGGGGTAGTCGGGCATGTGCTTCAGGGCAAAGCCGCGCTGCAGGGGCGTGGACAGGGGGTGGCGCAGGCAGGGAACAAGGGGCGGAGGTGAGAGACAGGCTGCGGACAAGTCTGAAATGGCCACAGAGGATGCAGCGCTTGCAAACGCAGAGTTGAAAGCACTGCCACAACGAGTCCAAACAGCCCAAACCTTCCAAGCCCCCACTGTCCCCGCTCGCTGACCTGGCATGTGTAGCGCGGGTCGGTCTTGCGCAGCACAGCGTGGCCAAAGCCGGGCACCACCTGAGAGATGGGCAAGGAGAGGATAGTGGTCGAGCCGCCAGTGGTTGTGATCCAATGCGCCTGTGAGTGTGTACATGTGCAATGCAGGCTGACGCCATGCGCAGGTTCCCTATGCCGTAACCCGAGGCATAGCTTTGCTCAGCCCAAACCCGCTGGCATGCTTGCACGTGAACAAAGCGACGCCGCTGCAGTTTCAAATCAACCCGTCTACATTGTCTCGTTCTCGGTAACCCTCCCTGGCCCCCTCACCTTGCCGCTCTTGAGTGTGGCCCACACAAACTCCTTCATTTGGTCCTTGGTCACGTCATCCCCCACCTCCTGCCGCACATGGTTCAGCCAGCGCAGCACCTCCTGGTTGGCAAGGCCGTGCAGGGGGCCAGCCAGGCCAGTCATGCCGGCGGCGTAAGACAGGTAGGGGTCCGCCAGGGCAGAGCCAACCTGCGGGGGGGAGGTGGAAGGAAGCAGGCAGTATGCAGGGAAGCAGTCACAAGTCCTGTAGTTACGGAATGTCCAAAGTGCACAGGTAGGTAGGCCAGCTAACGGGCCCCTCTGGCCGACCCAAATCTCACTTGCACAATCCCCATTTCTGCGTCAAACACCGACTGGGTGCAGCGAGCGCAGCAGTACACATTTCTGCGTGTGCAGCTGATCCGATCTGCAGCGCTGGCAGCGCTCACCAGGTGGGTGGCATGAGCCGACACATTGCCGCCCTCGTGATCGGCATGGATGGTCTGGTAGCTGCAATGCAGGGTGGGCAGGCAGGCAGGCCGGGGGGAAGGTGGGCAGGGGGATAGGTGGTTAAGGCGGTTAGGGGTGTGATCAACAGGCGGATGGCAGCGTCTCGCCAATCACTATCTTGCTTTCAGGAGCACGTCTGCTGCCAAGTTCCCAGTGGGAAGGGCGCGTGCCTGCCGGGAAGGATGTGCGAGAGCAGACAGCAGACACTGACGTGCCCCTGCAATCTGGGCCAACCACAAGCCCGCTGCTGCCAGGCTGGTGCTCACAGGCGGATCATCTCCAAGGCGCCTTGCTCAGAGTATCCTGCCGTATCAAGGAAGAGAACGTAAAAGGGACGTGTCAGTATTACAGGTAACGTTCAGTGTTCTGGAGAAGGCTGCACTCGATGGGCAGTGCGTGAGGCTGCAAACTGCTGCTCAAACTTGGGGAGCAGCCACCCTCACCTTCCCTTCCCAAACCTCAACCTTCCGCACTCCACCCTGCACCAGGCCCTCAAGCCCCTCACGCAATTAAGGCGCTCTGTTGCCCAACTCACAAACCAACAGCCATAACCAACTGTTTCTGACCACGCTGAGCATGCTGGGCATGCTGTGCACCACCCACCCATCATGTGGCTCAGGTTGGCGGCCCAGTCCAGCTGGGGGTCGGGATCGATCAGCTTGCCGCCCTTGTACGTGTTCCTGCAGAGGAGTGAGGGAGCTGAGCGGGCACGTGTTGAGAGACCAGGCCGGTGCATGCTGCGCTTGCCAGGCGATGTGTGCTCTCATGTGTGCGCTCATCTACATGCCCCGCAGCTCGACGACGGGCAAGGAGAAGAAGCCACCTGGCTTTTGCTTGTTGTCAACGAGAAATGGCACCAGGGAATTGGTTGGGGCCTCGATTGCCCCCCAAGCTGTGGGCGGAGCAGCCTGCCAGGCCTCTTCCTCCACCTCGCCACACCGCTGCCCCATGTCCCACCCCCCAACCTTCAATAACACCTCCTCTGCCCGCTGCCCACCGCCCCGCCCCCCACCTGTAGATGGTTGCTGCGATTGTTGGCAGCTTGGCGATGAGGTCCATGCTGTCCTCGTACACAGGGTCCCAATACCTGTGGGGAGGCGGGGAGGGGGGAGGGGAGGGGGTCAGGATCAGGGAGGTTGTGTGTGTGGTGTGTGTGTGTGAATGAGGTGCATACCTCTGTGCGTGTGGTGGCAGGGAATGTGCAGCGGCGACGAAGCTCAGATCCAACTGCCACGATTGGCTGCACAGCGTGCAGCAGGGCCAGCCGGCCGCCAGACGGGCAGGTAGCGGGCGGCTGGCTGGCTAAGTGGCACAGCCCCGGAACACCCCTAAACCCGCCCTCGCTCAACTCACTTGCTCTTGTGCACCCCCTCCCTGTAGGCCTTGGCAAACTTGCTGTCCACCTGCATCCTAAAGGCGTGTGGGGCAGGGGCGCAAGCATGCAGTTTGGAGGCTTGGGGGCAGAGTGCGTGCTGCGTTGCACTGAGCAGCCCAGCCGCAGGGGAGGCAGAGATGAACCACACTTTCACCGTCGCAGGCCTTCTGCACCAGCCAGCCATCTTGACACACTGCACACCCACGGATGTCCGACTTGCCTGCAGCGCCAGCACCGCTGCGCACAGCTGGGTCATCGGGTGGGTGTCGGGGTGCTGGGCTTGCAGCGTCTGTAGAGGGCAGATCAGGCAGTTACGGTGGGAGGAGCTTGGATATTCAGCAGCAGCGGGCAGGGGCTTGCGAGAGAGGACCAGGTGTCCTTGTGCTGTGGTGTGCGCTGGGACTTCCTCCTTGTGCGTGTTTCGTAGCCGACAGCATGCGCCTCCTCGCTGCTGTGCCGCCCACGCTGTCTTCAAGCGACTCCCCCGAGCCTCACCCAGATCCTTTCCTCAGCCCTGTCTCTCAGCCTACAACCCATCTTGCTCTTCTTGCATCCCTCTTGTCTTCTCCCGTGCAACCCTCTCGCCTCATTACCCTCCCAGCTCAGCCCTTCCTGTCTTCACCCTCCCCCTCACCTTGTACACGTGGTCTGGCACCTTGCTGCGCTCCCGCAGCATCTCAGTCACCGACTTGGCCTGGTCAGCGTTGGGCAGCTGCACGGGGTGGGGGAGAGAAAGGGGTGCATTCAGTAGGGGGAACCAGGTGCAGGGGCAGACACAGGCAGGCACACGGGGTGAGGGCACACAGGCGCGCCAGCAAGTAACACACAGGCACACTCCTGCATTGCCACTGGCGCTGACACCGTGCACCAACACACAGGCACACTCCTGCATTGCCACTGGTGCTGGTAGCTCAACCTCCCCTCCCCTCCTGCCCCCCCGCACCTCCCCGGTGAGTAGCAGCCACAGCAGCCCCTCGGGGATGGGCTCCCCTCCCTCCACGGCACTGGGCAGCTTGGCTTGCAGGTCGGGAATGGATTGCCCCCTAAAGCGGATGCCCTCCTCCGGGTCCAGAAGGCTCGTCTCCCACAGCATGGCCTGCGGGAGCGGGGAGGGGAGGGGGCATAGGGAGGAAAGGAGAGGCGTGAGGACAGCTCTGGGTGCTTGGAGCAGGTAAATGCAATAGCAGGGCTACCGGTTGCGCTGGATGGGCAGAGAACCCACAAGCAGCCCGCCTCCCACCCAAAGCCTGGCCTAGTGTCCACTTGATATGAAGTTGACCGAGCGGCGCCCTTGTGCTGCTCCAACCACCCCACAGCGCGTGCCCCCCACTCACCGGGATGCCTCGCATGCCCCCAATGGCTTGCTCCACCATCACCGCTCCAAGCACCTTGCCCCCGCACTCCTTCTTCAGCGCTTTAAGGCGCTCCTGCAGCGGAGGGGGACACATTCAATTGAGGGAAAGGCAGCCATACAAATTGAGCGAGGAGGCCCTCAATGTTGCGGGCGACTGGACAGCAGGGCGGCAGCCAAGCCCACCCCGTGCCCGCTCCACTCCCCCGCCCACCCACCCGCTCAGCTCCCACCTGCTCTTGCGGGATCTTGGCGGCCACTGCTGCCTTCAAGTCGGTTGCCAGGGTGCGCACGCCTGCAGGCAGGAAAGGAAAGTTGCATGCAGAGGGACTGACTAAAGTCTGACAATTGGAGGGGGTGCACAAAACCACCTCGGCCAGCGGCGGCGCCGCAGGCGCAGCTGCCGCCCCTGCACACAAGAAGCCAAACCCTTAGCTGCGAACCCTGCCGGCTCCCTTGGACTGGCAATCAGAGCGTCTGGGTCCCACCTGACGGCACGCCGGCATCGAGCAGGCCCTCCTTCAGTGCCGGGCCTGCGTGCAGCAGGCGGCTCAGCTGCTTGGCAGCACGCATCCTGGGGGGGTGGGGAAGCTTCGGGTTAATGTACAGCAACACAGCGTGCTCGAAGATCAGTTCAATTCACTCAACGAGCATCCAGCCAGCAGGTACAGCACAGCATGCACCTCACCACCTTGAAGCCTTCACGCCCCCTAGCCCCTCCTGCCCTTCAGCGCCCGCGCACCTCCTCGAATGCAGTCGGCGCAGAGCCTAAGAGGTGGCCTACCGCGACCAGCGCTGGCTGTCACCCGGCGCGCAACCCGCTGCCGCAGCCAGCCAGGGCCTGGAGCAGCATAAGAGGGCAGCACTGCGGCCACCTGGGCCCAGGCGGTGCGCGTACTGACGGCAGACGTGCGTGAAGGCATCAAGCGGCGCGAGGACCGGGATCTGCTGCAGAGGGATATTTACCTACTGGAACTGGTGCAGCAAGCGGCGGCCAGCGAGGCGGAGGCGGCCAACGCCGCGGCAATTGCGGCGGCAGAGCTGGCCGCCATGAGGGCAAAGGTCGCCGCAATGGAGTCTGAGCTTCAGGCAAGGGCACATGTCATTGCGCTTCTTGGTGGCTCAGGGAGAGGAGCTCGACGTGGGAGGAATTGTGGGCTGGCTGGCAGAGACGGAGAAGCCCGCCCTGAAGGGTTAGATGGAGGCAAGAGCGTCCCTGCGCTACCTGGTGTTGAGAGCCTTTCTCCTGCTGCCCTGCCTTGGCCTGCAGATGCTGGTGGCGCACGACCTGCTGTACAGGGGCCAGCTGCACGCATGCGGCCTGCTGGGTAAGCCCACGCCGACCAGCTCACACCACAGCGCGCAGCAGGCTGGCGGCAGTGCCCCTTGCCTGTGCGGTTCACTTACCAGCTCACTTGCCGGCCGCACTGGGTAGCACGTTTTGGGGCACTGCTGGCGAGTTCTGTGCATGCTGACAGCAGCTGCTTGTGCGCTTGGCTCTTGGCATGAATCTTTTGTAGGCTCTGCTGGCGAGTGCTGAGCATCCACACGGCAGCTGCTGCTGCTGTCGCAGCTCGTTGGCCCTTCGCCGCCTGGCTGCCAGCTGCTGACTGCCGCTTGCGCACTGCCTGCGCTGCAGAGTATGCGGAGAGGAGGCTGTTCCCACAGCTGCATCCCTCCGACAGCCAGCTGGGCCGCAAGGCCATGTGGGGCGAGCTGGGCCGGCAGTGGCCTACCCTTGAAGCCCGCATCCTGGATGCCAACCCTGCTTGGAAGGCTGAGACCATCGCAGACAAGTAAGCGGGCTGGGCAAGTGCTGGTTTGCAGCAGCAGCAGCAGCAAGAATAGCAGCAGCAAGAATTGGAGCAGCAGCAGCAGCAGCAGTGCATGCCCCGGTCGCTGTGCCTACTGCACTCTGGCCGCCCTGGGCCGTCACTTGCAGCGCACACGGCAGCAGCACGAGCAGCCGGCTGTGTCGCCTTGGCAAAGCTGCCAGGGGGGCAGAAATGCGGGTGGTAGGGAGGTGGGCGCGCCAGCTCCTCTCGCTGCCGCCATGCTTTTGCTGCTGCGTTGCATGCTCCGCATTGAATGCTGCTGCAATTTCGCCCCATTGCCTGCAGGGCGGTCCAGATGCACAGCCGTCTGTCGCCGCTGGTGCAGTCGGGCGACATGCCGGCCACCATCGGCAAGGTGCTGCTGCTGGTGGGCATCCTGAGCGAGGAGGAGGCGCGCTTCCTCCAATGCCTGGCCAAAGAGGTGCACTGCCGGATCCAGCTGCGCTATCGGCCGCCATCGTGAGCCAGCAGTAGCGGACGGCTGCCCATCCCGCCCCCCGACGAGCTCCCGGGTGCCGGCCGGCTTCCCGCTGGGCTGCTTGCTGCCTATGTGCAGCTGGTGCAGCTGTGTTGGGCGCAGGAGCCCTGGGAGAGGCCCGTGTTTGGCGACATCATCGAGCGCCTGAGGTGGGGCCAGCCGGGTGGCTGGGAGGGTTGCTGGATGCTTGGTGGCGGTCTGGCGGGCTGCAGCTGCGGGCTGGACGGGGCGGCGGCTGGAGTGAGTTGTGCTGGGATTTGACGGGATGCATTGGGAGGCCGTCTCTCGCTCCAGGCAGCCGCAGCTCCCTCCAGTACCTCTAGCCCTCTTACTGCTGGCACCAGCACATGCACGCTGCCTGCATCTGCACAATGGCTCCTGCAGGTCCACCCAGACGCAGCTAGAGGCAGGGGAGTAGGTCGGGCGCAGCGGGCCAGGACCAGCATTCCCTGTTCCGCCGGGCAGCGGCGCAGCCTCTGCTCACACGGCACCGCAGTGGCACCTTGCATGCAGCAGTCAGCAATATTGAGCAGCATTCCCAGACACAGCTACACGGCCAGCCACCAGCCAGCCCTGACCTTTTTGATAGCCACAATTTGAGAACGAACAACACCCCCGGGCCTCCCTATTTTCCTGCCAGAGCTGCAAGCGCTGTGCCGGGCCCCATTGCCCATAAACACACACACACACACACACACACACACACACACACACACACGCCTGCCAATGTCCTCTCGTTATATTGAGGCACAAGGCCCTACATTCAGGGTCGGCATGATCCTCTCTGCACGCCCCTGCTAGCTGTGTGCGATGTTTGCCAGCGCGTTCACACAAGCACATGCAGCGCTGAGGCTGCGGGGTAAAGCTGAAGAATGATGGGCGTACAATAAGCAGGCAGTCTGGGACTCAAAATCCAGCGAAAAGGGGGGCACTGGGCACCGGCGTCAGCCCGGCCAGGCAGCAAGCGGCAGGCGGGCAAGAGGCGTGCACATGAGATGTAGCAATGCCCGTGGTGAGCAGGAGGGAAAGCGTTGGTGAGGTGGGGCAGGGTGACACAGACTGCCAAAACTGGGTCCAGGGGCTGGGGTGGTGCAGTGAGGTGGGGGCAGAACTGTTGCACCGTCAGGATGGAGCGGTAGCGAGTGGGGCAGAGGGCGCAAGCTGCAGGGCTGTCAGAGCTCATCGGCACAGCGCAGCGCAGCATGCATGCGCTGCTGGCTGGCGGTACAGAGTGGGCCCTCCAGCCCCTTCTGGCAACCTCGTGCTCTTGCTGCTTAGTCCTCCTGTGCCTCCACGCGTGCAGCAATGGCCTTCATGGTCAGGCTCTTGGGGCGCTCAATGGGCAGGCCCAGTGCGCGGCTCCAGATGCCCTGTGGGCAGGCAAGGAAGGGTGTTAATATACTTAATTTGGAACAGGGGTTCACAGCTTTATAGGCTACTATTACCTATTAGTATATCTGATAGGGATCCAGTTGTGGTGAGACGGTGCTTGCAGTGGGTGGCACGCAAAGCCTACTTCCGGCCCTCGCTTCTCTGAACTTGATACCACAAATCGGCCATGCCGTCTGGCTGGAGCCTCGCCCAAATCCCTGCCCGCCTGTTCAACCCACAGCAGCGTACAGCAGCATCCGTGCCAGCCCTGGCAGCGCCAGCGCACCTGGCTCAGCACGCCCAGCGCGCGTGACACGCCAAACAGCACGGTGTAGATGTCCTCCTCAACAATGCCTGCCGAATGGGTAGAAGTTCAGAGGGTTTAGAGGGTTTAGGGTTCAGGGTTTGGGTTAAGGAGGCGGTAGTTGTGGGAGCTGAGGTGCTTTGCAGGGGCAGACGGTGCCGGAGTTATGCTGGCAGTGCAGTTTTCAGTGCATCAAGGCAAGGGGGGCAGCAGCTCAACTCTGGGGCAGTGCTGTGTTGGCAGTGTTGTGCTGCCAGATCAGCACACACACATCCAGCGAGCAGCACTACCCCACGCTACCTCCCCCCTCGAATCCCTCACTGTAGTGCTGATAGGGTAGGGTTAGGGTTTAAACCCCAAATCCTATCTAAACTCACCGTAGTACTGCAGCAGCACGCCGCTGTGTGCGTCCACGTTGGGCCAGGGGTTCTGCAGGGCGGAGGAGGGGCGGGGTGGTTGGCAGAGGCGAAGGCGCGTGATCTTCAGAATGTGTTGTTGAGCTGCTGAACCCACGTGGTGCAGCAGCCTGCCAGGTGAGACAGACGCCAATGTGCTGCACTGTGGTGTCGCAGGGACAATGCAGCAGTAACTATGCATTGCCCGCACACACACACACACAGGTGCGCTATGCACACTGACGTGCCGACGTGCCGCGCATATGTCCGCCTGTCCCACCGTACAGTGCACTCATCATTAAACCGCACCCCCCTCCCAAACTGTGCGGCATCCCCCCCGCCCCCGGCCCCACCCCTGCGCACCTTGACCTTGCCGGTCTGTGTGAGGATGTCTGGCACCACGTCGTAGAGCAGGGAGGTGAGCTTGAACAGGGGGTAGTCGGGCATGTGCTTCAGGGCAAAGCCGCGCTGCAGGGGTGGAGTGGAGAGAGGCAGAGGGGCTGGGAAGGAGATGAGAGGTGCAGGGAGTGGGCTTTAGGGTTACCCTAAACTCAAAACCCAAAAAGGATCGGGACACGGGCAGAGGGCAGGTGGCCGCAGGGGGCGGGGTACGAGATGAGGGGCATGCTGCTGGCAAGTCCGACATTGAGGCAGCAGAGGAGGCAGTGCTTGCCAGGGTAGAAGAGCTGTTGCAAAGGCACACACACCAAGCGAGTCCGAAGCTCACCCCCCTACAGTCCCCGCCCCGCTGACCTGGCATGTGTAGCGCGGGTCGGTCTTGCGCAGCACAGCGTGGCCAAAGCCGGGCACCACCTGCACTAGGGTTGGGGCGTGGGCACACGTTAGAAGGGGAGACATGGCTCTCTCAACAGCGGCTGGTGCCGCCTCTCGAGCACATGCACAATGCACTGCACCCAACGGAACCGGTGGTTGACCTTGCCGCTAACCTTGCCGCTCTTCAGCGTGGCCCACACAAACTCCTTCATCTGGTCCTTGGTCACGTCATCCCCCACCTCCTGCCGAACATGGTTCAGCCAGCGCAGCACCTCCTGGTTGGCCAGGCCGTGCAGGGGGCCAGCCAGGCCAGTCATGCCGGCGGCGTAAGACAGGTAGGGGTCCGACAGGGCGGAGCCAACCTGCGGGGGGAGAGGTGCAAGAGAATCAGCTCGCCGTGCACAGCGCGTAGGATGATGACAGTGGATGCGATTCTGGTCGTATCAAGAGCTGCAAGAGCCTGTGTGGGGTTGTAGCTTCAACGTAAAAGGCAGGCACCGGCAGCACCGAGTGATGCAGCATTGTTGTTTGGTTGATTGATTGATTGATTGATTGATTGGGCATTGATTGGGCATGTCCTCCCCTCGCCCAATGCTGGGCTCACCAAGTGGGCGGCGTGTGCCGACACGTTGCCGCCCTCGTGGTCGGCGTGGATGGTCTGGTACCTGCGGGCAGATGCGCACACACACGGGGGCAAAGAGTCTGTCAGCAAGGGGGCCCGAAGGCCCGAAAATCGTCCATCTTCACCCACCCGCGATTGTGCCACTTGTGACAGACAGATGGCAAGCCAAGCCATCTACACAAGCACGCCCCTGCCTCCCCCGCCTTCCCCCCGCTGCCTGCCAGGCTGGCGGCTCACAGGCGCATCATCTCAACGGCACCGGGGTCCGAGTAACCTGCGGGGTGGGGGTGGGGAGGGCAGGTCAGGAGCCGTTGCATGCAGCCAGGGCAGGCGGAGCAATGACCTTGCACTTGGGGGTGGGCCAAGGGGACCAGTACTGTGGCAGCAGTGCGTGCTGTGCGTGCTGTGCATGTCACGTGTGGCAGCGCCCATGCTGCTGCCCGAGGTGGACCGAATGAACACCTGTAAACAGGCATCGTGGCAGCGGGGCACGCACCCATCTGGTGCGACAAAGAGGCGGCCCAGTCCAGGGAGGGGTCTGCTTCGAGCAGCTGCCCTTCCTTGAAGGTGTTCCTGCGGAAGGGCGAGTGGGATGGGAGGGCAGGAGGGAGGGGGCGAGGGATGAGGGATGAGGAAGGGAGGGGGGGAGGGAGGGAGGGCGTCCCGGGGGAATGACACCAGGTGCGGCAGGTTCCTTACTTGCCGGGCAGCCGGCCAGCTGAGTTGGGTGCGTGGTTGACACCAGGGTGTGTGTACATACCCGCACTCCGTGTGCCCACCGCTCCGCCCCATGTCCCTGTGCTCCTCACCCACCACGTCGCAACCCCCAGCTTCAATAACACCTCCTCTGCCCACTGCACCCCCACCTGTAGATGGTAGCCGCGATAGTTGGCAGCTTGGCGATGAGGTCCATGCTGTCCTCGTACACAGGGTCCCAGTACCTGTGGGGAGGTGGGGAGGGGGGAGGAGGGGGTCAGGATCAGGGACATTGTGGGGCACGGGCGGATGAGGTGAGGGAAACCGTGTGTGCGCTATTGTGAGCGTGCACGTGAGGGAGGAGGAAGGGCAGAGGGTTAGCGCGGCAAGGAGAAGGCAACGGAGAAGGAGAAGGGGCGAGGGACTGTGACTTCGACGAAGGACATTTCGGTGCCTGGGGTTGGAGAGGAGGGCGCAGGAGGAGTGGCAGGAGGGAGGCTCAGCAGACAGGGAACCTCGCAGAGCCAGCAATGCGTGGCAGAACACTCGTCTTTGCATGCATGCATGGACGCGTGGGCGGCTGCACTTGGCCGGTTCCCCCCTCACGCCAGAACATGGCTGCACCTCGCCCTGCTCACTTGCTCTTGTGCACGCCCGACCGGTAGCCAGCAGCAAACTTGCTCTCCACCTGCACACCAGCAGACAAGGTTGTGTGGCGGCGGGCAGGTGAGAAGCAACGTTACAGTCACTCTTAGGCTAACAAACTGAGCTGAAGCTAGAAGGACTGACATCATCGATGCTGCACAACTTGCTGACGCAGCGCAGCGCAGAGGAAAACCTGTTGTTTCTCGCTGAGCTCCAGCACGCAGCGCCACCCACCAACTCTGGGCATGTATGCACACACGGCATGCCCACCCCCGTCCCCAGCTGTCCCACTTGCCTGCAGCGCCAGCACCGCCGAGCACAGCTGGGTCATGGGGTGGGTGTCGGGGTGCTGGTCCTTCAGCACCTGCGGGGGATCAGAGAGCAGGGGGAGGGAGGAGGCACAGAGAAAGAGAGAAGGAATGGTCAGCAGATGGGGTGTGGTGAGGGACACGGTGGTTGAGGGTCAGCGACGGAGCCGGGGCGCTAGCTGCAGCAGCATTCATAACAAGGCGCTCGAGCGCAGCGACGCTCCCTCTTTGGTCATGCAATCAATTGGTTGCTTTGAGTTGCACGGTGCCAGCAACACTCATGGGGCGGAGAACGGAAGTTTCTCTGTGAGCTTTGGTGCCTCCTCCCAGCCCAAGCAGGCGTGCCCGTCCCTCCCCCTCCCCCTCACCTTGTACACGTGGTCGGGCACCTTGCTGCGCGCCTGAAGCATCTCGGTCACACCCTTGGCCTGCTCGGCGGTCGGGATCTGCACAGATCAAGGGAGGGGCGGGGGGGCGGGCAAGCAGGTGGTGGGAGCAGGTGGTGGGGCAGGGCAATGGCTTGGGCCATTGGGGGATGAAGTAGGAGAACCAGGTGGTGGTGCAGAGGGTGAGGGGCACGGGGCGGTGATCTCCCCGAAGAGGCAGCGAATCACGCAGTGCACGGGCGCAGGGGCTTGCACAACATGTCCCTCCTTCCCCGCTTTCCACAAACGCACAAGCACTCATGCAGCATCAGCATCAGCAGCAGCAGCAGAATGCACTCGTAGGTCCCTCCCCTCCCGCCCCCCGCACCTCTCCGGTGAGCAGCAGCCAGAGCAGCCCCTCGGGAATGGGCTCCCCTCCCTCCACAGCGCTGGGCAGCTTGGCCTGCAGCTCCGGGATGTTATGGCCCCGGAAGCGGATGCCCTCCTCAGCATCCAGAAGGCTTGTCTCCCACAGCATGGCCTGCGGGAGCGGGGAGGGGAGGGGGCACGGGGAGGAAAGGAGAGGCGTGAGGACAGCATGGCCTGCACCACAAGGCGGGGGTGAAGAAGGAAGGTGATGTCAGGCACAGGAGGCATCAGCTCACGGAGCGGGGTTGAAGAAGAGAAGCGGGGGGGTGCAAGGAGGGAGGGTGGGGACGCCCTCAAAGCGCTTGTGCTTTGTAAGGGTCCAGCACATGGGCACCGTTTCTTGGCACGCACAACAAGGTGCGGCAGCGGGGTTGGCCACTCATGGAGCAGGCCGCGGGCGCCGTGGTTGCAGCACGCAGCAGCTGCAGGGGCGCCGAACGACCCCGGCAGAGGCGGGCGGGGGACACCTGCAGCAGCACCTGACGCACAATCAAGCACGCCAGGGTGCGCCACAACCCTGCATTGTGCATCCGGACACCCTGCTGTCGGGTCCCACCCACAGCGCAAGGGGACTGTAATCACTCTGCGTCGGGCGCCGTGGTTGCAGCACGCAGCAGCGGCAGGGGCGCTGAAGGACCCCGGCAGAAGCAGCAGGGGAACACGCTGCGTAGTACAGCCGCACACCCTGCTGTCAGCCCCCACCCACAGCAAGGGGGGCTGCTAGCAGATGCAGCGCTGGCTCACCGGGATGCCGCGCATGCCGCCGATGGCCTGCTCCACCGTCACCGCTGCCAGCACCTTGCCGGCATGCTCCTTTTTGAGGGACTTGAGACGCTCCTGCAGGTGCATGGCATGGCATGGGACGGGCATTCAGAGTGTGGGGGCAGCCAGCCTTCTGGGCTGCTCAACGGTCAAGCCACTATCCCCGGCTGGCTGTCTCTACGGCGGCGTTCGTTGACAGCTTGACAGCCGCCCCTCAGCGCTCCCCTTCTGCGCCCCCCGCAAGTTTTTATTGAAAACCAGCAAGCACTGCACGGTCCACCGGCCCTCGTGGCCCACAACCCAAGGCATCCAGTGCACAACACGGTGTGTATGGTGCCCCCACATGCCTGCTCCTCCGGGATCTTGGCAGCCAGGGCCGCCTTGAGGTCAGTGGTGATTGTGCGCACGCCTGCAGGCAGGCAGCCAGGCGGGCCCACAAAAAGAGTGAGCAACCCACGGCAGCTGTGTGGGCGCGCACAGGGGCCGATGCAAGGGGCACAGGGAGAGGCTGACATCTGTGTCGGTGGGGTGCACCAAGCCAGCCGGATGATGATGGCCGGATGAGCGTCGCTGCACGGGCCAGCCCGGTTGGGGCAGCGGTGGCGGCAGACAAGTGCCGCGGACGGCGGCGGCAGGTGGACCCAAGCTGCCACCGCCAGGCGGCTTGCAGGGTGCTCGGATCGACATCATTTTATTTTTAGACGCGGCGCGTGGGGATTGCGGGGGATTTGCGGCGCATGCTCGGCCAAGGGCTGAACCCTTGCCGGCCAGGCGGCGCGGCCCTAGGCGGGCACTTGCAAGTCGCTTGCTCTCACCCGCAGGACTGAAGGCATCCAACAGTCCCGTCTTAAGGGCTGGCACCGCCTGCAGCAGGCTGCCCAGCTGCTTGGCGCTCCGCATCGTGGTTGACCGGGGCGCTACAGGGGGCCTGGGCTTGCTACAGGTTGGTAGCCGCGTGGGTTCACGGGCGGGGCGTGATCGGCGCGGGATTACTGCAGTTCATGCCATACCAATGCTGAGCTGGCTCGGCTCTGACAGAGGAGGAGTAAAGTTTGAGCGGGTTACGGCGGCATACCAACGCCCCGGCAGTGCAACAGCAACAGGGTAGCAATCGTGATCAATTGCCATTGGGGCGCTCGCTGTGTTGGGTCATCAGGCTGTCATATGGTGAGAGGGCTGGATGAGAGCGGTGAGAGGGCGTGCCGCCAGCTGAACGGCCCTCACAGAGGGCAGGAGGTCCTGGCCAGGGTAACTCACCCACGTCGGCCTAGGGTGTCCTGCGGGATTGGCAATCACTTCAGCGGTGCCGACCCAGCACACTACCACAGCAGGGGGACGGCTGGTGTCTGCCCCAGCAGGGGGACGGCTGGCGGCCCCATGCCTGCTGTCCCAAGTCTGCTGGAGAGATCACATGAAAGTGTTTGTATATTGAAGTTCTTGCGACCCTGTGGACTCAGTCGCGAAGGGCAGCAGGTACGCACCACACGTCCAGCGGAGGTAGGGGGCAGGGAGTTGGGTGGCAGCGAGGCGGGGAGGCAATGGGGCAAAAATGCAGCTCGGGAGACGTGACGCGTGATGTGGTAGTGCTAGCAGCATGCAAACAAGGGAAAATTGGTTCAAGGAGGGTGGCGACATGTACACATTCATTCAACATGGCCGCTGGGCTGGGGGCATGCCACACAGGGCATCGTTCTGTGTTCTGCAATCCGAGCATTCCTGCACATCATGCCCATCATGTTCATCTGCCACTGGGGTGCATTTCTCGCGAGCCGAAACGTGTATCAAAATGGCGGCGTGGGCGAGGAGCGGGGACATGCACAGGCGGCGCCGCCCCGCAGTTGTGCAGTGCTTAGGCGGCAGCGGCGGTGCCCTTTTCCGCGCGAATCACGTCCAGCGTCTGCTGCGCAATCGACAGCTCCTCGTCGGTTGGGATGACCAGCAGCTGCAAGGGGATGGCGTACAGAGCGGACACTATAAAGTGAGCATGTGATGATTTGATGGCAGGCAAATGAAGTGCACCTTCTTTCTGGTGGGGATGAGCAGGACCTGCAGGGTGACGGCTGCAGGCAGAGGCAAGTGAGCAGGGGGTGAGTAGTTTGTGTTGCGGTGGTGCACGCGCCTATATCCTCTAAAAGGCCCCCCTGCCTTGCCTGGCTGCCTGCCCTCACCACTTCACTCCTTAACCCACTCCCGGCCACCTCCCATGCCAACATCTGTGCCCGCCAGGCCACGCCATCCCCGCACGCCTTCACTTGTTGCGCCTCCCCACCCGCCCCCGCCCCTCCTGGCCCCTCTCACCTTGACCCTGCTTCCATCCGCGGAAACGTCACCCTGCACGCCGCCCGCCGCCTTCACATTCTTGGCTTCGTCCAGCTGCACACCCGCAAACTCCATGCCACGAGTGAACTCGCGCCGCATGGGGGCACTGTTCTCGCCGATGCCTGCGTGGGGGGGAGACAGGGCAGGGAGGCGGGCAGGGAGGCGGGGAGTTTGAACCCAGCGGCCCAGGGGCGTGGATGGAACTGATGTTTCACCCGGCGCCGCCTATGGCACTCAGCACACCCGCATGCCGTTCGAACAAGTCCAAGTCACCCACCCACGGAAAAGACGAGTGTGTCCACCCTACGGCAGTCCACATACCACATCCAATCAACACCCATCATGTCCACCCTCCCAAACCACCATGTCCACCCACCCACCCACCCGCGGAGAAGACGATTGCGTCCACCTGTCCTCCCAGGTGCATGAAGTAGGCGCCCAGGTACTTGCGCACGCGACGCACATACACCTGTCGCCAGGTGGCAAGAGAGGAAAGAAAGGAGCAACCGGGTGAGGCTGGGCAGCAGCGGATGTTGGCCAGCGGCTGCGGCAGGGGCACTGGGCGGCGACCTGCAGCCGAGCTGCCTCCCAAGCCGCGACCAGCAGCACAAGCCAGCGGCAGCGGCAGCGGCCACCGGCAAGAGCAGCGTCGGCGGCAAAAACCAGGCAGCAGCGGCATCAAGGCAGCAGCAGCCAGCGGCGTGCCGCACATCGACCGCCAGCTTGCTGCGCTCGTCTGCTGTGGCGGCGTTGGGGCCAAAGCGCGCCTCCAGGTGGTTTCGTAGGTCGGCGTTGCCTGCAAGTTTTCACACGAACGAGGGTGGGCAGGAAGAGGAGGCCAGGGGTGAGATGGTGGGGTGGGGTGCAGGCAACTTCTGGTGGCCACGCAAGTCGGCATTGCCTGGGGGGCTATGTGTTGAGTAGAGAGGGTGGGAGAGACAGGGGCAAGGGTGGAGTGAAGGAGGAAGACTTGGGTGGGGTGCAGAGCCGGGTGGGTCCAAAGCGCCTCCAGGTGGTTGCGCAGGCCGGTGCTGCCTGGGGTCCAACAAAGAAGTGAGATGAAAAGGGGGAGGCAGATGGGGGGTGGGGAGGGCGGGTGGCTTGAGAGCGCACCTCCAGGTGGTGGCGAGGTGAGTGCTTGAGTTGGGGCGGAAAGGGTGAGGGAGGGGCAGGGGTTGCCCGTGTGTGCATGCAAAGACCAGCTCTGCTTCCCCTGGACCGGCCTCCCCTCTTCCTCCCTCCCCCCACACACCCCTCACCCGCCAGCCCCAGGAATCCGCTCTTCTTGTTGAGCAGGGTGTCCACCTCCTTCATCGACATGCCGTGGGAGGCCAGGTAGGGGATGATGGCGGGGTCGATGTCGCCTGGGGAAGAAAGGGGAC
>JTEE01000254.1:462322-473530 GCA_002896455.3 Chlorella sp. ArM0029B
GGGAGGGGATGGGATGGGAGGGGAGGGGATGGGATACGGTGAGGACGAGACCGTGTGGGATGCGAAGAAAGGAACGGCGGTGCATGACAGGAGTGGGCAGAGGCGAGCAGCGGGAAGGCACACGTCAGGCAAAGGATGCACGGGCGGAGGAGCGGGGCGCTCGGGGGCTGTATGGGCTTGCATGGAGCAGGCAGGTAAGTTGCCACGTGCAGGGCAGGGGGCACGGCTCACCGCAGCGTGTGCCCATCATGAGTCCCTCCAGTGGGGTGAGCCCCATGGTTGTGTCCACGCTCTGACCGTTCTGCACAGCGCATGCGGGGGTGAGGGGAAAGGGGGGCACAGACGGGCCAGGGGGTGAGTTCAACAGTGGCGAGCATGCAGCTGGCGCAGCCGTCAGGGTGTGTGGTGGAGTGATGTCCAGAGAGGCAGGCACAATGCATCACGCCTGCACCTGGCCACCCCCCGACCCTCCCGGACCTCTCCCTCGCTCTCATTGCTTTCGACCCAGTCTGCATGCGCCCCACATGCTGCATCGACCCGCCCCAGCGGCCACAAAGCATGGCTCAGCTGACCGGCGTAACATGCTGCTACACCGGCCCCAGGTTGCACCACAAACCGATGGTTCA
Source organism: Chlorella sp. ArM0029B (assembly GCA_002896455.3). Classification (NCBI taxonomy): domain Eukaryota; kingdom Viridiplantae; phylum Chlorophyta; class Trebouxiophyceae; order Chlorellales; family Chlorellaceae; genus Chlorella; species Chlorella sp. ArM0029B. The sequence goes on from JTEE01000254.1 coordinate 462,949, forward strand.
GCACAGCTGCTGCTGCCCTCCAAACCCAATACAGAACTTGTCATGAGGAGCTGGCTCACCTGCACGGCGCACATGCTGCTGCCCGCCCCCAGGTGGCAAATCACAAGGTTGGTCTCCTCTTCCGGCTTCCCCAGCATCTTGGCGGCCTGCACACATGAGGAGGGGGGTGACGGGGACGGGCGGTGTGGGCGAGGCAGGCAGGCAGGCAGGGGTGCATGCCTCGTCAACCTCTCAGGATTTGGTTCGTCCTGAAGTTGATTCCTCTTTCAGGGGGTGTGAAAAGCGGTAATGACTAGACTAGACTAGGCAGGGGTGGGCCGGCGGGAAGGTCGGTCGCAGCTGGCCTCCGCGCCTGCAAAGCGCTGGGTGCCCTGGGTCGGGGCTTGCCGCCTACCTGTGATGTGAGGTACTTGTAGCTGGTGCCGTGGAAGCCGTAGCTGCGAGAGGGGGGAGAGGAGGGGGGGAGAGGAGGGGGACGTCAGCCTGTTGAGATTTGGTTCGTCCTGAAGTTGAATCCTCTTGCAGGGGATGTGAAACGCTGTAACGACTAGACTAGAGGGGAGCGAGGGGGCAAGGGTGATTGCAGATGTTGAGGGCGGCACAGGGGTTGGCACCGGGCACAGAGGAGGGGCTGAAGCTCGAGGCGGGCAGGATCCTGTCTCAGGAAGGCCACCTGGTGACAACCAAAACCCCACTGCCAGGTGCCATCGGCGCCACCGCAGGATGCGTGTGCCAACGCAGTCTTGCAGGCCTTGCCTCTCACCGCACCTCCTTACGCTCCACAGGAGAAGCCTAGCTTACTGAAGAACACTTCCTGCTCCGTGCCCACTCACCGCAGCCCCGCCCGGCACACACAACATGCACCACATGCCCCCCTGGAAACCAGCCTCCAACACTTACCGCCGGATGGCACGTTCCACGTAGAGTTCGTAGGGCAGGGCATACATGAATGCCTCGGGTGGCATTGTTTGGTGGAAGGCCGTGTCAAACACGGCAACCTGCGCATGCGTGGCGGGTGGGGGAGTGTGGAGGGCGGGGCATGGGTGCAGAGGGGGTCAGCGGGGAAGCAGCCAGGGCATGACTCAGGCAACAGGGATGAGGCCGTGGTAGCAGTGGGCGGTTGGCTTGGCTGCCATGGCACACGTATGCCTATGTTCGCTGCCTGCCTGCCGCTCCTCAGCTGCCTTGGTCCGCGGCCCCCGGTGCTGCTACCACCCGGCCTTGCCTGCCGCCCTGTCCCATGCCCGCCTGCCTTCCCAGCTCACGTGCGGCGCGCCCGAAAACGTCTTCTGCGCTGCGTCGATGCCCATGAGGTTGGGCGGGTTGTGCAGGGGCGCCAGGTCGGCTGCCTTCTCAATCGTGGACCGCACCTGGTTGCTGCAAGACGGAAGACAGGGAAGGCAGATGAAGAGACAGGGAAAGCATTGAAGAACGCGAAAGCAGTTGAAGAGGCGGGCAATGGGGCAGAGGGGCCAGGCTGGTTGCTGCAAGACGGAAGACAGGGAAGGCAGATGAAGAGACAGGGAAAGCATTGAAGAACGCGAAAGCAGTTGAAGAGGCGGGCAATGGGGCAGAGGGGCCAGGCTAGCAGTCTCGCCAGCCTCTTGAATGCACCGGGGTGCTGCAGGCCGGCCAGGCAGGCATACAGGGCAGGGTTCGGAGGGAGGGAAAGGTGGGGCCCTTTGAGCAGCGCGGCCACAAGTGGGCAGCGGCCAAAGGCCGGAAGCAGCGCAGGCAAAGCACCAGACAACATGCCATGCCTGCTGATCCCCGCTGCCGCCTGCTCGGCAAACCAAGCCCAGTGGCCACCCCAGCAGCCAGCTGCCAACTGCACCACCCCTCGGCTTGATGCGATTGATTAATCCAACCGCACCTGCCTTGCTGCTTCCCACACCGCCTGCCACCCCGCCCCCTGCCCACACCATGCCCTCCCTCACGTGATCAGCACCGGCTGCGAGATTTCTCGGCCATGCACCACGCGGTGCCCCACCCCAAACACCTCCTGAGTGAAGTCCTGCAGCAGCAGCAGCAGCAAGCGGGGAGAGGGCGGTGAGATGGCTCTTTTGCAACTGTGACCACCAAGGCAGGCAGAGGGGCAGGAGGGAAGGAGGGCAAGCGCAATGCCTCTGCGGCCCAACAGCATGCGCTGCCCGGGAACTGCCTCCTGTTCCAACGCGCCCCACCCTGGCCGGACTCCTCTTCTCTCTGCCAGCCCCAAATCAGCTGCCGAACGCTGCATAGGCCCTTTACCACGCATTCCTCACACCATGTCAGTGACCTCAATATGCAAACGTCCGCAAGCGGCGCCGGACAGCATCGCCCCTGCCACCGCCCCCACCACACCTGGCCCATGCGGCATGCAACCCAGCCCCGCTCACCCCGTGGAAGCTGTCCCCCAGGAAGCGGGACACCACCTCCAGCGCATTTGTGTGGTCGTGCAGGGGCTCCTCCGTCTTCACCTCCTTCCCCTCCCCAACCTTGCCCTGAGAGGAGGTAAGGGGAAGTGAGGGGCAGGTGGGGTTCGGTGGCACCGTGGTGATAGGCCGGACAGGCGGCGGTGCCACACATTTGCTCCAATCCCACTGCTCAACCGCCACACAAGGGCGTGAGTCCATGCATGGTCGGGCGCGTGAAAAGCGGCTGTGCCGCTGTGTGCCCACTGGCCACAACAGAGCGGGCGCCGCCGCCACCCGTGCGCCCACTGCCCCTTGCCCTTTAGCGACTAACCCGATGGAAGGACGCGGCGGCGTCGCCAATACGCTCGCAGATGCCGCTGGCCACGGCCTTCAAAGCGTTGCCTTCCCCAAGCTGGAAGAGCTTGTACTTCAGGCTGGAGCTGCCGGCATTAATTACCATCAATTTGTTACGGACCGACATGGTGGCGAGTTCCAAGGCTTTCAGGCTACGGTGGGCTGCGTGAAAGGCCGGCGGCCGAGTTGGCGGAGGCCAAGGTGTCGCTCTGGAAGTACCTCCCGCAGTCTGCAGAGCCTCAGAACGCCGCGATCGATTATCTGTTTCAAAGGGGATGCCTGGGCCTTGCTCGTTTGCTGAAGACGTGACTATTGTTGACAGGTGGCAAAGTCATGGCGCAAAGCTTCAGTAGAGCATGATCAATATAATGTGTGATCGGCGAAATATATCAGTAGGGCACGGGGAAGGGCATATTACACCGAAACCTGCAGCCGCTGCTGCGCACCCAGCGCCTGCCGCCCGCGTTCCTCGACCTCCCGCCCGGCCAGTCACTGTTCAGCAGACATGAGGCGGCTGCAGTGGGCAGCCTGCAGGCTGCTTAAGGCCGAGGCCAGGTGCGCAGGGGGAGGTCTGCCTGGTTTGGGTTTGCCGGAAATTTAGAGAATATGGGACGCCCAGCTCATTGACACGCACTGTAGCCAATGGTGAGCCACCTGCGGCGATCAAAGAGGCCGCCAAGGCAGCAGGGAGCCGGCCAAGTCGGCTTTTTTGCCGTGCAGGTATGCCGCCGCTGCCCCGCCGCCTCCTCCGCACCAGTCGCCCTGCCGCCCAAACCCTGCGCATCGTCGCCCTCCACCCCCCCGCAGCCTCGCCACCAAGCCTGGGACCGAGGCCGCCAGCGGCCCCAGCAGCCTGCTGCGTGCTGCGGCCTTTGCCTCCCGGGGCGGCGGCAGCGCGTCCACCGGCGCCGCCGACTCGCTTTTCTGCACCAATGTGTCGGGCCTCAAGGGAAACTCACCCATCCTCATTGGCCTGCTGGAATATTTCTCGGTGAGTACGAAGCGGACGCGTGTGATGGCGCAGCATGAGAAGGGTAGGGGAGGCTGGAAGGTGCGCAATGTGAGCACCAGGAACCGCTCTGCACGGGGGTTGCCGCTTGCTTGCTCGCCTCTCCGGCCCCGCCCTGCAACACCTCCCCTTACCCGCTCCTTCCCAGCTGCCCCTTTAATTCTCCGCAGCGCCGCATTCCTGTCTTCTCCCAGCCCCTCTGCGCTGTCGCACGTTGCCTCTTTTCTGGCCTCATCCTCCCTCTTCCCCCACCCCCCCCGCAGCACCACGTGCCCAGTCTGGGCTGTCCTCTGCATCGTTTCTCGTTGCTGCCCTTGACCGCCCTCTCCCCCCTCCCCCATCGCCCACACCCGCAGCGACACATGCCCAGGCTGGGATTCTTTCGGCCCCTCACGCTCTGGCATCACTCTCCTCCGGCTTGCAAGCTCTGCCTGCCCCGTTTTTTCTGCACGTGCAGCGCCACATGCCCAGCCTGGAATTTGTCAAGGCCCTCTGCGCTCAGCTCCCGCATGTTGCCTCCTGTCTTCAACAGGCACCCCTCTCCCTCTCCCCCCTTCTCCCCCCTCCTGCAGCGCCACATGCCCAAGCTGGGCTGCCTCGACCCCTCTCGTTTCTTGCTTGCGGCCTTAATTCCCCTTTTCCCGCCTGAACCATCCTCCCTCCTGCAGCGCCACATGCCCAAGCTGGGCTTCTTCCAGCCCATTGGCGCCGACCCGCTGCTGCACGGCACCAAATACGCCAAGCTGCCCAAGCACGTCGCCATGTGAGTGCACAGCAGCGCTACTGTGCCGATTAAGCATGAAGTGACGCGTATAAATGTGACGCGGAGGGTTTCACGCGTCACTTTATAGCATTTCGGCGATTTCGGGGGTCGAAGTCGCGTCACTTTTCGCCCTGCTGGCACCAAAGCACAGCAGGGCCCGTATTTAGTATATGTTTCGTAAGGATGCGCTTTGTAGACTGCTTTTCTGTGCAGCGCTGTGTGCTGTGTGCTGTGCGCTGTGCACGCTGGCACAAGCACCCGCCGCGCCCGCCAAGCACGCAGCTTTTAGGATGTACAAGCCTGCGTTGTCTTGGGGGGAACCTGATGACTTGCAACGTGTCTGGCACTCTTCCGTCAACCTTTGGTTGCTCCAACGCATGTGCTGCGCACGCGCCGCCGCTGCAGCCGCGTGTGCCGCGTGGACCAAATTAGCGGCAGAATGCGCACCTGACGCAGAATTTGGTCCACGCGGCACACGCGGCTGCAGCGGCGGCACATGCGCAGCACTTCCCTGTATAGAAAAGTAAATTTTACTCCGTGATCCCGCCGATCTATGCTGTGTGTGCCATGCCGTGCTAGCACCGGCGCTAGCAGCGGCCTGAGACCGGCAGGTGCCATGGGAGGTGCCATGGGAGGTGTGAGAGGGGTAGCACAGGCGTGCCTCTGGCACCTACCACTTCCTCCGCCTCAGGTGCAGGAGCTGGACGCTGCTGCTGCTGCTGGCATTGCCGACATGGTTTGGCATCAAACGCAGCCGCAGCGTGAGGCTCAACATTTGAGACGGAGGGAGCGGAAGGCCATGGCAACATGTCGTGCCTATTGCTGGCCCATGCCGCGTGCCAGCGTCACCGGCAATGGGGGCGAGCTTGCAGGCTGCCCCAGGGGCCTTCCCTTCCCGCTTGTAACCCGCGTTGCGACATTTTTCGCGAGGCTGGATCCCTTGCTCAGGGAATCTGCCTCGAGGCATGCTGCCGGTGCGTTGGCTCTCGCCGGCGGCTGCTTTTCACGCCTCTGAAGCAGGCCAGGCTGAGCAAGGGCGTCAGCGTTGCGAGCAGGTTGTGCTAGATCAGGGTTGGGAGAGGGAAGGAGAGGCAGTGGGAAGGCTGCCTCAGGGGAGGGATGTGGTTGGGTCAGCAGGGGCGGGGCAGGCCAGCACAAATTCCAAAGCAGCCTTCAGAAATCTGAGCCTCTTGGAATTTGTCCAGGCCGTGCGTGCCTGCATCTGTCCCAGTGCATTGTCCGCCTCAAGTTGCAGCCGTGCAACAGCTGCTGCTGCTGACATCGTCGACCTGCTCGAAATCGTCGCAGCCGCAGCGTGAGGTTGGCGACCTGAGACGGGGACAGCACGGGTTTCTATGGCACACCCCGCCTGCCGTGCCGCTGCCAACTTCAGCCAGGTGGTCGACACGCTTTCGGAACAATTGTAAGGGGCAGCCGCTGCAAAGAGCGCCTGCAGTCCAGCCTGGTTGCCTGCCGTCCCACACCTCCGAACTCAGCAGGTGCAGGCTTTGCCTGCCGAGCAGACTGGGTTGCACTGCACTTTGCAAAGTTCAATGGGTGGGATGGACCCTCACATGGGAGGCATTGCGCCCAGAGTGGCGCCTTCCAGTATGATTCACCGGTCTACGGTGTGGGCGGGAAGGTGTCGCATGGAGGGCAATGAAAGGGGCACGGGTGCAATCACGCAAGGGGCGTGGGCAATGGTAACCATTGCAAGTGGCACAGGTAGCAGAGGCATCGCACACAGTCCCAGGTGTGGCATGCCGCCTGTGTTGCCAGTGACCCACATCCAAGGTTAGTCCTCCACCCGCAGGCGCACACACGGCAGGCCTGCCCCCTCCCCTCCCTCCTGCTCCCACCCCTCACCCCCCGTGCTGCCTGTTTGGCGCCTTGGCTCATTCGACCACATCGATGGCGTCTCGAATGCATTCTGCCCGGTGCGCTGGCGGTCGCCCGCGTGCACCTTGTGCTTTCGAGGTGCACGATGTGGAGCAAGTGAGCCAACGGCCAAGGAGGTGGTGCTAGATGGGGGGCGGGAGATGGTGGGGCACAGATAGGGCAGGCCTGGCCGATTCGCGCCGCCAGGGCGGCGCCTTAACCTGCATTTACCTGCATGCCCACGTGCACGCCCACTGTTGGGACCGGCGCTGGCGGCAGCTCGGGTGCGCCTTGGCAGAGTCCTTTGAACGTCTCTGCCTCATGACCTCTACTGAGCGCTGCTCCTGCTGACGTCGGCGGCAACCACCGGCAGCAGCCGCCGCCGCAGCGCTTGGTGAAGGGAATGAGGCGATGGCAGGGCAGAGGAGTCTGACAAGGCACGCTCGTGCTTCTGCGCCTCTGTCGACCACGAACGTACAAACTGGGGGCAGCCGGTGCAAACCATGTGCACCCCGGATGCCCACCCCAAACCTTGACTCACAGGGTGCATTATGCCCGCCGAGCGCTCTGGGCTGGCGCTGCCCACCGTGGCGCCGCTCTGCTGCGTGCATGCAGTTGTGTTGTGTCGTGCTCAGAGCCAGGCAGCCAGCGGCATGCGAGGCACGCCGGCGGAGCCGAGTGCTGCCGCCAGTGCAGTCAAGTGACAGCCCCCTATGTGACACAGCCTTGTGTGCCTACAGATTCGGATGGTTGGTCTCACACCACCCCACCCCCACCCCACCCCCACTCTGCCCGCAGGCTGAAGAGCGCGTTCGACCTGCCTGACGACCCCCACCGCATGTATGGGGTGACCCAGGAGGAGGCGCAGGTGAGGGGGGCAGCAATGAGAACGTGTGTGGGGAGGGGAAGGGGTTAGGGAGGTACTGAGGGTAGGGTAGCGTGAGCATGGGGCAGGGGTGGCTGGCGGGGGGAGGGTGAGCACATTTGGAGGATGCAAGTGCAGGGCCTGGCATGCCAGTGTGGCTGCTGAACTGCCGAGTTGTGCAATGATGTGTTTGGTGAAGGACAGGCACACTGTGTGCAGGTACACTCTGTGTATACCTGCTTGCAGTTTGCCTGTACACAGCCCACGCACATTGCCAAACACGACAGCTCAGCAGCCACATGCCATCCACAGTTCACAGAACGAGCCAGGAATACACACAGCGGCGGCAGCTGCTGGCACAGCCTGTGCCAACAAGTAGGCACTGGTGGGTGTCCATTCCTACATTTACAGCGCCGCAGCAACACAAAAGTGTGCCGCAGATGCGTCATCCCAGCACTATGCAAAAGCAAAGCTCAGGGTGATCTATTCTGAAAACGGAGAGGCACAGAGGGGGTGAATTGAAGATTGAAGAAAAGAGAAAGGGTGTGTGGGGGCGCTGGCGGGTGTTGCGTGGAGGGATTGAGGGTGTGGTGGATCAGCGGCATGGCACGTTGTGTGCTGGCGCGGCGCGTGTTGATGTCTGTGTGCCACCGCCGCCGCCACCTGCATGGGCGCCTACTTCCTGCTGCTCTCCCAGCCGCACTCGAGCCGCCCCGCTCCCTGCAACCCTCCACCTCTCCTTATAGACCCTCAGGACGGGGCGCACCGTTTGGTGGCTGCCGCCTGCATGGGCTTGCAGCCACGCAGCTGCTTGCCTTTGTGGAATGGTCGTCTGATTTGTGTCCCTGATCCCCTCACCCTGCTTACAGCCGCCTGTGTGGGCGTGCGGCTACGCAGCTGCCGGCCTCCTTTGTTAGTGCTCCACTGTCCTAACCCCTGATCCCCTCACCCTCCTGATCCCCTCACCCTCCTCCCACAGACGCTGCTGGCCAGCGGGCGCACGGAAGAGCTGATGGACCGAGTGTTCTCCAAGTGAGGGAGGGGGGCTGGGTGGAGCGGGCCGAATGCGATGTGGGCGTGTGCTGCCACGCTGTGCATGCTGTGCATGCGTAGGCATCGGAAAGAGTAGCATGGGATAGCCTGTGGAAGGTGGAGCCGCTGGTGGGGGGCGGCCGTAGTGGTATGTGGGCGAGCGGGGTGTGCTTGCGCGCCCTGCCCGCCTGCAATGTGCCGTGGTGCTGGCGGCTCCCCACGCTGCGGCACTCCCTCCCCCGCAGGTACCAGGAGTACAAGCAGGGCAAGGACATGGTGATTGTGGAGGGGACCACGGTGAGCGGGGAGGCAGGGAGGGAGGAGGGAGGGGTGGGGGTTGGGCATGCAAGAGCGCAGCCTTGGGTGAGGCGCAGGAGGGAACCGGGCAAGCATACATTTCGAGCCGCCAGGCTGGTAGTGCCGGCGATGCCGCAGGACTGATGCAGTGCCAGCACTGTGTGGCGCCTTGCTCCGGACTACGCTCCCCTCCGTCTCCTGTGTGCCTCTCTGCCGTGCCCCGCTGCACACCTGCGCCTTTCCCTGCCCATTTAAGCAGGGAAGTCTGGTTCTTCCCTGCCCATTTAAGCAGGGAAGTCTGGTTCTTCCCTGCCCTTTGTGTCCCTCACCGCTGCGACCCTCCCGTCCTGCAAGCCCTCTCCTGGCCGTCTGCTTAGTGACAGCTCAATGCACGCACGCACATCACTCCTCCCCCTCCTTGTCACAGCACATCCATCTCACGCATCCCCCGGTCACCTGCCTGTGCAGGTCGACGGCATCGGAAACCTGGTGGAGCTCAACGGACGGTTTGCCGCTGAGCTGGACTCACCCGTGCTCATGGTGGGTGGGTCGGAGGGCGCTTTGCCTGCATTAGTGTGTTGAATCGAGAGTGAAGGGGCCGGGCAGGGTGTTTGCCATTGTTCACCCCGGCATCAGCCAGCAAATCTCAGCTTCCCGCAACAGTGCGCCTCTCAAATGTGGACGTGCACTGCGGGCATGACAGCATTGAAACGGCAGCAGGCTGCTGCACTGTTCCGCACCCTTGCTTCCCCGACCTTCCTCCTCCCCCTCATCGCCTCGCCTGCCTGCCAGATCATGGACATGCACCGCGACGAGGCGGTGACGGCTGGGGAGCTGTACAACCGGGCCATGATCTCGAAGCAGGACCTGCAGGCGGAGCACGCGGGTGAGGGTTCCTGTGGGGGATGGGTGGAGGACGGTGTCCTGCAGGCGGGTGGTTGGGAGATGGGTGAATGCAAGGGCAAGATTGGCAGGACGCGAGTGAGGCGGCGGTCGGGAGTAGGGTGGGGGGAGCAGTGTTCTCGGGCAGGCGCGTGGCTGTGGGAAGAGGAGCGGCAGGGGAAGCACTAGCAGGACCTGCAGGCGGAGCACGCGGGTGAGGCGGCGGTCGTTAGACGGGTGGAGGATGGTGTCCTGCAGGCGGGCGGTTTGAAGATGTGTGAAGGCGGCGGTCGGGAGGAGGGTGGGGGATGGTGCCCATCTGCACATGGGCGGGTGTGGCAGGGGAGGGAGGCAAGGGCAAGATTGGCAGGACCTGCTGGAGTATCCCGCGGGTGCGGTGTTGTGGGGACGGGTGGGGGGAGCCTACCAGTGTTCTCTGGTAGGCGGGTGGTTGTGGCAAGGGGGGAGGCACGGGACACACTAGCAGGACCTGCCAGCGGTTTGCTGGAGAGGCGGCGTCTTGCCTGGGGCTGGGGAGCGCATCCTGGGTGTGGAAAGACAGGCCGGGCAACTAACCAAGCCGCCGCCGTGCTCCTTTGTCTCTGTGCTCAGGCCGTTTGTGTTGAAGAGGGCACCCTCCTTGTCCAGCTTGCATACACCTTGCACGAACCCCACCTTGCTTCCATGCCCACCGTGGTAACCCCACCCCCTTCAGGCGTCGCTGAACACGGTGCCCATGCACCACCAACCAACCTTTTTTCGTTTTCCCGGGGCGTTTTGTCTGGCCTAACAGTGCAGTCTGCCTGTTTGAAGCCTGTCCTGCCCGTCTAAATGTTTGCCCCAATGTTTGCCTCCCCGCCTGCAGACGTGCTGGGCGTCGTTCTGAACAAGGTGCCCAAGCGTGACCACGCCGTCATCAGCAGCCAGCTGTCCAAGAAGCTGGCGGCTGCGGGGCTGCCCTTTGCGGGGGGCATCCCGGCAGACTCAACGATAGGCACCGCCCGGTGGGTGGGTGGGTGGGTGCCATTTCACCAACCTCCCCCAACAACCCTCCCCTCTCCCTACACTATACCCCGCCACGTGCTGCGTAAAAACACTACTCACCC
>JTEE01000254.1:473568-504267 GCA_002896455.3 Chlorella sp. ArM0029B
GGGCAAGTTTGGGCGCTGTGTGGGTGTGGGCACTGGAGCGATGGGCGGGCTTGTTGAGGCCTTTGACTGCTGCCAGGATGGGCTGCTGACTGGTGTACTGGAAATTAGGCTGGTGGGGGAGGCCAATGGGCTGGGGGTGGCCCTGGCCTGCTGCGGGCGCCTCGCCATGCCGCGTCCTCTCACGTCTCTCCCACGCCTCTGCCCCTTTTTGTCGCTGCTTCTCCACCTCGCATCTTTTCGCCGTCTGTCGACCCCCTCTTCTGCTCTCACCAAGCAACGTCAGTGCGCGTCGACGCTTCCCTCATTCGCTCTTTCTTTCTTGCCTGCTTTTACGGCGCTGCAGTAACTGAACAAGTGTGCGCATGCCGCCCTCCCTGCAGGCTGAACGAGATTGTTCAGGAGCTGGAGGGCACCCTGCTGTTTGGAAACGCCGAGGACTTGGACTGCGGTGAGGAGGGGAAGCAGGAGGGGCAGGGGACGGGGAGGGGAGGGAAGGGGAGGGCATGCGGGCGGCTGTGCGGTGAGGTGGCCACCAGAGCAGAGCGGCACTGCCGCTGTGCCTGAGCTGAGCTCAGCTTCTGCTCCGCCGCACAGAAGCTGAGCTCAGCTCAGTTACGGCGGCAGTGCCGCTCTGCTCTGGTGGCCACCTCACCGCCAAGACGCACGCATGCCCACCCATGCTCTCACCCCGCTTTCTGCGGTGAACCGGGGGTATGGACGTGCGCGATTTCCTAAATGCCCACTTGATCCCTCCTGTGCCCCTCCCCCCCATGGTCTGCCCCAGACGTGAACGATGTCCTGGTGTGCGCCGAGGACGTTGGCTCCTTCCTGGAGAAGCTGGACAAGAAGGTGATGAACGCCCTGGCAGGCTGCATGGCTGGCTGTGTGGCTGGCTGGTTGGCTGGCCGTGTGGCTGGCTGGTCGACTGGCTGGTTGCCTGGCCGTGTGGCTGGCTGGTTGCCTGGCTGGCTGGCTGGATGGCTTGGTCCCCAGTCCGCCCATCTTCTTCCGGTTTTGGTCTGATGGCCGGTTGACTGGACCAGGCGGATGCAGCCGTATACACCCCCTGGGGTTCAACCGGAGGTGCTGGTGTCCTCAACCCGCCCATGTCCACATTCATCCTCCTTTTGAATAGGGTGCAGCAGTGCCGGGGTGGGTTCTGGCTACCCCGCTCCCCGACACCCTCTCACACATCCCCCTACCCCGCCTGCCTGTCCCCCGCCTGCCTGCCCCCGCAGAACCAGGAGCGCCTGGCGCGCGGCGACACCCCCGGCCGCCCGCTGGTGCTCACCAGCAAGGGACGCATCGGTGAGGCGGTGGGCTGGCTGGTTTGGGGGCACCCACCTGGGTGGAGGTGGTTCCGGTCCAAGGTTGCAGTGAAGCAGCACGCTGTGCATGCTGCCCACCAAGCAGCACGCTGTGCATGCTGCCCACCAAGCAGCATACGGTGAGGCGGGAGCCAGACGGGCTGGAGGGGCGCCCCGCAGGGCGGGTGGGCGGCGCTTGCGCACGGCTGCAACCACAACCTCCCCACACTTTGTATAGTCGCACGCCGTGCACGCTGCCCTCCCAGCAGCGAGCGCTTGCAAACTCTGCAACCTGCTGCTCCACTCCTGCTCCTCCCCTGCTGCCCCTGCCGCCCCACCTCTGCTCCTGCTGCCCCACCTCCTCCGGCCTCTCTATGTCCCCCTGTGTTCGCCACCAGTGTTCGTCCCTTGCCATCCTGCTGCCCCTCCTCTCCTGTCCCTCCTCCGCCCCCGCTGCCCCTGCTGCCCCTGCTGCCCCTGCTGCCCCTGCTGCCCCACCTCCTCTGGTCCCTCCGTGTCCCCTCCCGCTGCAGACCTGCTGCTGAGCCTGACGGCTGTGCACCTCACGGGCATGGGGCCCCACGTGGCGGGCATCATCGCCGCAGGATCCTCGGAGCGCACCATTGGGTGAGCAAGCGGACAGCATGGGCAGGGCGGGGCGCAGAGGCAGGGGGCGGTTAGACACGATTGGGTGAGCAGACGGCATGGGCATGGGCAGGGCAGGGCGGAGAGGCAGCGGGGATTAGACAAGATGGGCCAGGGTGGAGGGCAGTGCGAAGGTGGTGCTAGGGGCAGGCATGTTGGTGCCAGGAGCAGGGTAGAGCTTGTGTTTTGGCAGCGGATGGTTGGCAATCGCTGCTGGCTCGATGGGCGGCTACCCTAGCTGGGATGCGCGATGCGGAGCCGCGCCGACCTGACCCCCACACAACCCACTTGTGACTTGACGGTTGCCCGTGAACCGTCGCTGCCGTGCCCGCCCCGCAGCCCCGCCGCCGAGCGTGTGGTTATGCACTACGCCGGTGAGCGACCCGCTGTGCTGTGCTGTGCTGAGCTGTGCTGTGCTGTGCTGTGCTGCGCCGTACTGTGCGGTGCGGTGCCGTGCTGTGATGTGCTGTGGCGTGCTGCGCCGCGCTGTGCCGTGCTGTGCGGTGGTTCCGCTGGTCCAAAGTGCTGTTGGTAGTGACCTGGGCGTCCGCCTGCTCTCCTGCTCGTCTGCCATGGCACTCACCCTGCCCGCTGTGCTGGCATGCTGTGCCCATGCTGCGCCAATGCTGTGCACGCTGTGCCCCTGCAGACCAGATGCTCCCCGTCATCGACACCCCCACCGGCCTGTTTGAGACCGCCCGCAGCATTGCACAGGTGAGCACGAATGAAGGCCGGCCACCTGTGCAGGCACCCACAGGATGAGGCCATTGCGGCATCTGTTGGATGGCTGTTGTGGGGACAGGGTGCCGGAGTACAGATGCCCTGGCAGCTGCGTCTACTTGTGGAAGCACAGCATCTCATTCAAGATCACCTTCTTCCTGGCCCTCCTTTGCTGGCGCCCGCCTGTCTTTTCACGCTGTGACTACTACACTTCTGCCCGGGGGCACCCCATGCTCACCAGCCACCACCTCCCACCCCACCCATCTCCCGCTCCAAGATCCAGCACACCAAGCACCTCTGTGCGCATTAAACACAACAAAGTGCCTGCATGCATGCTCTTGCTCGCCGTGCCAGCTGCACACCACACCTCCCGCGCTCGCACCTTCACCCACCCCCCTCCCTCGGATGCCTCTTTTCAACAACCACCCGCTCACCCCTCCTCCTCTTGCCTCCTCCCTATGAACCCCACCTCATGCCTGCTCCACTGCTTCCTCCCCCCTCCGCTTGCCTCCTCCCTGTTCATCCTCCCTCTGCTTGCCTCCTCCCTAGCTTGAACAGCCCTCCTTCCTCCTCCCCCCAATCTTTCCCCCCACAAATCACCCTCCCATCCGGCCTCATCTTCCTCCGCCGCTTCCTCCCCCCTCCTCCCCCCTCCCCCTCCCCTTCATCACCCTCCCCCCAGGTCAACCCGCTCACCCTCCTCTTACGTTTGCCTCTCACCCCTCCCCCTCCCCTTCATCAACACCCTCACCCCCCTTCACAGGTCAACCCCGGTATCCTGCCCGAGTCCCACTCCAAGATCCAGCACGCCAAGGACCTGTTTGCCGCGCACATCGACGCAAACGTGATTGCCAGCCAGCTGGCGCTGCCCAAGAAGGTGGGAGCTGGTCCAGGCTGGGGTGGGCGCGGGGCGCCCGGTTTCATTCATGCATTTACAGCGCCGCAGCAACACAACAGTGTGCCGCAGATGCGTCATCCCAGCATTACGGACAAGCAACGCGCAGGGTGTTTTATAGGGCGCCCGGCTTGCACTGCCCAAGCAGGCGTGCTGAGTGACGACAGCGCAGCAGCGGAGCAAGTGCGCCATGAACACGGACACCCCTGCCACCTCTCCTCCTCATCACCCTGTGCGCATGGCACCTCGACGCGTGCATCTCCTCCTGTGCTGGTTGTCCTGGTCTTTCAAGGCCACCGTTGGCACACAGCCCTCGTGCACTTCTGCCCAACCAGCCATCCCCGCTCACACCTCATCCTGTCCTTTGGCATATCCCCCTCCCCACCTGCCGCACCGCCCCCCTGCAGGCCAAGATGACCCCCAAGGCCTTCATCCACAACATACACGAAATCTGCCGCTCCGAGATGCAGCACATCGTGCTGCCAGAGGTGGGTGGGAACAGCGGATGGTGGTGGTGGAAAGGGAGGCGATTCTGCTCGCCGTGCGCCCTGCACCCTGCACCCTGCACACGTGGGTGGGTGGGCGCCCGGGAACATGGGGGCGGGGTTGATGTGCAGACACGGCGCACAGGCGGAAGGGGTGATCGGTTGAATGCTGGGGGCGCAATCGGGGCACAGCTAGTTGCTGCATCACATTGCGCTGCTGGCGGTGAGGGGGGGGGGCGTGGAGCGGTTGTTGCTGGGCGGGCGCAGCTCAGTGGCTGGGCGTGTGCCAGCACACACCCTCCCGCCCGCCTCGCCACCCCCACTGCCGCGCCCACACCACACTACCTACTACTGCCTGCCTACTGCTGTCAAGAAGCTGCTGTTGCTGGCAATAAGCTGCTGCGGGTGCCGAGAAGCTGCTGGGGCCCCACAGCTGGGCTGCTGCGCATGTGCCAGTACTCGGCATTTCGCCTGCCCTGCCACTTGCCTGCCTTACCACCCCACCCCACCCACCCGCTTCCCCCACACCTCCTTTCGCAAGCCCACACCCCTGCATGCTGTCTTGGCGCACTCTTGACTGACCTCGAGCCGACCACACATGCTTCCCCTGCAGTCTGCCGACCGCCGCGTGCTGGCCGCCGCTGCCGAGGTTGTGAAGAAGGGGCTGGCGCGGGTGACGCTGCTGGGCAAGCCCTCCGAGGTGCAGACATGCGCCGAGAAGTTCAACGTCGACATCTCCGGCTGCCAAGTGCTCGACTTCCTGGTGGGTGGAAAGGGGCAGGGTGTGGTGTTGAGTACATTGAATCAATCGAACTATAAGGGTGACCTTGGGGCTGCCAAGTGCTCGAATTTCTNGTGGGTGGGTGGCAACGCGCTGCGGCCAGTGGCCTTGCTGTTTGCCCCTGGGAGGAGGTAGCTGGCTGTTCTCCCTCCTTGCCAATCGCTGCGCTTCCTGGCGTGAGGTGCATTGGCAGGTTGCCCTCAACCCGTGCCGTGGTGCCCCCAATCCCCGGGCTGCCCGCACGTGTTGTGCTGGTTGCAGTCACACTGCTTACCACACCCCTGCTGCCTGCCTGCCTGCCCCCCGCAGGACTGCCCCGAGATGGGCAAGTACGCCGACCAGCTGGTCGAGGCGCGCAAGGCAAAGCAGCTGACGAGGGAGCAGGCGGTGGACCTGCTGGCCGATTTGAACATGTTTGGTGAGGCCCTCCAGCTTGGTTTCAGCTGTTTGGGCAAAGTGTGTTTGTTGCCAGAAGCAGGCGGTGGACCTGCTGGCTGATTTGAACCAATGTTTGGTGAGGCCTGGCCCCCGCTGCTCTGGCTGTGGTGCGGCATAGTGCGGCTGTCTTGTGCCAGACGGGGTGCGGCTCTGAAGTGTGGGTGTAGTGAGGCATAGTGTGGCTGTCTTGTGCCAGACGGGGTTCGGCTCTGAGTTTTGCGGGTGGTGGACCTGCTGGCTGATTTGAACCAATGTTTGGTGAGGCCTGGCCCCCGGCTTGCTTGCACACTGCGCAGTGAGAAGCGGGATTGGTAGTTGGGTCGGACAAGGTTCAGATGTTCGAGTGCCATGAGGAGCCGGTGGTAATAGATCTGCTGATCGACCTGCCCCATCCCACATCCTCCCACATCCTCCCCGACCCTCCTACATATCCTGCCCCCCTCCGATCCCTCTTCCCCCCTCGCCAGGCACCATGATGGTCCGCTCCCTCCCACATTCTCGCCGACCCTCCCACATCCTCAACGACCCTCCCACATCCTCCCACATCCTCCCCTCCCTCTTCCCCCCACTCAGGCACCATGATGGTCCGCTCCCTCCCACCTACTCCCCGACCCTCCCACATCCTCCCCGACCCTCCCATATCCTCCCACATCCTCCCCATATCCTCCCACATCCTCCCCCTCTCCACCCCACCCCACCCCACGCAGGCACCATGATGGTTCGCTCCGGTGACGCCGACGGCATGGTCAGCGGCGCCATGTGCACGACAGCCAACACCATCCGACCCGCCCTGCAGGTGGGCACACAGGGATGGGCAGAGCAGGGATGGGCAGAGCAGGGAAGCAGGTGCCAGCGCGGGCAGGCACTTGGCGCGCCTTGTTTCAGTCATGCCGCCGGGGCCTCCTGCCGCGTGTCAGCGTCAGTACCTTGGCATCCCCACAGCCCCCCAGTGTGCTCCTGCCGCCCCTTGCCTGCACTGCCAAACGTCTCACCCCACCCCCCGGCTCCCTCACGTCACAACCTACCCCCACCCGCCTGGCCTGTGCAGGTGCTGAAGACCCCCCAGAAGACCCTGGTCTCCTCCGTCTTCTTCATGTGCCTCCCAGACAAGGTGCGCTGGGCCACGCTGTGGTCACGCTGTGGTCAAGCTGTGCCAGCACCCTGCGTGCACCGCCGCTGTGCAACCTGCTGTGGCCTTGCTCCCTCCGACCGTTTGCATGTGCCTTTTGCCATGTGCCTGCCTGCCTGCCTGCCTGGAAGGCGTGCTGCGCCGTGCCACTCGGGCATGCTTTGGTCGTGCCGAGCATAGAAAGTTCCTCTCCTGAGCCACACATTTGCACAGTCACACCCCATTCCCCTCTGCGATGCGCTGTCTTGTCTCGCCGTCCCTTACCTCCTGCCACCACATCCCCACAGGTGCTGGTGTATGGAGACTGCGCGGTGAATGTGGAGCCTTCGGCTGAGGAGCTGGCGCAGGTTAGTTCCAGTGCCCGCATCGCACATGTCCTTTTTCTTTGCTACAAACTACATTCTGATACACTCACCCACCACCCTGTCCCATGAGACCCTGCTGGCTCCCCCTGGACTTGAAATGTGATTGATTGATAGAGTTCCATCCCTGGCGGGCGTGGGTCTCTCGAGGCTGCGGGGGGGGGCTGCCGGGGTGTGCAGCCCCCATCGCCACAGGAGCTTGCATGGGTGGAAGTGAAGATTCTTGTGCACTTGTGGGGTTGGGTGCAAAAGCGAGACAGTTCTGAACGGGCACAGACGTGTGTGTGCCTCTACATCCGAAACCTCCCCTCACTGCCCCCCACCAACCCCTCATCCTCGCAGATTGCCACCGTGTCTGCCGACACCTCTGCCGCCTTTGGCATCACCCCCCGCGTCGCCATGCTGTCCTACTCCACCGGCACCTCAGGCATGGGCCCCCAGGTGAGAGGCTTGGTTCAACCGCACTGAGGAACGAACCGCGTCGCCCCAACTTGAAGCTGAAGGCCCCTCTACCTGAGGCTGCTTGCGTACAGCTGTGCAGTCTAGACTAGGCAAGGGGTGTGCGTAGCGATAGTGGCACAGAGTGGCTTAGGCGAGCGCCGTCGGTTTTGAGTTGTCATTGCTCAGTCTGGCGAGGGCTCTTGCTTGCCTGGCACGCGCCAGGCGACCGCCCGCATGTAGGAGGGTGCCCGCTTGTGTGCAGTCGGGCGGGGCAAGGCCGTTCTGAGTTATCAGTGCCATGTGTACCCGCTCTTGAGGGGCGCTAGGCTGCGGGGCCCGCAGGTTGGGCCTTGTTAGTCAAACCCGGGTGGGTGGGGCTGGATTTGCCTCCCCTTGCCCCCACTCCCTCTTGAACCGGCCCCCCCCACCCATTCTTGCCCACCCACTTAATGGCCCCACCCCCACTCACCCTCATCCCCGCCCCCGCCTGCCCGCCCTGCCCTGCCCTGCCCCAGGTTGAGAAGGTGAAGGCCGCCACCGCCCTTGTGAAGGATCAGCGCCCAGACCTGTTTGTGGAGGGTGAGCGGTGCCTGAGGGGGCGGGTCGTGGGAGAGGGCGAGCTCGGGGTTAGAAGGGCACGGCACATAGCACTGGTTGGGACCCGGTGCATGCGTCCGCCGCACGCTGTCTGTATCGCTGATGCGGTGCACTGCCTCTGCAGAGCCTGTACTTCACGCGTGCACACACTCGTGCCTGGTCCCCGCCCGGGCCCCCTCCCCGCAAATCACCTTGCTTTCATTTGATTCAACACACCTGCTTCTTGTGAAACCGCAGGCCCCATCCAGTATGACGCTGCGGTTGACCCCGCAATTGCTGCCCAGAAGATCAAGGGGGAGAGCCAGGTGGCGGGCAAGGCCACCGTCTGCATCTTCCCAGACCTCAACACCGGCAACAACACGTACAAGGTGATACTAATAATAAAACGAGAATGCTGTTGTTTTATAAGCAAAGATGATCCTTTTTTTTCGAAACAAAACATAATACGGTGGGCCGCCTGCTCATGATTGGCTGACACAGTGTGAAACATGTACAACACCGGGTGCGGGGGGACATTGGTGTGCTTGAGTCAGGCTGGATCCGAGGTATGCGGTCTCTTGCCCACCCCCCTCGCCTGCACCGGTGTTGTAGACACTAACCGCCTCCCCTGCTGCCTCCCTCCTCGTCTCGCTCCCTGTCCCCGTGCAGGCCGTGCAGCAGTCCACCGGCGCCATCGCCATCGGGCCCCTCATGCAGGTGAATCCTGGGCTTTTGGAAGCACGGGCTGGGGGGGGCAATGCAGCAAGCCTGGGGGTGCCGGTCCTGCTGCATGCCCTGTTTCCGACTGGTGTTGTGTCTCTAGCGTGTTTCGACGGGTGTGTCGCACAGCGCCTGCTGCGCTCCTGCTGCGTGCCTCTCCCTATTACTTCGCCACTCGTGTCCACCCCTTTACGGCGCATCATTTGTCTCCCCCCTCCCCTCCTCTCTCCCTACCTGCTCCTCTTCTTCCCTCCGCCAGGGCCTGGCCAAGCCCGTCAACGACCTGTCCCGCGGCTGCACCGTCGCCGACATCATCAACACAGTGGCATGTGAGCTGAGCGGGCCAAGCCAGAAGCTGTGTGCCCCTATGAGTATAATTGTTAAACAGTGGTCTTAACTATCCCTTTGTTACTAGGTTTTGCTTTCTTAGTACTTGTATGGCAGATTTGTGCGAGGGGTGGACGCCGGTTTGGTTGGGTAGGAAGGGCAGGCTGTCTGGTGGGCAGCCTGCGAGAGCGGGAGTCAAGTGCTGCGCTGTTTGTCACGCAGCGCTCGGTTTGCACGGTGCCCGGGGCTTGTCCAGTGTAGTGGCAACAGCTGTTCACATGCCCGGAGGGATGTTGGGGTGGCACGTGCCATGCAGGGCAAGGCTAGAACGCAGAGCGGCAGCCAGCGCACCACGCTGGCAGCAGGCTGCCCAGAGCCACATGCATATAGAGTGACGGGAGAAAGGAAGGAAGGGTGAAACATGGCATCACTTGAAAGGAGGCGAATCACTGGGACTCGGGTGCCAGCTTGGCAGCCATAAGCAGCCGCTCCAGCTGGCAACCCACCTCGTCAGCCAGCCAGCAGGTCCCGCCACCTTCTTGGCTTCCACCGAAGGCATCCCATCCCATTGCCAAAGCGTAGCAGTCGTCACGTTGTATGTCACGCCTGCTGCGCTCCGACAAGTGGCATGCCTTCGGTGGAAGCCAAGATGGTGGCAAATCAATCAATTAATTAATTTCAAGTCCAGGGGGAGCCAGCAAGGTCTCGTGGGACAGGGTGGGGGGTGAGTGTATCAGAATGTAGTTTGAAATGACAAGTATGAATGACAAGTAGGCCGCACCGCGTGATGCCACGCTGCAGCAGGACCTGGCTGGCGGTGCCAGGCGAGTGCCGCTATCAGATGCCTTGATGGACAGACAACTGGCACTTCTCGCACCGCTGCCTGGCCGCTGACAATTTCGCGCCCCCTGCCCGCCCCCCGCTGTCCCCCCCCCCTGCCCCCCGTCCCCCGTTCCCGCAGGCACGGCGGTCCAAGCGGCCGGCCTCAAGCGCATCGCCGCCCAGCAGCCCGCCACTGCCGCAGCTGCCTAAGCGTGTACATCTCGTGTACAGCACGTGTACAGCAGTGCCCGCTGACCTCCCTCCCGGGAGGCAGCTGCCTCTGCCTGCCCTCACAGCACTGACCCTGGCTGCCAACAGTGGGTGCGAGGCCACTGTGCCAATGCATGTGCGGCCATGAGGGCTGCACGGCTCAAGTCCAAATGAATGCGCTCATGCCACGCATGCCCCTACCCCTGCCATGCTTACGCCCGCACTGCCCACACACACCCTGCACTATCCTCTCAATCACATGAGTGCCCTACGCCCTTACATTTTGTTTTCCCCCTTTCATGCTCCTGGCGCCCAATGCACAGCCCCCTCACCCTCTGGCTGAGCCTACCTCCCCTGCCCTCACTTGCGCCCAATGCCGCCTGCTGTCGCTTTGCCGCCATACTGCGCCTGAGGCGCTGCGGACCTCAGGCTGTAAGGACGAGGGTTTGTGAGGCAGGCCACTGTCCAGAGGGGCTTGCTGGCACCGGCGCCAGACACCGCAGACACCAGCTGGGATGGCATCAGAGTGAGGCTCACTCCAATGCATACCTGCTGATGTCAGCATTTCCCCACCCCTTTTACCTCCACACCAATGCCTTCCTCCTAGGCATCCGCTAACATGACATAGGTGCTTGTTGCCCGCTCCCGGTGCTGTGCTCAGCCACTCCCTGCTGCTGCCGTGCTCGCTGCCTGGCAAGATGCCGCCAGGCGCCGGCGCCCTGCCTGGAGCCAGCAACACAGTGGGCGAGGGCGTGAGGGCGTCCGCGAATACGTTGTACCACTCACTGTATGCCATAAGTGTGAGCAGAAGTCGTTGGGCGTCCGTCTGAAACAAGGTGTTCGCGCCCATGGAGCGGCAGGCAGCGGTGTCCCGCGAAAACGTGCAGCTGCTACTCTGCACTAGGATCGAGCTGCAACAGCTTCACGCGTGGAGAGCCTGTTGGCGGCTGCAGGCGCGTAGATGGGTGTCGCAAGTGGTGTCGCAAGTTGCGAGCAACCGGTTTAAAGCGGGCGACTTTTGCGATATGGCGTCCGGAGCGGCATAGGCAGCACAGCATCGCCGCCGGGGCGCTCTTGTAGTCAAGCCTCCTGCCTCCCGCCGCTGCTCCCGCCTGCTGCAGGGCTCGGGCTTGCGGGCGTGTCTAGCATCGTTTGCGGCCTCTTTGTGCGGTTCAAGCTGAAAGGGGAGTACCATGTGGCTGCAGCGCGTCACTTCTTACAGGATAATTGCAAGCCCTGCGTCGCCGTCCAGGTGCGCAGTGCCGCTGTGCATGCGTCCCTTCCCCCCCCAAACAGTGTTTCTGCGGCAGCTTATGAAACACGGGCTGGACGCCCCACGCATTACCATATCAATTCTGGTGGCATAGCCTGTGGCAGCCGTTCCTGCAAGAGTAGAGGGGGCGAAGGCTAGTGCTAAGCAGGGGCGGCCCGCGGGGCAGAGCCCCTTTGCCCCGCTTTTCCCCAGGCCACAGGGTCCCCCCAGCCTCCTGGACCACGGCTAGTGCGCTGCCCGACGTGCGCTGCCCGACTTGCGCTCATCAGCATGCAGGAGCAGCCTCAACATATTGCTGACACGAGCGACGCTGGTGCCTGCAGGTGTCCGCCGGGCAGGCTGCAGCGGATGGGGTGGGGCAGCCGCCAGAGGTGCCGCTGCGCAGCATTCCTGTGCTGAGTGTGTCAAGCGGCAGCCCTCTGGCGGAGGAGGGCAGCTGGGTGGCGCATGGGCGGGCAGAGCTTGCGCGCCTGCAGACCAACGGCCAGCCACTGCAGCTAGCAGAGGTGAGGTGTGACGCTGCATGCCTGCCAGGACAAGTCATCACATCCTTATAATTCAACAAAGCCAGCTACATTTGCGAGGGTGCCATTTCTCATGAGGTTCATCGTCACCCCTGTGCTGGCCTTGCTGCGCTGGCTGGGCATCATGCCCTGCATTCATCTGACCCCATCCCAAGTGGTGCAGGCAGCCGCCTCGGCCTGGCGCAAGCAGGCAGCGCTGCGCTGGCACTCCCAGCACGGCAGGCGGCCACGGGAGGAGCAGCAGCAGCAACTGGTAGCGCTGGCGATGCAAGTCAATGACCAGGCAGGCATTGCCTCGATGCAACAGCAGCTGACGACGGTACCGCTGCTGCAGCCAGGACAGCAGCAGCAGGCGGCTGTTCCTCTCCCAATGCAGCAGCAGCAGCAGCAGCAGCAGCAGCAGGCAGATGTGCCGTTGTCGGTGCAGCATCAGCAGCTAATGACAACGCCTCTACCCCAGCCAGAGCAGCCGCAACACATTGCGCATGCAGAGCAGCATCTAAACCAGCTGGCGGCGACTTCAAAGCTGCAGCTGATGTCAGAAACAGCACTGCTGCCAGGGCAAGAGCAGTTCCAGCAGCAGCCAGAGTCGACGCTGCAGCCAGGGTTAGCGGCGCAACCAGCGCAGCAGCAGCTGGCAGCGGCACCGCCGCCAGAGCAGCAGGAACTCATGACAGAAACAGCACCGCTACATGCACGGAAGCAGCACCGACAGCAGCCACAGTCAGCAACGCATCCAGAGCAGCAAGAACTGGCAGCAGGCATGCCTACAGCGGTGCCAGAGCAGCTGGAAGAAGTGTCGACGCCAGGGCAGAATCAGATGGCAGCAGGTGTAACGCTAGCGCAGCAGCACCAACAGCAGGTACCAGCTTTGCCATCAGTTTCTCATCCAGAGCAGCAGCAGCAGCAGCAGCAGCAGCAGGGGCCGCAGCCGGTGGAAGCGGTGTTTCTTACAAGAGCAGGGCAGGGAGAGGCGCCGCAGCAGCCGCCAGGGGGCGCTTGCCCTGCCTCAGGCCCATCCATGCGCCGCGAAGCGGTGTTGGGAGGAGGGTCGGAGGAGGAGGAGGCGACGCAGTCCACCCAGCTGAGTGCCAACATGTCTCAATCTTCTGGGGAGTCACTTGGGCAGCCTGGGCAGCAGCAGCCACAGCAGCAGCAGCCACCGCAGCAGCAAGAGCAGCAGAGTGAGCAGGAGCAGGAGGCGTGCATTCCTCGTGCAGCATCTGCAGTGGCAGCTCCTGTACACTCGAGCCCACGTCTGGCTCTCCCCTCCAGCACCTCTGTTCTGCCAGGCGCGCTGCCGGCCCAGTCCAGCGCGACAGCCGTGCCTGTTACCTGGGCGGCAGCATCAAAGTCAGCTGCAGCCCCATTGTTGCAAACTGTACCTCCATCGATGGCCTGTGGCCACGCTGCAGCACTGCCCCGTCTCATGATTCCGCTGCCCTCGAAGCTGCACCCTGGTGAGCCTGACCCTGTGTGGCAGCTGGCTGGTCGGGCCCTACAAAGCATGCTTCATGGCTTGCCGCGAGCTGGCCCGCAGCCGTGTGCCTGCGCTCCCCGCCTTGTCAAGAATCGTGCATCCCCCCTGGCGCTCTGGCTGCCGCTGCCCCTGCTGAAGTCCCTGGGTCTGCCTGTGTGTGCCTGCAGGCCAAGGCCAGATCGGCAGCCAATCCAGCTGCAGAGTGCAGCTGCCGCCTGGCATCAGTTTGCCAGCTGCCATCTGTGCACTACAGGCCGCCATCAACCGAGCAGTCCCCGGCACGGAGCCAGCCGCAGCCGCCAAGCGTGCAGCACTGCTGGCACTGCTGCGCCGTGGCCTGCGCTCTGCCACCGACAGCAGTAGCGGCGCCATGGCGGACAGTGGCAGCGGCACTTTCTGCCAGCTGGCAGTGCCCGTGTCAGAGCTAGCCGATGACATGGCACAGGTATGGGTGCCCCTGGGTTGAATGCATCGCGTGTGCAGCTGTGGTCATATTGTATGTGTGTTTTCTTCTTGTTTTGCCAGCTGCTGTTTGCATGCACATGTGGGTGGCTTGTGGGCATGTGCCGGCTTGTCGCCGTCAGCTGTGCTGAAGCTGTGCTGGGAGCACAGCTGGGCCTGCTCCTATTCTTTGCATGCCCCTGCCCCCGACATTGTGCCAAATGCACATTGCCACGACAATCCTGTCCCTGTTCCCCATGCCCCATCTGCCTGCGTCCTGCTGTGCTGTTGCCGCTGCAGGCATGCGCAGGGGACGTCAGCGTGAGGCAGGCGTACCAGTGCTACGCTGCTTTGCCCGGAAACCAGCTGACCAACCTCTTGCGCGACGTGCGCAACAGCTGGCTGGTCAGCTTTGGCAGCGACGGCACTGGGCAGCAGCACGTCCTGCTGCTGGCTGACCTGCTGGCTGCCGCACCCAGCCAGAGCCAGGCTCAAGCCCAAGCTGCCCACGCTCAGGCCCAGGCCCAGGCCCAGGCTCAGGCTCAAGCACAAGCTCATGCTGCCCAAGTTGCCCAAGCCCACGCCCACGCCCAGGCTCATGCTGCTCACGCCCACGCCCAGGCTCATGCTGCCCAAGTTGCCCAAGCCCAAGCCCGTTGGCAGACGACTGCTCAAGCCCAAGCCCAGGCCCTGGCCTGGCCTCCGGCGGCTGCCACTGACAGCAGCACATGGTGTGCGGAGCCGCCACTGGCGCCGGTGGTGGTTGTTCACTGGAGTCGCAATGGCCAGAGAGAGGCGCAGCTGACAACTAGTGAGGTGTATATTGGAGGGCTTCCCTCGTGCTCGGGTGAAGCAGAGCTGGACTACCTAAAGACTTTTGCGAAAAGCGCCGGAGGCACAGGTGCGACCCCTGCATACAGAGGTGCCTGAAGAATGACGTGCAGGCTTGCTCTCAACTTGGCGGCCGCTGTACTGGCCACTGACCATGGAAACTTACCAGCAAACAGGACATGCGTTAGGAGATGCTGCCATGGGCATGGGCACCACAGGACGCACACCTTCCTGCTTACGTACCATGCTGATCGGCACTTCAACAAGCTCCCTTCTTGCGACCCATTCGTCTGCCCCTCTGCTCCCGCTTGCAGTGATAGGGGCAAGCATCAGGGCTGGCAACGCTCGCGGGGACATGGCACTGCTCACGCTTGGCAGCGCCCGGCAGGCGGCGACCTTCATAGAAAAGCTGCAAGGCACCACGGCAAGTAGACAGCAATATGCAACAGCATGACTTCGCGGCGTGGGTTGGCAGCATGGGCTGGCAGCACAACCCGATTGCATGCGGCACCAGCATGAATCGGCAGCGCTGGGTATAACAAGTGGCTGCAGCACGGGTTGTCATGGCGCTGCACGCCGTGTCGCATGACGCCTGCCCCCTTCCCCTCGTCATGCAGCTGTCCAACGGCCGGCGCTTGTTCCTTCGGCCGCAGCCATACGCGGTGCAGACAGCTTGCTGGCGGCACCCTGAGCTGGCTGCAGCGCTGCAAGCCGCTGCTGCCACCGCTGAGCAGCAGAGAAATGGCCACCCGGTGCCGCCCCTTAGCGGGCACGGCGTAGCGCCTGCTGCAGCCGGGTGGGCGCACAGCTCAGTGCCGCCCGCTGCAGGTTGGGCACACACGCCACCGCCGCTGCAGCCTGCAGCTGCCTGGTGGCCGGCACCGGTGCAGCCCTCTGCTGGCTTTCACGCACTGCCAGTAGCATCCCCATACGCCACAGCCGGGTGGGGGGCGCAGCCGCCCCCGGCGCCTGCGGGCGCGTTCAGCATGCCGTATCACACACAGAGCCAGCCATATCCTCAGGCCGTGCCAGCGGGGCATGCGCACATGACGGCCTGTGCAGCTGGCGCCCGCCTGCAGCCCCCCCTGCCTGCCCGCTCACTTGCCCAGCCCGGAGGGGCCCACGTGCCGCCAGCTGGCAGCGACAGGGAAGAGGGCAGGCCCGCAAAGAAGCACTGTGCAGGAGAGTGCAGGCAGCCTAGCATCGTCACATGTTCTCGGTCCCGATGCCTCTTATGAGCCAGCCCCATTGCATACCGCATGCCGTTCTCTTTGCCCTCTTGCTTCATGCCACCGTGCTCTCCTGGTTTACGCTGCTTGGTCAAGTCACTTTTACCTCCTAGTCATGTTAGGCGGCTACGTTTTGATCTTTCAGTTTAGTATAAATTCCACCTCACTTTTTTGGCAAAGTGTGAAGGGGCAACAGGATCGCTGCTGGCAGCGAGGCATGGAACAGCGGGGCAGCGGGGCATGTCAGCCGCAACTTCCCAACTCCGTTTATCATCCTTTTCCTGACGACATTTCAGTACCTTTCCTCTTCATGTACCCTCCCTGGTGCCCCCAAGGCCTTTTTGATGCTCAGTTAATGACATAGGTGCGTGTTGCTCCCTGCTGCTGCCGTGCTCGCTGGCAAGATGCCGTCAGGCGCCGGCGCCCTGCCTGGAGCCAGCAATACAGCGGGCGAGGGCGTGAGGGCGTCCGCAAATACGCTGGACCACTCACTTTATGCCATCAATGTGAGCAGAAGTCGTTTGTCGTCCGTCTGAAACAAGGTGTTCGCGCCCATGGAGCGGCAGGCAGCGGTGTCCCGTGAAAACGTGCAGTTACTCCTATGCACTAGGAGTGAACTGCAGCAGCTTCACGCGGTGGAGAGCCTGCTGGCGGCTGCAGGCGCGTTGATGGGTGTCGCAAGTTGCGAGCATACGGTTTAAAGCGGTGAACAATGGCGATCTGAAGGTCCCAAAGCAGCAGCGACATCACAGCATGCCGCCGAGGTGCTCTGGAGGTCACGCCTGCCTGCCGCCCGCCGCTGCTGCCGCGTACTGCAGGGCTCGGGCTTGCCGGCGTGTCGAGCATCGTTGGCGGCCTCTTTGTGCGGTTCAAGCTGAAAGGGGAGTACCATGTGGCTGCAGCACATCATTTCTTGCAGGAAAACTGCAAGCCCTGCGTCGCCGTCCAGGTGCGACGTGCCGCTGTGCACGGAACCCCACGCTCTAGGCACCTACTAGATAGCCGCCGTGCACAGACACTGGGCATGGTATCTTTGCCCTGCAGTGTGGGGCAGGGCCATGCTGCTCCCGCATTCCTCCAGTCTGCGTGTTTCCACACAGCCTGTTGGACCACGGCCAGTGCACTGCCCCACATGCGCTCATCAACATGCAGCCTCCACAGATTGTCAACAACAGTATCACTCTGCCGATGATGCCTGCAGGTGTCCGCCGGGCAGAAAGCGGCAGCGGATGGCGTCGGGCAGCCGGCGGAGCTGCCACTGCGCAGCATCCCTGTGCTGAGCGTGTCAAGCACCAGCCCTGTAGCTGAGGAGGGCAGCTGGGTGGCGCATGGGCGGGCGGAGGTGGCTCGCCTGGCGCAGCTTTTGAAGAGCAACGGTCAGCCTCTGCTGCTAGCGGAGGTGAGGTGGGGTGCTGCATGCCTGCCAGGTCAGCTCGTCATGCCTGCCATGTCAGCTCGTCATGCCTGCCAGGTCAGCTCGTCATGCGCGCAACACATGACAACTACAGTAGGGTGCATGAGAGCGAGAGCGCCATATTCACGAGGTCCTTGTTGGGCTGCGCTGGCCGGCCATCACCTCATGACCCCATCATCTAATGACGCCACCCACCCCTGTGGTGCAGGCAGCCGCCTCGGCCTGGCGCAAGCAGGCAGCGCTGCGCTGGCACTCCCAGCACGGCAGGCGGCCGTGGGAGGAGCAGCAGCAGCAGCTGGCGGCGCTGGCGATGCAAGTTCATGACCAGGCAGGCATCGACCTAATGCAGCAGCAGCTGGCGGCTGTTCCGCTGCCGCTGCCAGAGCAGCCGCAGCAGCTGGCGGCTGTTCCATTGCCAGCTCAGCAGCAGCAGCTAGCGACAGAGGAGCCAATGTTAGTGCAGCAGCAGCAGCTAGCGGCAGCTGTGGCACTGACAGAGCAGCATCAGCAGCAACAGCAGCCTAAGTTAGCAAGGCAGCGCAAGCAGCAGCCGCTGGCAGCAGGAGTGCCTATAGCGGTGCCAGGCCAGCTGGCAGCAGCATCGGCGCTAGAGCAGCAGCAGCTGGTAGCAGTGTCCACGCCAGCGCAGCAGCAGCAGCAGCAGCCAACGGCTCTACCATCCTTGTTGCAACCAGAGCAGCAGCACCGGCAGCAGCAGCAGCAGCAACTGGCAAGGGTGTCTGTTCGGAGGGCAGAGCAGGGAGAAGCGTCTCGGCAGCGGCCCAGGGACGCCGGACCTGCCTCGACACGCAGCCAAGGCAGCAGTGGCGCGGCAGCGGCATCGCGGGGAGGACCGGAGGAGGAGGAGGAGGAGGAGGAGGAGGAGGAGGCGGCGGCACAGTCCACCCAGCTGAGTCCTGTCCTATCTCGATTTTCTGGGGACTCGCATGGTCAGCCTGGGCAGCAGCAGCCTGAGCAACTACGGCAGCCACCGCAGCAGAGCGGGCGGCAGCGTGAGTCATGCTTTCCACATGCATCGGCAGCTCCTGCAGTGCCTTCTAGGGCCCAGCCTCCCCGCCCCTTCAGCACCTCTGCGCCGCCAGGCACGCCAGCTCACTCCAGCGCGACAGCCTTGCCTGCTACTGGGGCAGCAAAGGTAGAGGCAGGTGCCGCCTCACCGCGACCTCCACAGACATCCTGTGGCCACGCTGCAGCACTGCCTCGTCCCATGATACCGCCGCCCCCTAAGCTGCACCCCGGTGAGTCCAGGGCATAATTCTGGCTGGCTGAAGGTTTACCAGCCATGCATGATGCCCTGCCATGAGCTTGTCTGCAGGTGTGTCTGCACTCCTCTGCCTTTTCCCATTAGCGCCCCGGCTGCCCTTGCGCCGTGCTGAAGTCCCGTGCTCTGTCGGTGTGCCTGCAGGTGAAGGCCTAGTTGGCAGCCACTCCCGCTGCATGGTTCAGTTGCCGGCTGGCATGGGGTTGCCAGCTGCCATCTGCGCACTGCGGGCCGTCATAACCCGAGCAGTCCCCGACACGGAGCCAGCCGCAGCCGGCAAGCGTGCAGCACTGCTGGCACTGCTACGCCGTGGCCTGCGCCCCGCCACCGACAGCAGCAGCGGCACTTTCTGCCAGCTGGCAGTGCCCGTGGCGGAGCTAGCCGATGACATGGCACAGGTGGGGACGACCTTGGGTTGGAGTGCAGTGGGCGTGCGGCTGCGGTCACATCTGTATTTGGCAACTGTCGTTTGCACTGCCAAACTTGCAAGCAGTGCGGCCTGAGGGTGGCCTGGGGACGCATGCCGGCTTGTCGCTTCCAGCTTTGAAGGCGCTGTTCTGGGAGCACAAGCTGGGCCTGCTCTAGTCTAGTCTAGTCTAGTCTAGTCTAGTCTAGTCTAGTCTAGTCTAGTCTAGTCTAGTCTAGTCTAGTCTAGTCTTTACAGCTTTACGCAAGCACCCAGCTTTACAGCTTTACCCAAGCTGGGCCTGCTCCTAACTGCGTGTGTGCTGGGCCTGCCCTCTGCCCCTGCCAATGTGCCCGATGCACATTGACACGTCTTTCCCGGCCCCTGCTTCCCATGCCCCATGTGCCTGCGCTCTGTCGTGCCGTTGCCCGCTGCAGGCATGCGCGCAAGACGTCAGCGTGAGGCAGGCGTTCCAGCACTATGCCGCTATGCCTGGCAGGCACCTGACTCATCTCTTGTGGGACGTGCGCAGCAGCTGGCTGGTGTTTGGCGTTGATGGCACCGGGCAGCAGCACGTCCTGCTGCGAGTCGACCTGCTGGCTGCTGCACCCAGCCAGGCGCAAGCGCAGGCAGGGGCGCAGGCTCAAGCCCATTCTGATCAAGCTGCTCACGCTGCTCGCGCCCATGCCCATGCCCACGCTCAAGGCGGTGCTGCTAACGCGCAGCTCACGCTGGGCAGCGCCCGCCAGGCGGCAACGTTCATCGAAAAAGTGCAAGGCACCGCGGCAAGTTGGCAGCAATATCTAATAGCATCAGTTGGCAGAGTTGGGTGGTATCAGGGGCCTGGGCTGGTGGCATGAGGTGGTGTGATGCGCCGGCTGCCAATTCTGAGAGGTGGCCACATCACAGGTTCTCTTGGTGGCTTCACCCAACTCCTCCTTGCCTCTCCCATCCTTCTTGCAGCTGTCCAACGGCCGGCGCTTGAACCTTCGTCCACAGGGAAAAGCGGTGGATGAAGCATGCGGGCAGCACCCTCAGCTGGCAGCAGCGCTGCTAGCCGCTGCTGCCACTGCTGAGCAGCAGAGAAGTTGCCACCCGATGCCTCCTCCAAGCAGGCATGCCACAGTGCCGTCTGCAGCCGGCTGGGCGCACAGCTCAGTGCCGGCCGCTGCAGGCTATGCACACACGCAACCGCCACCGCCGCCTGCAGCTGCCTGGTGGCCGGCACCAGTGCAGCCCGCCGCTGGCTTTCACGCACTGCCAGCAGCACCCCCATACGGCGCAGCCGGGTGGGGGGCGCAGCCGCCACCGGCGCCTGCGCGTGCGGTCGGCACGCCGCATGCCGCATACTGGCAGCCGCTGGCTGGGCATATGGCATATCCCCATATGGCATATCCCCAGGTCATTGCAGCACACCATGCCCAGTCGGCGCCAGCATGGCATGCCCACATGGCGGCCTCTGCCGCGGGTGCGCCCCTGCAGCCCCACCTGCCTGCCCACCCACTTGCCCAGTCAGCAGGGGCCCACGCGCCGCCAGCTGGCAGCGGCGGAGAAGAGGGCAGGCCCGCGAAGAGGCACTGTGCATGAGAGCGCAGGCAGCCTAGCCTCAAGACGTAGTCTCAGCCACCCTTGCCTCCTATGAACCAGCCCCAATATACACCGAGTGCCGCTCCCTTCGCCCTCTTCCCTCATGCCACCGTGCTCCTCCGGTGCACGCTGCTTAGTAAACTTGTTTCTACTGTTCATGCCGGCTGATGCCAGTCATGTGTGGGCGGGCACTCGACAACATTTCATCCCATGCCCCCAGGGTCCGCTAAGTTCAGGCAAAAAATGGATGGTGAGAAGGTGGTACAGCGGCATGGGCAACACTTAGTATAGTGCCCGACTGCCGCCGCAGCTTGCATGGGG
Source organism: Chlorella sp. ArM0029B (assembly GCA_002896455.3). Taxonomy (NCBI): domain Eukaryota; kingdom Viridiplantae; phylum Chlorophyta; class Trebouxiophyceae; order Chlorellales; family Chlorellaceae; genus Chlorella; species Chlorella sp. ArM0029B. The sequence goes on from JTEE01000254.1 coordinate 494,215, forward strand.
TCAAGCTTCAATGGCAGGCAGAGGGCCGTCTGGCTGCTGTGGCTGCGGCACGCAGGCGCCGGCACTCTGTCGTGTGCTCCTTCCAGCTGGCTCGGTTGCATGCTTCACGGCACCTGCAGGGTCGGGTCACTTTGCCGTCACGGCAGGGTGGTGGATTGACCTTTAATGCTTGGCAAATGATCATGCAATTGCTGACACCACGCGGCCACACCAACTCCAGAGGTATCCGCTTTCACACCCCAGGGAGCCACCCACCCACTCACCCGCCACAGCTGCGCAGGCGGTGCTTGCTGGCTCAGCCCTCGGCAGCGCACACCCTGGCACCGGCCGTGCTGGCAGCAGGCACCGAGGTCGCACCTCCCACCCTACACGACTAATTGCACCACTCGACCTTGCCACTAGTGCATGTCCTTGCACTTACAGCGCTGCCAGCTCAGCATCTGCCGCTGCCGACGTGACGGCACCACCACCACTGCCGCTGCTGCCGCCACCCGCACCTCTAGGGTTTAAATCCGGGGTGCCATATGTCATTGTGCACACCACGATGTATAATCAATCACTCAACACATGGTCCGGTGCCTGTTGGCGCAGCAATGAGTGCTTGGGGAGGCCTCGGCGCCTGCGCTCCGGCGCTGGTGCACCCCATGCATGTGCGCCTCCAGCAGCCTGGCAGCGTCTCGCCTTGCACATGTTGCTGCCGGCATACCTGCTGCCGTCTTTTGCCTGTCTTACGGATATGGGGCCTGGCAACCCGCCTTCCTGTTCACCAACCCTCGAATCGAACATGCCCTCGATTCGTACCGTGAGTCAGGCTGACTGAGTCAGTCAGCCCGCCAGCTCAGCACTACCATCTCCTGCAGTCCCTGCGAGTTTGCTGATGCCTCGCTGAGGCCCCGGTTAGCCCTGCCGCTGCGACGCCTTCGTAATATCTTACCCCATCTCCTTCCGGCAGCGACAGGTCACACACCGAAACCAGCGATGCAGGGCCTTATGCAGCGGCAGCCGCTGCTGGTCACCTCCATTCTGGACTATGCAGCAAAATTCCACCCAGAAGCGGAGATTGTGTCTGTCAGCGGCGACGAACCCGGACGGGTGGATGTGAGCAACTATCGACAGCTGGGCGAGCGCTCTCGGCTGTGTGCGCTTGCCCTCAAGAGGCTCGGGGTACGGTGAGTTCGACAGCATGGAGCCTCCCGACCCGCGTGCAAGGCGCAGCAGCAGAACCCTAGCGAGTGGCGGCAGCGGCGGCGGCGGCGGCGGCACCCCACAGCGCCAACTGAGCCTGCTGCCGCCCTGAAAGTGACCGCTTGCAGGCCAGGCGACCGCGTGGCCACACTGGCTTTCAACACTGTGCGCCACCTGGAGTCTTGGTGGGTGCTCGCCAGGCTCCCCTTCCACATGCGCCCCTGCCACCTGCACGCCCGCCTGCCATCTCCCCACCTGCTCACCAGCCCACGCTTCCGCCAGCCTGCCTTGCCTGTGGTTTTACGTCTTTCCACTGTCATTGTACCCACTCGTTCTCCCTCTACCTGACAGGTTGTTCAAACCCCGCACCTGCCACCTCCCCGCAGGTACGGGATAATGGGTCTGGGGGCCGTCTGCCACACCCTCAACCCACGCCTGTTTGAAGACGACCTGGTGGGTGGGTGGCTGCTGCACCCCTTGCATCCCTGGCTGGCCGTAGGCATGTGCCGGTGCCGGTGGCGGCTGCTGGGTGCATGCAGCGTGCAACCCTGCTTCCTGCCCGCTGAAGGCTGCCCTGCCATCAAGGGATGGGATGGGATGGGACTGTGGGATTGGGATGGGAGTGGGATTCCCCACCCATCCCATATGTGAGTTGGGATGGGATGGCGGGATGGGATGGCGGGATGGGAGGAACGGGGAATCCCACCAGTCACTGGTACATCCATCGCACATCCGCTCCTCCCTCCCCTCCCTCCCCTCCCCTCCCCCTGCAGGCCTGGATCATCAACCACGCCCAAGACAGCATCATCCTGGCAGACGCCTCGTTTGCGCCTCTGCTGGAGAAGCTGGCGCCACGCGCAAAGGGCTGCCTGCGGCATGTGGTGCTGCTGACGGGTGAGGAGCGGGGGTTCACGCCACATTGCTGCAACCTTGGGTACATGGATGGGCCAGTCACGGTGCGTGCAGATGGGATGAGTTTGTATGTGGCATGCTGCTGCTGTTTGTGCCACACGCGGTGGCCGCCGTTTGTTTTGTGTGTGGATGCGGATGAGCTGCAGCGGATCGCTACCCCGTGTGGCTGTGCCCCTTGCTGGCTCCCCCTGGACTTGAAATGTGATTGATCAATTGATTGATTGTGCAGATGAGCGGCACATGCCCAAGCGGAGCACGCTGGACCTGCTGTGCTACGAGGAGCTGCTGATGGAGGAGGTGCGCGCTGTGCTGTGCATGCTGTGCATGCTGTGCTGTGCGGCTGTGACTCCCCTGGGGTGTTCCCACCGTGCAGCTAGAGTGCCCGCTGTGCACGCTGTCCTGGGTGTGTGTGCTTCGCCGGCTGTGTGTGCATGCTGTGCACGCTGGGCTCGCCGTGACATTCTACTCCAGTGGAGCATGTATGTGCACCCTGCTTGTGACGCCGGTGCCCCTCACACCCTACGCACCTGGCCCACCCACGCAAGGGGAGCCAATGTAAGCCCATAGTATAAAAAAACAAAAAAAAACGGCACCGGTGCACCTCCCACACAATGCCCCACCCTTCATGCCTGCAGGTGCCCAACCTGCCAACGTTCAAGTGGGAAGTGCAGGACGAGAATCTGGCGGCGGGGCTGTGCTACACAAGCGGCACCACAGGCATGCCCAAGGTGCGTCGCCTCCGCCGCTGCTGCTGCTGCCCGCTGCTGCTGCTGCTGCTGCTGCTACTGCCACGCTGTTTGGCTGGCCACACCCACCACCCCGCCCTCCCCTCCTCCCCTCTCCCTCCCAAACACAGGGCGTGATGTACAGTCACCGCTCCAACTTCCTGCACGCCCTGGCCGTGGCCCTGCCCGACTACCTGGACGTCAAGTCCGCCTCCTGCATCCTCATGGTGGTGCCCATGTTCCACGCCAACTCGTGGTGAGTGGTAGTAAACACAGGCGACCGCACGTGGAAGATCAAACACATCAGCCATGGTGGCTGCCCATGCGCCACGCCAACTCGTGGTGAGCGCTCAGTTCAGGTCACACCCCATGGCTGGGACCACACATGGCGAGTGGTGGTTGCCCATGCGCCACGCAAACACGTGGCGAACATTCCACTCAGAAAACGGCGACCCCCAAGTTTGAGAGCACAAACGTGGCTTGTGGCGGTGCGGATGCTCCATGCCAGTTCGTGCTGGCCTGGCCCTGCTGCTGCAGCCCGCTGATGCTGTTGCGGATGCGCCCAGATAATCCATTAGGTTTCGACAACAGGATCGTGCACTGACATTGTGTGATGGCCTCACCCGTCCTGCAGGGGCCTGGCGTTTGCGGGTCCAATGATGGGAGCAAAGCTGGTGCTGCCAGGTGAGGCGCTTCAGCTCCCTGAACTAGAGCTGATGTTCTGATAAAAAAAGCAGCTTGTTTCCCCCCCCTATTCTGGCTGGGCAGCTGCTCTGGCCGGCTCCTGGGCTGGCTGGCTGGCTGGCTGGGCAGCTGGCTGGGCAGCTGGCTGGGAAGTGGGCAGCATGATGTCGGCAGCAGGCCTGTGAAGCTGGGCGGGCACCCCTGTGCCTGACTGGCTGCCCGATGTGCGCCAGACCCCCTAACCAACCAGGTGCCCTTGCCGGCCCCGCCTCTGGCCCTGCAGGCCCCTACCTGGACGGCGCCAGCATTTACAACCTGCTTGAGAAGCACAAAGTGACGACCACTGCGGTGCGCTTGCTTCTGTGCATCTGTGTTTGTGCTGTGCCGCCATCCCTCGCCTTCTTTCTCACCTGCCGCCTCGATGTCTGCCCACCAAAGCCGCCCGCCGCCGCGCGCCGCCGCCCATCAAGCAACGCGGCACCCCCACATCTCCCCTTCTCACGCCCAGATGTGCCCCCTGCATGCCTGGCTGCTGTGCTGCGCCGCGCGCCTGCCCCTCCCTAGCCGCCACCCGCTGACGCACGCCGCACACACACTCGCTGCCCCCGCCCGCAGGGGGTGCCCACCGTGTGGCTGGGGCTGCTGGATCACATGGAGAAGAAGGCGCTGAGGCTGAGCACGCTCAAGCTGGTGGTCATTGGGGGGGCGGCCTGCCCCAGGTGCGGGGGGCCGAGGGAGGTTGCAGAGGCGTAGAGAGGGGACAGAGAGGTTGTAGAGAGGTTGTAGAGATGAGTTGCCTTGGCCCTGCCTGTAAGCAGACGGAACCTTGTTCCATTGCCAGCACAAGCTTGTGCCGATGCGAGGTCTGCATGCTTCAGATTCCGGTGGCACTGCTGGCTGGTTTTGTTCTTGCCGCCCTGCGCATTCCCTGCCCGGTCCTGCCCTCCTATGCCGCACCGGATCCCCCGCCACCAAACCGAGCCCGCGGGCCCCCGCTGCCTGTACTCGGCGTGCACACGGGGCAGCGCTCTTCATCCTCCTTACTCTTTCTTGCTACCACTAATCACACGCCCCCTCTCCCCTCCACTCCCCGCAGGCACATCATTGAGTTCCTGGAGATCAAGCAAGGGGTGGAGGTGCGGCAGCTGTGGGGCATGACTGAGACCAGCCCCACCGCCACTGTGGGTGCCATCAAAGGAAGCCTGGCTGGGCTGGACCGGGAGGGGCTGACGCAGATGAAGCTGAAGCAGGGGAGGCCGCACGTGTTCATCGACATGAGGTGCGCTGTGCTGCGCTGTGGTCTGTTAGTGCTGGCAGGCTGCTGTGCTATGCCCGCTGCGCTGTGTGAATTGCGGTGCTTGTAGACATGAGGTGCGCTGCGCTGCGCTGGGGTCTGAGGATGTGCGGTGGCCCGCAGGGGGGGGCCCCGCTAGGGGACGCACACCTCCGCTGGGCTCCTCAGCCCACGCCTAAGGGCGTATCCTTCTTCTTCTTCGTCTCTGAGGATGTGCTGTGCTGGACTGTGCTGTGCTGTGCCCGCCGCGCTGTGGTCTGGTGAGTTGCCGTGCTGCAGTGCAGCTGAGCCTTGCTGCACAGCGTGTTCATTGCAGCGTGGTTGGCGGCCTGGGCGCTGGGGTGCATGGCAGGAGAGTAAACGGAGGCTGCGATGCAGGGAATGACCCTTTGCCTTGTACTGATGTAGCTGTCCTGTCAACCGGACACACTGGCTGCAGGATCATTGACGAGGCGGGAGCGGAGCTGCCCTGGGATGGGCAGGCTTTCGGCAACCTGCAGGTGAGCCCACAAGCGCTGCTGCTGCAGTGCTGGCATCACAGTGGCAGCAGGCAGGGGTGGGTGCCTTCAGCTACTGCTGGTCCAGTGCATGCATGTGTGTGTGTGTCCACAATAGCCCGCATGGTAGCTGACTGGTGCCTCTGGCTTACTTTCCTGTCGGATTCCTCAACACCACGCCCTCCGGCTGTAATCTTCTTCTTCTTCTTCACAATAGCCCTCCTTTTGTGTTGGCTGCACACCTTCATGTTAGTGTCATACTGCCAACCTGCAGGCCTCAAGTGCCTGCCCCTGCCCTGCCTCTGCCATGCCTCCTCCCGCCCCTGTCTGGACCTCAGCTGACACCCTCTCCCGCCAACTCATGCTTACGGGCCGTGGCTTGCATTTCTGCAGGTGCGCGGCCCCCACACGCTGAGCCGGTACTACAACTCTGACGCGGAGGCAGCGGATGAGGATGGGTGGTTTGACACGGGGGACGTGGCCACCATCGACCCACAAGGCTTCATGCAGGCAAGCGCGCAGCGTGTGGGCTACCGCTGCCTCACCTATTGCACGGTGCCCTGCTGCCTCTGCTGCAGCTGCCGCTGCTGCACCTGCCGACAACGCTGGTTTGGTGCCGGTGATGGTGCAGCCTCCTGAATCCCCCCCTTCAAGCTCCACATCCTCCTACTTCGCCTCCGCCTCTTTGCCAGCCCGCCAGCCCTTTTAACCACCCCGGTCCATTCAATCTCCCCCCATCAACACCCGCAGATCACCGACCGGTCCAAGGACGTGATCAAGAGCGGCGGCGAGTGGATCAGCAGCGTCACCATTGAGAATGCGGCGGTGGGGCACCCAGCGGTGGCAGGTGAGCGGTCAGTTGTGTGTAGGATGGGTTGTCAGTGCCGTTCTGGCAAGAGGCAGTCACGTGGCGTGGATTATCCCACGTTATGTGTTTACGAGGTGGGAAGGGCGGTGTGGGTGGGAATCACTGGGTGGGTGTGCCAGGCTCAAGTGGACGATGCCTGCCGTGATCCAAGGGGTGCAGGGCACATGCGGTGCTGTGGGCAGGTGCTTGGTGGCGGCAGGTGCAGTGCTGAAGATATGGTGCAGGAGTAGCGGCAGAGTGGGCGCGGGTGCATGCACAGGGTCAGGGCAGCACGGGGGCCGCTCCATGCGGGCTACATGTGGACGCTGCTCATCATCCTGGCACCGCCTGTTTGCCGCTTTGCTGCTCCGCCTTGCAGAGCCTGAATCCTAATCAAGACCCATCCTCCACCCACATCCCTCCTGCTCCCACCCTGCTCCCGCTCCGCCCCCTCGCCCGCTGAGGCACTGCTTCCATTCGAACTGCCCCTCTGCTGGCCCCTCAAGCCCCATGAAGCTGACCCAAATCCACCATCCACACCACATGTACCGTCACAGGCGGCCATGGTAGCCGACTGGTGCCTTTGGTTTCTTCCAGCCCATGCCCTCTCAGCCCTCATCTCCTTCTTCTCGTTGTTCTTATTCTGCAGAGGCGGCCGTGATTGCCATCCCCGACCCCAAGTGGACGGAGCGACCGCTGCTGGTGGTGGCTCCCCAGCCGGGGCAGGTGCGCAGCCAACGCCGCTTTGGTTATTGTTGCTTGTTTCACGTGCATTGTCAGGTATCCAATTTGCGGTGTGTGCAAGAAAAAGTCGATATGGGGTGGCTGGATGGCAGGCAGGGTCGTTTCGCCACGTCTGCTGCTGATGGCGGCTCCCAGGAAGGGTCAGGTGTGGCGCACGCTGCTGCCGCTGCGGCCGCTCCAGCTGCCCCCTCCACCCACCATTAGGGTGGGCAGGGTGTGGCGCAGCGCTGCGTGTTCACACCCGCTGCCACTGGTGGCGCCTAGCCTCGTGGTCACCCACCCACCCACCCTTCCCCACCCATCATGCCCACTCACACGCAAATGCAACCCACCCCTGCCCGCTCGTCTGCCTCAGCATGCAGGCCGTCTGTGTTGTCTAGCCGCATATGTACAGCACGGTACGCGGCGCTTGTTTGCCAGAGCTCCAACATCCCCTGTGTCTCCACTCTTTTAACCTGCAGTCGCCCACCCGCGACGAGATTCTATCCTACCTGGAAGGCCGCATTGCACGCTGGTGGATGCCGGATGACGTGGTCTTTGTCAAGGGTGGGTGGGCCACCACTGGTGCTTTTGCGTACTTGAGGGCAAGATGCCGCAACTGGGCCCGTCTTTCGATTGCATGGCACAGCCCATGCAGCAGAAGCAGAAGCCGTGGTGTGCAGCGCGGCGAGCAGGCCCACCAACTGCCTGGCATGCTTGCACAGACTTCACGTCTCCGTGCCTTTCTTTAACACCGCACGCTTGCCACAATTTCTGTTTGTTCCTCATTTTTTTTTTCCCCAAAAAAGTGCACATGGATGGCTTCAGATGTGAGGGAGATGAGCAGGCTCCCCCCTTCACACAAACCTTCTTCTGCCTCCTCACCACCCCGTCTCCTCCGCCTGTTGTGACATGCTTGCAGAGATCCCCCACACTGCCACTGGCAAGATCAGCAAGCTCACCCTGCGCAAGCAGTGGGGCAACCACAAGCCCGCCCGTTCGCGCATGTAACCAAAGCGCTGCACAGCACGCCCAGCACGGCCTACCTCATGCTTACGCTCTGTACTTTCAGCGGCGAGCTGGAAGCTGGGCAGCCCTCGACCATCTGCCTGTCACACACACCGTGCCTACCACCCTCCCTGCCCCGCCCATCGCACTGCGCCTGACCACATCGATCAGCGATGCATCAGTGCTTGCTATCATCAATGCGTGTTCGGATGCAGAGGCTCCCGTTTGCTGCCTGCAAGCACCAGCTGCCGTGCCATGCCTTGCACCTGCCGTTGACATGGCCACACTCTTTGCCGGCACCTATTTATCTTCAAACTATTCATCAACGTGTGTCAGTTTTGCCCTTGGCGCGTCTGCGCCCGGCCAACTACCTCCTCTAGCTCCCTTCAATTTTCTGGTTTGGCCCCCTGCCCTTGTCTGACGTTCCGCCACCCTCCGAATCCGCGCTCCCCCCTGCTTCCTGTTCTGGCCCAAAGCCCCTTGGCTACTGGCTGAGTCTTCAAGCGGCCAACAACCTGACATTTCCAGGTATATATGACATGCCTCGGCTTTGCCCGCACCACGCAAAGATTGTTCACCTGTAACATGTGAGTGAACAGCATCTGCTGGAAGCACTACCGTACCCGGGCGACGGAGAGGGGCTTGATACGAGGTGCACCCGCGTCCTCACGAGGCTGCGATATAGAGCTCACCACTGCGATGCCTGCACCCGCAGGGCAAGGTCTGCAACACCACCGCCGCCACCCTGTCCACGTCCGCTGACGCCTACACCCAGGTTCATGAACATTGTAACATAAGATACAATCTTGCATGTTAGGTGGATGAGAGGCACACGCGCTTCAGTAGGCCGGTCAAGCCATAGGTACCCGGCCGCACTTCCAGCTCGTGCGCTGCTAGTGGCCCTTCTCTGTACGGCCCTTTGCACGTGCTACTAGCAAGCTCTCCTGTTGTGGATAATTGTGAGTTGTGAAATCGTTGTAGTACAAGCACGCAGGGCAGGAGTACACTTTTGAAGTACATTTGTGGAACAAGCACGCAGGGCAAGAGTACGTTTGTAGAACAAGCACGCATGGCTGGAGTGCACTGCTGCAGTGCAAGCACGCAGGGCACGAGCAAGGGCACAAGGGCGCTGGGGGTTGATTGTGCCCACGCTGAGCGCTCCGAGAGGGGTGTAAGGCAAGGCCACACTGGTGCGAGAGGGGGGTGGGGCATGGAGTGACCGCCTTTTGTGAGGAAGAACGTGAGAACTACCGTCCTGTACAAGCTCCTAGCGGAATCGGCGGCGGAGCACGCTGCGCTAGGGCAGCAACCGTGCTGGGGAAGATGGACTGTGAAAGAATGAAATGTTGTACTCTCGGAAGCCGGGCGTTGAGGGCGGAAAATATGATGCGTGAGGGTGGTGCCATTGAGTGGCTGGCCGGTGGGGGGCGGTGGCGAACAAAAACAAAACAAAAGATTGGGATGGGCGTTGTAGAAAGAAAGAATGCTGCCACCAGTGTGGCCGGAGGGATGATGCAATGCGGCGGGCAGCAAGAGAGAGGGGGGCTGCAAGGAGCGGCCACAGGTTATAGAACGGTTAAACATCGAGCGCCATCGTGGGCACACTTCGCAGACAGCCGCCCATTCACCTCACGAGGTTCGCCCTGAGGCCTGGGTGTGGCGCGCGCCAGACGCGTAGGCCGTGACGGCCCCGCCATCATGATTGCAGTGACATGCGTGGGACCGAGTGAGAAGCCACGCCACCCGTTCAGCAGGTGCACACCCCACACCCACCGCCCTTCCCAACCATCCCAAGCCCTCACCTGCAGTCTCACGAGGCGGCGGAAGAGTCGGCTTCGCCGGCGCTGCTGCTGTTGCCGTCTGCGCGGGGCGGCAGGCGATTCAACACCTCTTGGAGCATCTTCTTCTGCTTCTTGAGCTTGCGGTTCACCTGCCGGATTTCCCTATACAGGAAGGTGAATGGGCCCGCGGCGCATTCACCTTCCTGTATAGGGAAATCCGGCAGGTGAACCGCAAGCTCAAGAAGCAGAAGAAGCGGCAGCGGACATGGCTGTGAGCGTCTCGTTGGGGTGCTTGCGTGCGAAGGCCAGCATGGATGACCCCCAGCTGTCGCCGCCGCCGGCCCCGCCGTGCCCACCGCCACCGCTGCTGGGTGGCGGCAGGGTGGGCGGCGAGCCG
>JTEE01000254.1:506233-526963 GCA_002896455.3 Chlorella sp. ArM0029B
GGGCCAGAGAGGTGTATTTTCCTGTTGGCGTGTGCCGGAAAGGTGTATTTTCGGGTTGCCACACCGACCTTATGACGCTGAGAGCTCTCGTATGCATGCAGTGCTCAAAACTATCACACATAAGCAATATCGGTAATGAAACAAAGCAGGCCAAGCTCACACCCTGCCTCTTGCCCGCACTTCCAGCCCTGACGGCGGTCCGTGGGGCACATGTCTTCCCCTGGCATGCTCTCTCAGCCATGCTTGTAAGACAGCACAACTGGAAGCCAGAGTGCGTGCGAACCTACAGGCTTGAGGCACGGTGACTGTAAAAAGGCAGGGACTGTGCAGGTGCCAGGTCAGCGTGCATCAGCAGGGGTCCGATGCACACAAGCTGTGCATGTTTGGGGGAAAGGGGGGAGCATGGCGAAGCTTGCAGTGGGTATTGCCTGTTAATTTACGCAAGAGGATGAGAATGCAATGGTGTGTACATGTAGCGAGCCATGCAGATGCAGGAAGATGAGGCGACATTGCGTGTCTTTCACGCTAGCACGTGTAGCATGCAGTGACAGGTGAAAACCGTGGTAGAAAGGTGCATGGATTGATGGCATGTGCATGTGGTGTGTGAGGGATACAGCATGGGTGGGTGGCGTGAGGCGATGCCGACTTGCCTTGGAAGGCCCCGGTGGGTGGTGTGAGGCGATGCCGACATGACTTGGAAGCAAGGACTCGACGTACTTGCACATGCTTAGTGTACGGTTCACTACTGCAGCTGCACCGTGCAGCAGGATGCTAGTGACCTCAGTGCTGCTTCCTTTGTGCGCCCCAATCGGCAGCCGCATCGCAGCTGGGACGCACCTGCATGCCTACTCGCCAGCACCCACCTGGACTGCCTGCCCTGCGACACCTGCCTCGCCCCAGCTGCTCCCATTTGTGCTGCAGACGCAAGCTTGCGGCCTTGCATTTACACAGCTCGCTGTGCTCTGACCGAGAGGAGCTAGCAGCCGAAGAAGAAATGAGACATCGTGAACAGAGTCCTGGGCTGCGCAGGCAGCATGCTGGCAAGGGGAGGGAAGGGCAGGCAGGCGGCCCGCTTGTTCAGCCCCTCCCGGCCCCACGAAGAAGTGACAAGATAGACAGCGCTGGCTGGCTGATGGGCAGCGCACAGCGGCTCCAGTGCGCACGCCACACATCCCCGGGCGCAGGAGTCCACAGGCCTGCAGGCCTACCACTCAAGAGGCAGCACGTAAATTCTGACTGGACGCCGTGCCTCATGCTGCCGCCGCATCCGCTGCCTTCAGCTTCTTCAGCTCCGCCTCCAGAGCCGGCAGCTGCTGCTCCACCGAGCGGCCGGAGGCTGCAGGGACAGGTGGGGCAGTCGGGACAGGCAGGCAGGCAGGCAGGCAGGCAGGTGGGTGGGTGAGACCGCCCCACCGAGGCAGCAGTCCCCTCCTGCTGCGTGCCTGAAGCCCCCGCTTCATGTGCAAGCGGCATGCAGTGCGGCCAGACCCCGCATGCTGCCGCCCTCACCCGCCTGCCCCTTCTCGCGACACCACGCCACCCAGCGCCGGCAGTTGTCCAGAATGAAGTCGCCACGCAGCCTGCATGCGGCACAGCACAGGGGGCATGGCTTTACTTGCTTGTTGTCAAAGTGTGTGCGCTACTACGGGACATGCGGTGGGGGCAGGTGTCAACAACTCAAGTGGGTGCGCCAGCATGCACCAGTCACACGCGGCGCTTCAAAGGCATCACATTGGCAATGCGTGCACGACGAGGCAGCGCAGGACACAACGCGGGGGCGCCCCACAGCGCCACCTCATGCGGCTAGTATGACTAAAATGTTAGCTCGCCAAATGGGATTTCGTGTTGGTGACGTGGCACGGCACCACAGCCTGCAACAATCTGCCATGCAGGCCTGCCGCCGCCAGCCCCTCTGATTCCGCCCTACCTCCCTTCCCACCCTCCCAGCCCTCCCAGCCCTCCCATCCAGCATGCCACCTGGGTGCCCGCCCGCGGTCCTTGCCTCCTTTGCCAGAGCCCATCCTTCCCCCTCCCCTCCCCTCCCAGAAGCTTCTTCCTCCTTTGGATTGAACCTCGTGACCGACATGTGCACCCCCAGCACCCTGGCAACCCTCCACCCTTCCCCTGCCAGCCCTGCGCAAGTCCCGACTAGCAACTGCTGCAGCACACACACGCCTGAAGTGTTGCTGTATGATGGGGCGGAAGTACTCGGGGCCGTGCTGCAGCTGGTCCAGCATCGCCCACTTGAGGGTGTGCGGCCTGCGGGGACGGGACGCACATGGGGGTGGAGACGGTGCGGGGCGGGCCGTGACATGGAGGGGTGTGGAGGCTGGGTAGGCAGGCGGAAGGTAGGCCGGCTTTGTGAGGGGGAGCAGCGGGGCGATGCACAGGGCTGCTTTTCCGCCCACTGCACGTCCACCCCGCCCACCGTCCCCATGCATGCAGATGATGATGGTGCAGGGGATGGCGGGGTAGACGAGGAAGGCCAGCAGCGCATACACCCCAGAGTGGGTGCAGTAGCGGCCCCCAAGGATGGAATTTCCATCTGCTCCGCTTTGCGCCTCCCCCCCGCCCTCACATGAGCGCCGCCGAGTAGCGGTGGCTGCTGGTGTCGTCGGAACGCTGCTCATACCTGCATGCAAGTGTGCGGGGTGGGGTGCAGGGTGTCGGGACCTCAGGGCTGCTTGGTTTGTGCGCCAGCGCGGCTGCAGCAGATTGGGAACGGCGAGGCGCAAGCGCGCGCCCAGCAACCGGTCCCATCCGCAAGCCTCTCATTCTCAATTTCACTTGTACTTGATTGCTGTTGATTCAACCCAACTGCCTTACCCGGGCTCGTTGTACCAGGGCTCGTCCACCAAGATGAGGGACTGTGGAAGTGGGGTGGTGGTGGTGGGGGTGGGGTGGGCACAGGGGTAAGAGGAGCGGTGTGAAGAGCAGGGGGCAGGCCGGAGCACCATGGAGCGTCCACGTGAAAGGGGGCTCGGGGGAACGGTTGCATCCTCGTCCCAAGGCAGGGGGCAGGCAGGACCTGGTGCACCACGGAGCGTCCACGGTTGCATCCTCATCCCAAGGCAGGGGCAGGTGTGCGAGCAGGGGGACAGCAGCTGTCACGGGCTCCGAGATCGGGGCAGCATGTGAGAGGGCGATGTGAGGAGCGAGAGGGTATTCTTCGCCGCCCTGGGTGATGCTGGGCACTGGCTTGGGTGGAGGCACGTGACAGCGGTGGTGAGACGCTAGGTTGTTCCGGGCGTAGTTAGTTAGTTGCATTTAAATGTCCACATGGAGCCAGGAACGGTCTCACGAGACAGGAAATTTGTTGGGGTGATGGTGGTAGTGCTCCGAGGCACAGGTGCAGACCTACGGGTTGCCAGCCGGGCGGTTTGGGGCGCCTGTGACCCTCTCTGCCCCCCTCCCATGCACCAGGAGCCTAGCTCCCCCCACAGCACCCCCACTCTCTAGTCTAGTCGTTGCAGCTTTTCACATCCCCTGAAAGAGGAATCAACTTCAGGACTAAACCAGCTTCTGAGGGGTTGGCGGGGCGTGCACCACAAGGCGCTGTCGCCCCCCACCCAACAAGCAGCCCACCCAACATTCCCCCTCTGCCGACTGGCCCGCCCCATACCTACAACACACAACACACTGATGAGGACGAGGGATCCGCAGCAGAGGGGCAATCGTGCCCTGTGCTCGCCCACCGGCACGCCCCTCCCCAAACCCTGGCCAAACCCGCAAGAAACACCGCGGCCCCCGCCCCCGGCGGTGGTCAGTGTGGCACCAACCCTGCATACGCATCACACACCCCGCACCCCCCACCTGTATTGAGATGAGGACCTGCAGCACCGTGGAGTACTCTGCGCTCCACGACTCTCCTTTGCCGCCCTGCCAGGTGCCCAGCAGGCTCAGGCACACCTTGCCCTCCTGGTACAGGTTGGGGTTGAACTGAACAGGAGGACGAGGGGGGGGGAGGGAGGGGAGAGGAGGGGAGGGCCGGAACAGCGGGTTGACAGCGAGGGCGAGAGTGGGAGGGGTGTCATGCGGGGCAAGTAGAGCCGATGCGAGGTAAGAGGAGGGGGGGGCAATGAGGATGCAAGGGCATGCTGCTGAGGGGGCTGACACCGGCAGGGACTGGGTGGTGCGCCCGCCTGGCAGGGCAGGGCAGGGCGCGAGAACAGCCGGCGCTGCAGGTGCGGCTTGAGAGGCGCCTGTCCCCCTTGCATGTTACCCGCCACACCCGGCCTACTGCCCTTGAGTCGCCAGCCTGCCTGATCGCGACGCCACACAGCCGTGCCTTCCTTCCAACTCGCCCCGTCCCCTCTGCCTTCCTCCCACTGCGTCCGACACACCAGGCCTCTACGCCCGCACTCACCCGCACACTGCCTCCGCCTGTGGTGCGGATGAGCACCTTGGGCGGCACCCTGGGGTAGTCTGGCGGGAAGTAGATGTCAAACAGGAAGCAGCCGCCGCAGTAGGGCGTGTTCTCGGGGCCTGCACAATGGCGGGGCAGGGGCAGTCGGACGGCGAGAGGGTGGGAAAGGGTACGGGCACGGGCACGCGGTCGGGAGTGTGGGGAGAGGGCATGCTGTTGGCGTCCCGCGTGAGACACGTCCCAGGAGGTTTGCAAGCAGGTGGGGAGGCAGGGGGAGGCGCAAGCTGGCGACGAGGCTGCAAGTGCCAGCAGCGCTCGCGCTCTCACCCTTTGCCACGCCCGCTCCTCCGCCCCTTGCACTGCATGGCCCACCCCGCCGGCGCCCACCCACGCCCTGCATGCCACCGCCCACCCTCATCCCTACCCACCCTCCCAGCCGCCCCGGCGCACCCACCCACCCGTGATCATTGCCTTCCACAGGTTGCTGTTGGCCTCGTCGGCGACAACAAACACGGAGGAACTGGCGCTGCGGGAGGAGGGGCGGGGGAAATGCCACTTTCCGGTTTCACAATCAAACGTTGAAGTTTCGTTCCATATTGGGTTTTCACAAAAGTTTTTGTTTTGCTGAAAAAAGTGATGGTCTCAAGCAAAAAAAAAAGTTTTTTTGGGCATTGGCACATGTGCATGTCACACAGCGGGACCAGGGGCGGAAGAGAGCAACGGGGCAAGGGGGCACAAGAAGCACAAGGTGGGAGTCAACGGGACATCAGCACACGTGACAGCGGCGGTAGGAGAGGGCGGAACAGGCTGGCAACAAAGGCTCGAAGGAGCGGGCGCTGCTAAGGGAGCACAGGTGGGGGGTGCAGGGGAGAGGGAGCACCTTCCGGCCCACGTGCAGGTCAGACAAAGGGAGCCAGTGCAGTTGAGAATCACCGGGAGGCAAAGGGGGTTAGCAGAGGCCTCAGCATGTGGGTATGGCAGGCAGCAGGAACGGGGGCTCGCATACGCCGGGGGCAACACCGGGCAGGGGGGAGGTTCAGCTGCGGCCCCTCTGCATGGCCCTGCTGGTTGCCACGGCGTCTCCTCGCCTTCTGCTGCTTCCCCTGCTGCTGCCCTGCCGCCCACCAGGTGGAATCGTGTGACAATCGATCCCGCCTGCCCCCTTGCCTGTAAACCCTAAAACCCTAAATCCTAAACCCTAAACCCTAAACCCTTTCGCACCCCCCACCTGATGGGCAGGTCGCTCTCGCAAGACGCCAGCTCCCGCCCCACCCGCCGCGCCCGCAGCTTGGGCTGCACAAGCTCGGCACGCGCAGAGTCCTTGAAGCTGCAGTAAGCGGGGAGGGGGGAGGAAGAGGGTCGAGGGCAGGTGCTTAAGGGATACGTGGGAGGTGCGAAATCAGGAGCAGGTCGATCGGGTGGCAGAGCAGCACAGGAGGTCTGCCTGGCAGCCAGGCTCTGCGAGAGCTCATGCTACCAAGGTGCCCATGCCAGGGGCAGCCCAGCAGGCAGTGCAGCCCAGCAAACCGCGCCCCTCGCACCTGTGGTTTGCGGACACTCCGTCGGCGATGGCCACGCGGTACTGCGACAGGGTCCGGCGGTACTGCTCATCCGCCGACATGCCTGCGCACAGACAGAAGGCGGGCAGAGGACGCACACCGTGGATGTAAACAACACCGGCCAGCTAACATGGTCTGGTGCACCCGCTGCAGGCTGGCGCCGCCGCCGGATGAAGCCCCCTGGTCCTCCCATCGTCAGGCAGGCACATCGTGGACGTAAACAACACCGACAGCAAACATAAACTGCTTTTCCCCCCTTGGTCCTCCCATCATCAGGCAGTCTGCAGTCTGCCGACATGAACAGTTACGACGGCGCTGCAGCCAGACAACCACAACCAGCGCAGGCTCCCGCCCCCACGACCAAGCACGCCGCCCCCAAGAGCCCTTCCAAGACACCACACTGTCCCCCTGTGCTGCACACACCTGCCGTGTCCGCCTGCGCCGCATCCCCACCGGGGCTGCCTGCCGCGCCGCCTGCGCCCCCGCTGGCCGGCGCCACCTCTGCCACCTTGCGAGCCACCCGCAGCATGAAATGTGCCAGCTCAATCTCTGCCTTGTCCTCCTCTGTCTCGGTGCCCCTGCTGCTGCCCGGGGCCCCCGCGTTGGGGGCTGCCGCCTGCTGGTTGTACACACGCACAAAGTGGGAGACCTGCGGGAAGGGGGGGCGGGGGATGAGGGATGCCAAGGGGGAGATGCCAGCAGGTCAGACGAGTAGGCTTGCATTGCAGATCGTTGCAGCAGGGCAGGTGCTTAAAACACTTTGCAGGGCAGGCACCAAGTGGGAGACCTGCTGGAAAAGGGGGGCGGGGGATGCAGCCTTTGCAGGGGCAGGCAGGCACAGCTGCGGTCCATCGCAGACGGAGGCGCAGTTCAGCAGGGCAACCAAGCAGGCACACTGATTCGGAGAGCTAGCAGGAGGAACGATTTGCCACGGGGGGCCAGCAGGTCAGACAAGCAGGCTTGCATTACGGGGCATGGCAGCAGGGCAGGTGCTTGGAAATCTTTGCAGGCAGGCGAGCACAGCTGCAGTGCACAGCAGACGGGCCGTGCAAGCAAGCAGGCACAGTGAATCGATTTGGGCACTGATAATGATAGGCCTTGATGCCCCACACCTGCGTCTCCATGAGCGCCACAGCCGAGGCGATGCTCCTGCTGCTGTCCACGCTGTGCCAGGTCAGCAGGCCGGCGGTGGCAGGGCTGCACAGCGCCTCAGCGCACTGCAGCAGCGTGCGGTAAAACTGGCGCCTGCAAGCGGAGAGGTGGGCGGGAGGCTGGAGGTTCAGCAGGATGGGCAGCTTGCGGCAGCAGGCCGCAGCATGCTGGGCACGCTGGGCATGCTGGGCACGCTGGCAACCCTTTGGCAGCAGCCTGTCCAACCCACCCTCACGTCAACAGCTCGTGCAAAAAACCACCCACCCCACGCCGTGCGCCTAAATGCCGCCGCATTCCCCAGTCCCTCACCGCGCCAAGCGGCCTGCTGAATCCGCCTAGCGACTGACGTCCGCCCTGCTGCGATCCCACCCCAACCGCATGCCCCGGGACCCCCTGTCTTACCCTATCTTTTTATGAATCTGAAAAACATTCATGAAACAATGGATGTTTTGTGTTGATTATCATGATTACAACCCCTCCAGCTTGCTCACCTGGACGCCATGTCCTGGAAAGAGGCCGCCGACAGCTGGTGGGCCAGGTAGGGCGCCAGGCAGCTGTTGGTGACGGCAGCGGTACAATCCGCCAGGTCAGCGGGGCTGGCTGCGGGGGAGAGAGAAGGTGGACAGAGGGGCCAGGCAAGGGCAGCGTCAGGGCGGGGAAGGGTAAAAGTGGCACCCTTTGGCCTGCTGGTGTAGCCTGCAAGTGCAAGAGGTGCCACAGGCAAGGCGAGGCAGGCACATGTCAGCAGACAGCGAAAGGGTAACCTACGGAGCGTGCCAGCCGTGGCACAGGAACCTGCCACCGGATCTTGATCCTACTGGCCGTTGTTGCTTCCCCTCCCCGTCATCTCTCGGCGTAAGCCTCCCGTGCATGCCAACTCCCAGGCCGGCTCCCAACCACTGTCAGCCGTCAGCCCAACTTCGCGCTTTCTCCTCCCGCCAGCACATTCTTCTTCCCCCCATATCCCCACCCCCCTTGCCTCCCCAAGCCGCCCCACCGCCCCATCCACATCTCCCGCTCCCTTGCCTCCCCCGCCCCTCTTGCTGCCCGGGCGGTGTTGGTGTTTGTTCAGAGCAGGCAATGAAATCTTTTACTTTTACTACTGCTCCTTTCGAAGCAGGGATCGAGTTTATATACTTTCTTTCTGGACTTTTTGTGCCCACCCACCTCCGTATGCAAGGTTGGCGCTGAGCTCCCGTGCCAGCACAGCACCCAACTCTCCTACTCCCCTTGCCGACGGCCCTGCCCAAGCAAAGGCTGGACCACAGGCTACTCATAAATGATTTCAGGCTCCCGACCCCCAACCCACCTCCGTCTGCCAAGTTGGCGCTCAGCTCCCGAGCCAGCCCCTCCAGCACATCGCCCAGCTCCCGGTCACGAGCCGCCTGCACCGCCTCAGACTTCTTGGCATCCCACACAGCGCCGCCGTCCCCGCCCCTGCGCCAGCCAGCCGCGAGGGACGCACAGCGAGACAGGCAGCAGCAGTGAGATTGCGCGGTGGGTGGCGCGGCGGGCTGCAGGCGCCTGGGTGATGGGAGGAGGCGTATTGGGCCAGTGCCCTCAGCTTGCAAGAACTGCATACCCTCAACACGCTTGTGTCAGGCAGGCACCGCGGGATGAGTCTCCCCCCACCTGTGGCCATATCCCGTCCCCGCCTTCCAAGCCGCCGGCGCCGCGCCGTTGCCGGACTTCTGCTTCTTGGCGGGGTTCTGCTGCTGCTGCTGTGTCTGCGCCTGCGCCTGAGCGGCCTGCTGCGCCTGCTGCGCTGCCGCCAGAGGTACCAGCTGCTGTGCTGTTGCCAGCGGTACCGGCGGCTGCGCTGCTGCTGGCGGTGCTGCCTGCTGCGCCTGCTGCTCTGCCGCCACCGGATGGGCTGCCGCCTGCTGCTCCCGCATCCTGCAGGCAAAGAGCCGGGCGGGCAGGGCAGCTGAAGGCCAAGAAAGCGCCGGCAGTACCAGCGCCTCCTCCAGCCAGCAGTACCAGCGCCTCCTCCCTACACACACTTCCTGCCAGTCGAGAACTCGCATTGAAAAGAGGACAAGGAGAGGGGCTCTCATCTCCCGGCTGCCTGCCTTCCGCTGCCTTGATGCCCACACCTCCATGCAAGGTCTCTCTCTCCCACTTGCACAGCTCTCCCACAGGCGTTCATGGGCACGGCTCAACGTCTCGGCCGCCTCCCACCCAAATCCCTAGACCTCATCCCAGAGGCACATTTGGGATGAAGAACCTTTGACGCATTCATGCCGCCCTCCACTGGCACACGCCCTCACCTGTACATTTCCTGGTACTGGCTGGCTCCACACCCCTGCACTTGCAAACCCACCCAACCCACCCCCGCACCCTCTCTCTCCTCCCCAACCCCACACCCTCACCTGTACATCTCCTGGTGCTGGCTGGCTTCCCACCCCTGCACATGCAAACCCATCAACCCCTGCACTTGCAAACCCACCCACACCCTCTCTCCTCCCCTCCCCCACGCCCTCACCTGTACATCTCCTGGTACTGCTGCAGGCTCTGCGCCGCCGCCGCCGTCCCTGTCAGTGCCTCCAGCTTGGCCAGCAGCACCTCCACACCCAGGTAGGCGGCACACTGGCCAGAGGCATTGCGGCCAGAATCAAAGTCCACACGGGCGTGCTCCTGCGGGGTGTTGGGCAGGCGGGGAGGTGCGGCAAGAGAGGGCTGTCAGGGGCACCGGAAGCAGGGTGTCGGCAGGCAGGCGCAGCTGCAGTGTTTTTTAGACAGGTGGGGAGAGGTTGGTTGTGGCATGTGGTGGCAGCCGTGTGCCTCCGGTGTGCCTCCCCTGGCAAGCCGCTGCGCCTGCGCCTGGTCTCTCCACCCAGCCGCCCCCACCCCAGGGCCGCGCTCACCTCCAGAAATGCCTTGAGCAGCAGCAGAGCGTCGCGAGCGGAGCGGGTGGGGTCCCAATCCTTGATGCTGAACAGCGGGTGGGAGGCGACAGCGCTGCGGGAGGGGACAGGAAGAGGGGTGGACAGAGGAAGAGGGGTGGAGGAGTGAGGGGTGGCAGGCGGGCTCAGGGCAGCAGGGAGTGCAGCAGGCAG
Source organism: Chlorella sp. ArM0029B (assembly GCA_002896455.3). Lineage (NCBI taxonomy): Eukaryota > Viridiplantae > Chlorophyta > Trebouxiophyceae > Chlorellales > Chlorellaceae > Chlorella > Chlorella sp. ArM0029B. The sequence goes on from JTEE01000254.1 coordinate 516,370, forward strand.
GCAGCCAGCTGCTGTCGAGTGATGCAGGCTTGCTGGCACACTGCCGTCTGCCTGCAGCCCCCGACAGCACAAGGACCTCTGCTCAAAGCCTACTAGCTTGGCGTGCGTTCCACCCACGCCACTAGCCCGCCACCACCCGCTCCCCTCCTGCTTCCATTCCTGACGCCAGCCACTTTGCTCCCGCCTCCATCCCTGCCGCCTGCCCCTCCCCTCCTCCTCTCATCTCTGCCACCCCGCTCCCGTTTCAATCCCTGCCCCGACCACCCCCTCCACTGCCCCCTCCATCTCTGCCAACCCGCTCCCCCTCTGTATCTATGCCACCAGCCCCTCCCATCTCCATCCCATCTCTGCAGCCAGCCCTCCCATGCCCTCCCCTTCCCATCCCCGCCACCAGCCCCTCCCGCCCCCCTCCCCACCTCAGTACGGGCCCCTTGAAGCGCGGGCTGACCAGTTGCACGCTGGGCGGGTAGAAGGGGTGCAGCGGGCGCTTGAACACCAGCTGCAGCTGGACAGAGCTGCTGCCAAAGCGGCGCCCCGCCTCTCGCATGTCCTGCACGCAGCAGGGGCGCAGGGGAGGCAGACAGGTGGGGTGGGGGAAGGAAGCTGGAGGGGCACCCCCAGGGACAGTCCCAGGGGCGGGCAGATGCGCGTCGCTGAGCGCCGACCGCTGGCAGGGTTTCACCATCGGCCCCATGTAAAGCCCAGGTCCCCACTCAAGGCACAGTGTTGAGCGTACGTCAGCAGTAGAGCATCCGGCCGCCAGCCGGGGTGGCAGCCAACCCGAGGGGACCGTACAGCCACAACGCGTGCAGTCCCCTCGCCTACCCACCTGGCCTAGCGGGGAGTTGGGATCAAAGCCGCCCAGGATGACGTGCCAGCGGTACAGCCCATCCGGCTCATCCGCCGCTTCAGCCACCTGCAGCACACAAGAGAGGGGCACGGCAAAGAGGCATGATGTTAGGGATGCAAGAATGAGGGGAGCAGCGGCGGCGCGGCGAGTGCGGGACTGCCATTGGGCAGGGGTTAGAGTTGACTGGGGAGCAGCCTCCTCACGTGGCCACCCGCTGCTGGTCACACGTGGTCCACCGCCCAGTCTGGCTGCCCATCTGCCCTGCCACTGGCACTAGCCCATGCCCACGCCCTGCTTCCTGGCATTCCTTCTTTGACTCACCACACACCAACCAGTACTCAGCACTTCAAGCCAGCACTACAGAAACAAGCAAGCCCGAGGGAAATACCGGGGATCTCCTGTCCCGTGCAACGACACCACCTGAATATTGGCTTGGTAAGTCGGGCACAGACAGCACTATAGAAACATCACTCGAGAATACGAGATGACAGATGCCTTTCCACCCACCAGGTTGAAATCCTGCGCCTTGAAAATCTCTTCCAGCTCGTTGGTCAGCCGGCGGAAGGCGGCCCGGCTGTCAAAGATCTGCGCAGGATGGCAAGACGAACAGAAGGAGGGGAGGCGTGGTGAGGAAGGGGTGGCTCAGCCGGCGTAAGGTGGCAGGATGTGTGGCCGGTGGCTACTAGTAGCGGGAAAGGGGCGTTCGATTCCCCACCTTCGATATATAGGGCAGCTGGGTGGGCCCACTCTACTCCCGGTTCGGTGTACCCTTTTCCCCTACTACAGGATGTCAACAGATGTGCAGGGCAAGAGAGGATGAGAGGGCACCACCAAAGCTTTTGAACACGTGCTTGCTAATGCAAATGCGCTGGACGTGCCCGCGCCTCTGCACCGCTGCCACCCACTGTCCTTTCTCTCGCCCCGCCCCACGGACCACCCCGCCCGCCCCACCTGCCGCTGCTGCAGCGCATCCAAATCCCCCTCCGCCTCCTCCAAGGCCTGCCGCTCCTCGATGCCACGCTCAACCCTCTCCACCCTGCAGGCAGGCAGGCAGGCAGCAGGCTCAGGAGAGGGTGATCACAGCGGGATCCCAGCATCAGCAGCACAGGGCGGCGTGCAAGGCGCGGTGGCACTGTGGGTGCTCAGGCAGGCAGGCACTGTTGCGTTCCCGCCATCGCAACGCCCCGCAACCGCTCACCGCCCCTGCTTCCCGCCCACAGCGTGAAGTCGAAACATCCATGCCCCTGCAACCGCTACTATCCAGGGTGCTTGGCTTGTGGCACCGCATGCAGCCACCCCACCGGGCCTCTTCTACAACCCACCGGGACCGACCGCCCGCACCCGTCGTAAGATTCTGACCGCTCACTCACTTGACCAGCCTTTTGGACCACTCCCTCAGTAGCTCGTCCTCCCCCTCATCATCGCTGCCGCCCCCGCCCAGGGACCCCGCCTCCGCCATCTCCTCATCACTGTCCATGCCTGCGGGGCGGTGTTGGGTGCGGGCGGGCACGGAGGGTTTAGGCAGCGGCGGGGAGGCGGGACGGGGCGACGGGCGGATGTGGAGAGGAGGCGGAAAGCAGCACCCAACGGTTAGGACTTGAGGGTCCAGGCCGCAACCAGATGGAACATATCCTCCTGGGGGCAGAAGGTGCGGCACGGTGGGCAGCCAGGTCCAAGGCACCTCCCGCCTCCCCCGGCCCTGCCAGTGAGCGGCAGAGGCGTACCGTCGGCCTCGGCCTCCGTCACCCAGTCCAGGTCCACAGCTACACAGCGCCCCGCAGCTGCAACCGCGCGCGAAAGTGAGCTGTGGACCGCCAGCTTGCTGTTGGCCTTGGCCAAGCCGCGCACAGAGCCGGAGGTGCAGGCCAAAGATGCCGCGGACGGCACTGCGGGCCCAGCGAAGGTGGCTGTGAAGGAATATGAGGAGCCATCGTCCGCCGTCACGGTGAACCGAGCCAGGGAACCCTCCACCTCGAGCGGCGAAAGGCTGTCCTCTTCAAGAGAGTCCCGAAGCTCGTTCACTGCGGCCGCAGAGGCCTTGAGGGCGGCCTCCATGGTAATCGACCACGGCCCGGAACCACTGGGCAGACTGAACGGGGCGGGGTGCCAGGGGCTGCCTAGGTGCTGCAGAGGGCGGCACGCTGCGAGCGCTGTGCATCTCATTGACCCGCCAAAGCCATTGCAGGCACCGCCAAAGTCATCGCAGGCACCATCAGGCATGCACAGCACAGGCACATGATGCAATCCGTGATGATCATTCGGAAATGCTTCCAAAGGCTGGCCTTGCGAACAAGCCAGGGAACAGGCTAGGAAGGGTGCGCCACACACAAGCAGTGCTGCCAACAACCTTGTTGGAGTTGCATCATGTCATTTTCTAGTAGTTCAAAGAGACACACAAGCTAGGAACCCCTGGAGCGGTGAGCTGGATGTGTGTGGAACATATCTGGGTCGCCGCCGTGCCCTCCTCAGTGCAGCCCTGGTGCGGCTGGAGGTGCCAGGGCAAACCCACGTTTCACTGCCTTGAGGTCCACGCAACTGCTTGCTATGTGGGCGCGCACAACCTGACTGCTGCTTGTCCAACTATCAAGCAGGCAAATGTGCCACCGCAATGCCGCCGCCAGGAGTGCCGCCTGCTGCGCGTCACGAGCGCTGCGCCCCAAAGGCCATGAAAATGACCGCCCTGCGACCTGACTGAGGCTGCCAATCACTGTTTGGAACCCTGCGAGACCTCCGTGAATACCAACACGGCCCTCCCGCTCCTACAACCCTCTTCTTTTGCCCTCTTTGCCTGCGCCCGCCTGCCCGCTAGCCCATCGGCGAACGAGCGGGAACTCTCTTGGTGGTGTTGAAGGTTCCCAGCCGCTCCGCCAGCGATGCAGCAGAGGGACAAAGAAGACTCGCCGGGCGGGCAGGACACTAAGAAGCTGCCAAAGTGCTGCCTGGGGGCCCTGTACTTTAGCGAGGCCCGGTACGCGCTGCAGAAACCGCCGGTGAGGTCCGGGGAGGCGCGCAGGGCTTGGGTCGGAGCGCCGCCGCCACCGCCGCCGCCACCGCCACTCGCCGTGTGCTGCCTGCCGCTGACGCTGGTGCATGCTTCAACTGCGCTCCTCGTGCTCCTTCCCGCAACGCCAATGCTGCAGGTGTGCGCAGGCTTTGCCAAGCGTCTCAAACCCACCGATGACACAACGCAGCTGCCGACAGACTCGGTGCCTGGCGGCGACTTCAAGTCAGTGCCGTCTGCCTGCCTGCCTCCCTGCCTGCCGTTGCCTCCCTGCTGCTGCCTCTTTGTGCTGCCCGCTAGTGCCTGTATGCTGTTGCAATAGTTTCGAGAACATTCCTGAGCATGCACTGCCTCTGCTGCAATCTCTGCGCAACACCACTCGTCCACACAAGCTGCCCACTTTTTGCCTGCCTGCCTTCCTGCCCGCCCGCCCCGGCCTGCCGCCCCCGCTTGGCAGGTATGTGTGCCTGGGCTACTCTGCGTGGGATGAGGAGGCGATGAAGCGGGCAGCAGCTGAGCGGCAGAGCCAGGGGGATGCGGTACAGCTGCCGTACTGCGAGGGCCTGGAGGTGGTGTCAGCAGCGGCGGTCAACCAGAACCCAAGCCTCATGGGGGCGGGCGGGCCTGATGTGGCCAGCGGCAGCGGCAGCAGCGGCGATGCGGCGCAACCGCCCAGGGAGGGAAATGTGAGGCAGCGCCCGGGGCGCAGCTTTGTGCCGGGGGCGGCGGGGCGGCTACCAGAGGTGCCCGATGCCATGGACTGGGACCGGTTCAAGGAGCGGTGAGCGCAGGGGATGCGGCTGCGGGGCTGGAGGTGTGCGATTGGAATCGTGTGTGCAGCAGCGGGTGCGGCAAGCTGTGGACTGGTTGGCTGAGTGGTGTGACTGGGCATAGAGCCATGCTGTGGCGGCTGCATGCTGTGCCGTGGAGTGCAGCACACATCACGGCTTGCCTCCCTCCTGCCGTGTGGCTGCCTGCCTGCCAGGCCAGCCTGCCGCCCCTCCTGCCCGCTCAAGCCGCCCCCACCCCGCCTCCCTGTAATCCCCTGAGAACACTCATGTCAGGTTGTATCTACTTGGCTTCTGGTCCCCTGGTTCCTTACCCCGCCTCAAGCTGGGCACCTCCCACCTGTCACCTGCGCCCTCGGACATGCCCCTCTACACAGCGTCTCCCCACGTGCCTTCCGTCAGCCCTGCCCCTCCCCTGCGCTCTCACCCCGCCCCGCCCGCTGCCGCCCCACCCGCCCCGCAGCTTCCTACGCATCTCCAAGCGAACGGTTGCCAAGATGGGGCAGAATGCAAGCTACATGGTGGCCACGACACGCAAATCATGGCAGCAAATCGTGCGGGAGCTAGGGGGAGGAGGGGACAGCGACAAGGGGGGGCGGTAGCGCTTTGCCGGAAGAGAAGACTGCCCGGCCCTGGGGCAGTGGCCTGGACTGCGGCTTGACAGAGGAAGCTACGGCTGGCCGGCAGCTGCGTTAGGCATGGCGATTTTCTGCTGTTTCTGTGCGCTCGTGCACGCCCCCCTGCCGTCTCCCATCTGTGTGTGCTCTTTCTGTCCGCCTCTTTCCTGGCCAGGCGCTGAATGCGTGGTGGCAAGGCTTGGAGCACCATGCGCCAACCCTCTTTCCTCTTACCCTGTTCGCCCACCATGGCCCCCCTCTCTATCCTGCGCTCCCTCTCTCTATCCTGCGGCTGTGCCGCGCTGCAATCTTTGGCTGGCTTGTCACCTTGCTCTCTTCCTGCCCGCTCTGCCCATCCCGTTATGCCTCTACCCGGTTGGTGTTCGTGTTGTTCAAGGCAACCCCGCTCACTCGCTTCTCCTGTAAGCGGCTCGTTCACCCTTGCGGCAGTGAGGTTGCACGCCATGTACCATGCAGATCTGGTTGGCGCACTCACACCTTTCACAGCAAAAAGGGAAGACAACTTCCACAGCAAAACACATTCGGAAGCTTCACACCGCTTAAGCGTGTAAGCATGTGAGCAGTGCTCATTGCCTGATTGAGGAGGGTAGCACATCATCAAAGGCAAATCACAGTCCCAGCAGCCCAAAGGGAGGATTGGAGGTGGAGGCTGACAGGGTGATGAAAACATGGGGTGCCCAATTGGGCCTTACTAGCAGCACCTTGTGTTTCGGCGTGCTGGCCTCTTGTGCAGCATGAAGGGCAGGTTGCCCTGGGCAGGCTGAGTGTTGAGCAGCAGGAGTTCTGGGGATGTGCCAGAGGGAAAGCACTGCCACTGGCTTGCCTAGTAGCACTGTTGTGCAGCCACGAAGTCAGGTGCTCGGTGAATGGCGCAGAAGCAGCACTGCACCCAGCGCCGCCACAAGTGCCTGTGCAATGAAGACAACCCACAGGTAGGTTTCGAACTTGGCAGAGTAGCGCTGCCCAGCCTCCACCACGTCTGCCTGTGCCTGGCTCACCGCCTTTGAGTGTTGGCGCCACATCTGCTGCTGCTTTGCCTTGTTCAGCACGGCTCCAGCCGCCACCCCCTCATCCTGCACCGCCGCCTCTGCCCGCTCATCTTCCAGCACCTTGACCCACTCCTGCTGCTGCGCCTCCTGCGACTTCCGCAGCACGGCAGTCTGGGTCTCGTGCCCGTCTGCCTGTGCCGCCAGATCTGCGCTGTGCTGCATCTTCACTGGCGGCTGACCAGGGTTGTGACGAGGGGCCGCATCACGGCATCTGTGGCAGCCAGAGCTGCCAGCAACTCCCTGGCTGGCTGCAGCGGGCCCTGCTCCAGCAGGCACCAGGCCGTGACATGCTTGGCAAGACGGCAGTGGCGCCACGCTGCAAGCCGGGTCAAAGGCAGCGAAATGGAGGGGCGTATTGCCGTTAGCCGTGGCCGCTTGCGGGTCTGCGCCTGCCGCTGCCAGCAGCTGCAGGCAACCAGCGTGGTTCTCAGAGGCTGCAAAGTGCAGAGGTATGATCCCATCATCGTCAGAGGTGTTTGCATTTGCGCCTCCGGCACTGAGTGCCGTTATATGATCATACTCTGCCCGCGGCCTTGGCCGCCAGACGTCTGTCACCCCGGGATGAGAGTCGCAGCGCAGCTGCAAGCGGGCATGGGGCGCAGGACGTCCACCATCTGCAAACATGTTGCCGCCATGCCATCACCACCTAGCTTGCCGCTGCTCGCCTCTCACCCCACCCCATCCCTGAAGTCTGCAAGGCTGCTGCTGCCCACGCCCTCGGTCTGCCTGTGAAGCAGCAGTCGCTCAAGTGGTGCCCCGCCGCCGCCGTCGACCGCTGCTGCTGCGTCCGTGCCCTCACCACACCCCGCTGAGCCCCGCCGCCCCAGCGACAGTGCTGCCTCCTGCAGCCACCAGCCAAGAGTGCCCCGTGCGCTCGCCTCCAGCCTGTCCCTCACTCTCGACCTGGAGCTGACCGCCAAAGAGGTGCCTGCCTGCCTGCCTGTCTGCCTGCCTGCCTGCCTGCCTGCCTACCTGCCTGCCTCCAACCCAACTGACCACCAACCGACCCGCTCTCACGCTGCTCCCTCCCGCAAGCCCCAGGATTGGCCCAGCCCAAAGCATTCCCCGCTGCCTTCGTGGCCCCAGTATCCACCAAGCAGGACACGCCCCCGTACACCCGCCAAGAACTCGAGGCTGCTGCAGTTCAACCCCGGTGACATGTGCCACATGTGTTACCCAGGGTCTTGCTGTTTGCTGTGCAGGGACGACATTGTAACAGCAACATATGGTGGGGTGGTATGACGAGGCGGGAGCAAGCAAACAGAGTGACGGAAACTGAAGGAACATATCTCTCTCTAGAGGTGAGGACTGAAGAACAAAAACTGCAAAAACTGCACAAGGGAGTGTTGCACAAAGGCACAGGATGCATGATGTACAACAGGTACCGCGCGCATGCACGCATGGCGTCAATGTGGGGCGCCGTCGCGCCATCCTTGGCTGCCCACATGTCCCTGTTCTCGCCACCAAATGCGAAGCACGTGCCAGCTGCTTCGGCTACTGCCCCTGGGTGGTGGCTCACGACGCCTGCCGGTAGCGCAGCGCGACCCGGCAGTGCACCGTTTTGGCCAGGCATTGGAGGAAGCGCACCTCCTCCTCGCTCAGGATGCCCACCACCAGCAGCACCTTGCCGATGCCGGCCGGCATGTCGCCTGACTGCGCCAGCGCCAACAGATGGCTGTGCATCTCGACCACCCTGCAGGCCATGGGGCGCAAGAGCAACATCATTCAATGCCGGGCATGCGACGCAAGGGTGGAGCATGGCGGCAGCAACAGGAGCTAGCACCCCGCCTGCCAACCACCCGCATCCCTGGCCCCTGGCAGCTCTGCCATAGCGACACAGCCGGCTGTTCGTGCTGCTGCCGTGTGTGCGGCAAGTGCCTGCCCAGGGCGGCCACAGTGCAGAAGGCACAGCGACCGGGGCATGCACTGCTGCTGCTGCTGCTCTGCTCCTGATGCTCTCATTCGTGCTGCTGCTGTTCCTGCTGCTGCCCCTGCAAGCCAGCATTCCCAGCCCGCTTACTTGTCCGCAATGGTCTCAGCCTTCCACGTAGGGTTGGCCTCCAGGATGCACGCTTCAAGGCTGGGCCACCGCCGGCCCAGCTCGCCCCACATGGCCTTGCGGTCCGGCTGGCTCTCGTAGATGTCCAGCCCTTGGAACAGCCTCCACTCGGCATACTCTGCAGCACAGGCAGTGCGCGAGCGACAGTCAGCAGCAGCTGGCAGCCTGGCGGCGAAGGGTGCTGCGCCAATGAGCTGCGACAACAGCAGCTCACAGACAGCTGTTGTGTGACCAGCAGCTGCCGTGTGCATGCTCAGCACTCGCCAGCAGAGCCCCAAAACGTGCATACCCAGTGCGGCCGGCAAGTGAGCTGATAAATGAACCGCACAGGCAAAGGGCACTGCCGCCAGCCTGCAACTCGTGTTAACTCGTGTTGCGCGCTGTGGTGTAAGCTGATTGACGTGGCCTTACCCAGCAGGCCGAATGCGTGCATCTGGCCCCTGGACATTAGGTCGTTCGCCACCAGAATCTGCAGGCCAAGGCAGGGCGGCAGGAGAAAGGCTCCCAACATTAGGTAGCGCAGAGACGCTCTTGCCTCCATCTAACCCTTTAGGGCGACCTTCTCCATCTCTGCCAGCCAGCCCACAACTTCTCCCACGCCGAGCTCCTCTCCCTGAGCCACCAAGAAGCGCAGCAACGTGTGCCCTTGCCTGAAGCTCAGACTCCAGTGCGGCGACCGTTGCCTTCCCGGCGGAAAGCTCTGCCGCCGCAATTGCCGCGGCGTTAGCCGCCTCCGCCTCGCCGGCGGCCGCTTGCTGCACCAGGTCCAGCAGGTGCAGATCCCTCTGCAGGTGCACATACTCGCGCCGCTTGATGCCTTCACGCACGTCTGCCGTCAGTACGCGGACCACCGGGGCCCATTTGAGCGCCTTGGGCCGGGTGGCCGCAGCAGTGCTGCCCTCTGCTACTGCTCGGGGCCCTGGCTGGCTGCGGCAGCGGTTTGCGCGCCGGGTGGCAGCCTGCGCTGGTCGCGGCAGGCCACCTCGCAGGCTCTGCGTCGACTGCGTCGACTGCATTTGAGGAGGCGCGCGGGCGCTGAAGGGCAGCAGCAGAAGGAGCCAGAGGACGTGCGGATGACGAAGGCTTCGCACAAGGTGGTGAGGGTTGGGAGAAGACGAGACGTCGAGAAGCGTGTTTGGGGGAGCCTAGGTCCCAGCCCGAGGGATGCTTGCAATTCGGCTGTTTGTGGCGCTTGAACGAAGCTTACAGAGGTGACAAATGTGTGTGCGGCTCGGCTGGACAGCACGCTTGTTGAAGTGGGCCTATCTCGGTCTTGCGCCCAGTTTTGTTTTGCCAGGTGGAGTTGGCGGCCGATCTGGCAGATTTGCATGCCCCGCCCTGTTATTGTTATTACTGGGATATGTACACCCTTGGGCCTCCGCAGTTGAAGCGCGCCTCACGTGCCCCACCCCCACTTGGTATTTTTGCTGGCTCCGCTTGGAGCGCGCTGGGTAGCTTCGTGTAGCACCTGTGTTGGGGCTGCTGTGTGCAGCGCAGCGCCGGCGGCCTGAAAATTGCCTGCACTTGTGTGTGCCGCCGCCGCCGCCGCCGCTGCCTGCGCAGCGTGCCTGCCTGCCGTGTTGGCGTGCAACTCTTACCCTGTATCCTCTTGTGTTTGTGTGCCCCAGCCTGTCCGTATCTCTGCCTGTCCGTCTTGCTTGCGCCCTGTGTCCCTGCCCTTCACATCCTCAGCACCAGCACATGTCTGTTATCACTCGAGTGGGCCCGGGCTCGGTTTGGTTGATGTCATGGTTCCGTGTGGGTGGCGTTACTAAACACTGGTGTTTTGGGGGTTGAGCGTGTTAAATAACACTAGCTTGATTGGCTGGTGGTTCTTGAGCACCACTTTGTTGGGGGTGGCCGTGTGGCGGTGTGCGGGGGTGCGGGGTGCGGGGGAGCTCACGCGGCGTCCTCGGCCTCAATCAGCTCCACTTCTGCTCAGCGTTGCCTCCACTGATGGACCTGGTGCGGCATGGGAGCGCAGCTGCGGCAGTAAACGCAAAAGGCCCGCGAGAAGAGCAAGGGCCAAACTGGCCAAAGTGGGGCGCGCCCTTCCGGCGCTTGCTAGCTGGTAGAAGTCGTTTGGCAAGGAAACCTTGATCTGCCGGGTGGACGCAAATTTGGAAGGCATTCGGGGCCGGCCTCCGGGCTGCTGAAGTGCTGACCCTACTAGTGATAGTTCCCCCTTCCCCTTCTCCCCCAACCCCTC
>JTEE01000254.1:542521-565677 GCA_002896455.3 Chlorella sp. ArM0029B
TGATGCACGTTCCTCCCTGTATGTTCTACTGCCTGGTCAGCTGGCAGGACAGCTACGTGGCAGAGAGCTGGCTCACGCCGGAGGCACGCACTGACTTCTGGACGCAGCAAGGGGGCAGGCCAGCTGACGCCCCGCCCTTCACGCCGCAGCGCAGCAGTCCAAAGAAAACCAAGCGCGGAAGCAAGGTGGGCAAGCAGGGGCAACGCGGCAAGCGGGCAAAGCAGCAGCAGGGGGTGCCACCCCCCATGGCAGCAGCAGCAGCAGCCGTGGCGGCCACGCCAGCAGGGGGCAGAGGGCGCACGCGCCAGCACACCCAGCGCCTAGTAGCGCAGCAAGCAGCTGGCAGCCAATAGGGGCGCGGGGCCAGCCTCTCCTTGGTTCTTCAGAACCTCCAGGGGAGCGCTGGCCCGCTCCTTGAGCTGGCAGCAGAGCAGCCTGACGGCATCCTGGTGGTGGAGCCGTGGCAGCGCTCACTGCCCAGCCTGGCAGGGTACAGCCGCTGCTACGAGGCACCGCGCCAAGGCGCGGCCGAGGGCCGCGGCGGCGTCGCGCAGCTGTGGTCTGACAGCCTGGCAGCGCAGGCAGAGATGTGGCGCAGCCGCCCAGCTGACGGGGTGCTGTGGGTTGCCCTCACCGGCCTCCTGCCCCTGCCCCTCCTGGTGGGCCTTTGCTACCCCCCGCCAAAGGGCAGCGGGGGCTGTCCCGCTGACCTCGACGGCTGGTGGCTGCGCCTGGCAGGCGATGTGGCAGAGGCAGCAGCGCTCGGCTACATCATCCTCGCTGGCGACTTCAACGCCCGCACCTCCACCCACCCCGACTGGCCAGATGAAGGTGAGCCAGATTGTGGCGCCCGCAGCAGTGAGGATGCAGCGCCAGTCAACAGCCACGGGCGCARCCTGCTGCAGCTGTGCAGTACCAGCGGCTTGCGCCTCTGCAACGGGCGCAGCGGCCSCAGCAGCAGCGCAGCCACCAGCTTTGGCGTGCTTGGCAGCGGCAAGGCAGTGGTGGATTACTATGCCATCAGTGTCGAGCTGCTGCCGCATGTGCTGCAGCTGGAGGTGCTGGGGTGGCACCCAGCAGCTTTGTTCACTGACCACGCAACTCTGCACTGGCTCACACTGGGGCACCTGTTTGACCCAGCACCCACAGACGTGCACGCGTCCCTCCAACGACCCGCCCCCGTCAGCAAGCTTTGCTGCCGCATGCCGCCAACATGGCAAGTTGCTTCAACAGCCCCATCCCAACCTGTCCAACCCGTTCTTCGTAACCACCATCCCACCCACTCATCTCGCCCCACCTGCACACACAAGTATGCCGTGTTTAATCTGTACAATCACCCTCCGCTTTCTATTGGTTTGCATCTTTTCCTCACAGCCCAAGCAGTCTTTTGGGGGGCCTGTGTCGCAAGTTTCTTTGAGGTTAGACAGACTGTAAGCTCGAAAAATCAAAACCTGCGGGTTAACTGGCATGGCGATGGCTGCCATGGCTGATCCAAACTAGGCTGCCCATGACTGCCGTGCCGGTGCCTGGCCAGCTTCCGCCAGCAGGCAGCTGGCCACCAGCGCACGTCGGACTGTCAGCTGGCTGTTGCAGCATCCTGTTCCACAGCTTAGCAACCCGCCGCAGCCAGCGCACCCACAGTGGCTGCTCGGCCGCTATGCAGCACCACGGCATTTGGCGGGCTCTGCCGCACTGCACGCAATCCGTCTGCAGCCGCTCTGCGGTGGCGGTGCTGCCCGCGATGTGCAGCGCTGGCAACCAGCCGTGAAACCCACACTGTCTCCCCCCAAATACGTCCTCTCGCTCCTCCTGCCCTTCCGCGCCCGCGCACCTGCTCGAGCATGTTTTTTGCACCGCTGCAGAGCCTAGGTCGAGGCGGGCTGCCGCGACCAGCCAGCGCTGCCACCCGGCGCGCAACGCGCTGCAGCAGCCTGCCACGGCCCCGAGCAGCAGCAGAGGGCAGCACTACGACCAACGCCGAACAGATGCTCCACATGGTGACGGCACAAGTGCGTGCGGGCTCCCAGCGGCGCGAGGACCCGGCTCTGCTGCAGGAGAGGTTCGACCTATTGGAAATGGCGCATGCAGTGGTAGCCGACGCGGCAGAAGCTAAGGTGGCCGTGGCGAGGGTGGCGGCACAGGCGGCGGAAGAGAAGGCAAACGCGGTCGCCGCGCAGAGAGACCTTCAGGCAAGGGCACATGTTGCTGCGCTTTCTTCTGACTCAGGAAGAGTGGGTCGGCGCGGTAAGAATTGTGGGCTGGTGGCAGAGACGGAGAACCCCGCCCTGGAGCGTTAGAGGGTTGAGAGCATCAGTTCTGGGAAGGGTCTAGTCTAGTCGTTACAGCTTTTCACATCCCCTGAAAGGGGATTCAACTTCAGGACGAACCAAATCCTGAGAGGTTGACGAGGCATGCACCACAAGGCCCTGAAAACATGAAAACATGAAAACAGGGTCTAAAAACANTGACCGCGGCCCCGCCAACCTGTATGTGCACCACTCCGATATGCTGCCCGCCTTCCCGCTGTCGGTGGCCTGGCTCGACTGCGACCCCTCCGAACRGGTGAGCAGCCGCGCCTGCTGGGCCTGCTGGGCCTGGGTGCCTGAGGTGCCAGGGTCGGGCTTGCCAGCGGCTGTGATTGCTGGCGTACGACGCGGTGCAGGAAGAGGAGGGGCTCGGGTGTGGCTGACATCAGAGCAAGGGGTGGCCGGCAGCTGCGTTAGGCATGGCGATTTTCTGCTGTTTCTGTGCGCTCGTGCACGCCCCSCTCCCGTCTCCCATCTGGGCTCTCTCTGTCCGCCTCTTTACTGGCCAGGCGCTGATGCGTGGTGGCAAGGCTTGGAGCACCATGCGCCCACCTGCAGCAGAATGCGCGCTGTGCTCCTACACAGCAGCGCTCCCAGCTGGTACCTTCCTAGCTGCCAGCCTAACTCCCTCTCTGATGCACGTTCCTCCCTGTATGTTCTACTGCCTGGTCAGCTGGCAGGACAGCTACGTGGCAGAGAGCTGGCTCACGCCCGAGGCACGCACTGACTTCTGGACGCAGCAAGGGGACAGGCCAGCTGACGCCCCGCCTGTACTATAAGCATCCCTGGCAGCCCTGGCAGATGCAGCCGACAGCGCTGAGACGGTCTCAGACCTGAACGGCGTGGCGGCATGGCTAGAAGAAGCTGTGTGTTCTGCCTTGGAGGCAGGAGGCATGCGCCCGCTTGGGCAGGCAGGAGGCCAGCAGCGGCGCCAGCTCCCTCGGCATCTCCGCCAGGCACTTGGCGTCAGGCAGCTGCGCCAAGCCAAGCGGCGGGCAACCAAAGCAGCTCAGGCGGGTGGTGACCCAACGCAGCAGGCAGCCACGCGGCAGCAGCTGAAGAAGGCATCACGCTCGGCACACCGCGCAGCGACAGCTTTGCGGGGCAAGGCCAATGAGGACTGTTTCTGGCAGCCGCCCGTTGCTTCCAGCGGCCATGTAGATGCCGGCGCGTTTGCGCAGCGCGATCACTGCCGGGTGCACCCTTGCCTGCAGGCCATGGCAAAGCGCCGCCGCCGCCGTCACCACGGCTCGGAGGCTCCCAATATCTGCCGTCTGCCGTCCTGGGGACATCAGTGCCACCAAGTTCACAGGTGTGTTGACTTGGTATCAACTTGTGGGCCGTCACCAAGGCAAGGTTGCTTGCAGTGGATTGCAGCAGTTTCAGCTTCTGAGCCGGTGGGCAGCTTGACGGTTGGCTGGTRCGATGCAGGCAGCATCAACGGCCACCCGGGGTTACACCTGTAATGCTGAACAGTTGGCCCACACGGGTGGGACGTGGCTGGTTGTGGTGCCGGACACAGCAGGCAGGGGCGGGGCAGGGTGGGCCCACGATGGGCGCAAGGGCTGAGTCGGGGCGTGGTTCAGGAGACAGGAGGCAGGGTTGGGGCAAGGCAGGAGGTGCTCAAGCGCATGGGCATGGCTGGGAGACGTGGATGTGCAGGTCGGGGCAGGGCGCAGTTAGGCGCTGGCGGGGCTGGAATGCATGTAATTGCAAGGGCGCAGTTAGGGGCTGGGATGCATGTAAGGGCGCAGGCGAGAGCCGGGTGGCGTGCCGGCGCCACCGGCTACGCACTGGCGGTGAGTGCTGGGCTTGAATCGGCGCACGAAAGGGCTGCGCTTCAGGCGGGGCAAGGACCAGCACATGACCAGGACCATGTATGCATCGTAGGCTGGCAGGGAGCCCCTGCCGGGTCTGCACTCACCCCACGTCTGGGCGAAGGCAACACCTCACGCCGGCAACATGACTGCACCGACTTTTCACACCCCCCCCCGCCTGCAGATTGAGCACGACCGCCGGCAGCAATGTGCGGAGGCCAACGCACAGGCTGGAGTACAAGGGCCTCATGATGTCCTTTGCCGACAAGTTGGCAGAGCGCACAAGGGCGCTGGTGCTCAGCGAGGTGCACCCCTCAATCAGCGATCAATGGGCGACGGGCGGCATAACAGCAATCACGCCCTGAGTCCGCCCTTTCAGCAATGCCACCTCTCAAAGGCACTGAAGCATGGGTGGCTACTCCTGTTACAACAACATTTGCCGCCTAAACCACCAAGCGCCTCCCAACCTCCCCCAGCCCGCCTGCGCCCGCCCAGCACCTCTCCTTGCTCCCCCGCCCCTCCACGCTGCCGCCCATCACCTCTCCTTGTCCCCCTGCCCTTCCCCGCTGCCGCCCAGCACCTCTCCTTCTCCCTCTGCCCTTTCCCGCCGCCCCCCAGCACCTCTCCTTCTCCCTCTGTCTCTCCACCCAGCCCCTTCTCCCTCTCTCCAATGCTCCCCTAATTTGGCCACCCACCGTGCCCCTTTCTGCTCTGCCCCCCTTGCCACCTGCTCCATACTCCCATTCTTTCTTCAAGAGCGCTAGCTTGTCTGACTTTGCTAACACCTTGCTTCTAAACTGTATCTTGCTCACTGCGCCGGTACTCTAGCACCTTACATCTTCTTTCAATCTTCTGATCTGCAAGTCTGGCCTTGCACGCTATGCACGCTGGGCGTCCCGGCTGGCAAGGGGGCGCACCGGCTGCTGTGCAGGCACTGGCATGCTCGTAAGGGCTAGAGAGTGTGAGGCATGTTGTGTGCACAAGAGCATCAGTACCCATGAGCAGGCAAGGGCGGCAGCAACGGCGGGGGCTGATGAGTGACAACGCTCGTGAGCTCTCATGAGTGGTGCCTCCTGAGAGCTTACGAGTCTTGCACTTTTGAACTATTCGGATATGTACTGACACCCCTTGAGCCCTTATGAGAGGGGTTTACTGTACCCAGATGATCGCACTGACACGTAGGCTGTCGCTTGCCTAATTGATCTCTCCTCCTTGCAGGGGCCTTGTTGAGGTGTGTGAGGGGCAGGCGGCGCAGGCGGGCGCACTCGCGCACGCCGAAAGCCGCCGCCTGGGCCCCCCGGGCGCTTGCTGTGCGGGGGCCAGGCAGGCGGGGCGGGGCTTCCAGGTTGCGCTGCTTGCCCAATAGATCTCTCCTCCTTGCAGGGGCCTTGCTGAGGTGTGTGAGGGGCGGGCGGCGCAGGCGGGCGCACTCGCGCACGCCTGCAGGCATGCCGAAACGCCGCCGGGTTGCACTTTCCTGGGCACTGCTATCGGTACCGGGCGGCACCTGCGGTGCTGGCCCCAGGCTGCGCTCCCTGATCAATCCTGCGCTTGTCATGAAGGGGAACTGCTGGGATATGTGAGTATTGGGTGGTGCATGGCGGCATGTGCGTACACGCCTGCCGGCGTGCCGAAAGCTGCCGCCTGGCGCGAGTGCCACAAAACTGCTGGCGGTGCCGGGCGGCACCTGCAAGTCTGCTTCAAAGCTGCACTGCCGGCACAAGTATGTAACACAGGCTTGTGGGATTGGTAATATGAGTGTCTTGGCGCAGGCGAGATTGCACGGGCTTGCTTGGCAATCTGAGCTGGCGAGCGGTGGAGGGGTGAATGGGGTGGCCACCGCCTACCGGGTGGGATGGGCGGTGAGCATGGGCATGAGTGGAGGAGTGGGATCTGACTTGCTGCCGTCCCAGTACATGGTATACGGAGGCTTTGTGCCGTTCTAGGCAAGAGAAATCGGTCGGCACATGTGCTGACACGTAATTTGAGTGGCGAGCGGTGGAGGGGTGAATGGGGTGGCCACCGCCTACCGGGGGGGATGGGCGGTGAGCATGGGCATGAGTGGAGGAGTGTGGTCTGACTTGCTGCCGTCCCAATACATGGTATAAGGAGGCTTTGTGCCGTTCTAGGCAAGAGAAATCGGTCGGCACATGTGCTGACACGTAATTTGAGCTGGCGAGCGGTGGGGGGGGGGCAAGGGGTGGCACCGCCTAGCGGGTGGGATGGGCAGTGAGCATGGGCACGATGGGAAGCCTGGAATGTGGCTTGTGCTCGTAAATATGTAAGATATGAGACGGCTCGGAGCCAGTTACAGCATCTGAAATCGGCCGGCACAGCCACTTACATGCAATCTGATCTGGCAAGCGGTGTGCGGTTGCTTCGGGGGCCCACCAGTCGGGCAGCTGCATGTCCTGTCTTTCGATGCGCACATGCGTATCCCTGCGTTATCAGCCCCCACACGTCCCGTACCAGCTTCCACAAGAGGGATGCTCTTTCAGAAAGCAACTCAGACTGTCAGCAGCTTGAGTAAGCCACCGCCTGCCAGCCCACCCGTTGCCCCCGAGCAGGCTGCCGAGCGGCAGCATTTGTCTTGTCTGTGGGTGTCGCCTGAGCGTCCCACCCCTACCCTACCCCAGCAGTGCACCTGCAAGATGAGAGGAAATATATATCTAACAGCGCAGCCTGCAACCAGCGTCGGACAATTTGGTCCCTCGTTCCTGAAGGAATGGGGACCGTTCCTGGGGCCACGTCTGGGAAACATTTTGGAGCCACTCAGGCCTGGGAGGGAGGGGGACCTGGCCAGACACAAGTCTGCCCAGCTCCGAGGGGGTCCTGGTCCCAACCAGGCCTGGCCAGGTCCAGGAAGACAAGTCTGGTCAGGTCTGAGGGGGTCCTGGCCCCAGCCAACCCCTGTCTGGTCAGGTCTGAGGGGGTCCTGGCCCCGGCCAGGCCTGGCCGGCTCTTGTTGTGCCTCCTGCCTGCCGCGGTGCTGGGTGTGGTGCAGGCAGTCCCCTCCCTTCCTCCCCTCCTGCCCTTCCAGCCGATCCTGTGAAGTGAGTTTCTTCGTTCATTCCCTCTGTGCCTCTTTATTTTATTTTAAATAAACAAAAGCCCCCAATGTGCTTTTACATAAGGCTGGGACGACGCATGTGGCACACTTTTGTGTTGCTGCATCGCAGCAAAGTGAACATACAGGTGGGGGCTGGCGGGTGGCACAGTATGCCAGGAGGGGCGAGTGAACGGGACTGCCCATTGAGAAACACAAAGAGACAAGTACTGCAAGCCAGATTGGGGTTGCAGTACATTCAATTGAGAATGCGCCATGACAGACTAAAAAAAGGCAGTGGGCGCCATGCTGAGTGCGCTGTGCCAGCGAGGTGCCCACCTGGCCATACTGGTGCCCAGTGCCAGCGGCATTGTATTGCAGGCGGTGTCCTCAGTGCACGCCGTACGATGTTGAGACGTCCTCATGTGTGGGACTGCTCCCTAATCCCCGTCTGCACGTGACGCACCGGCATGCCGCGGCGCGCCGCGCCAGCACCGGCGTTGTGCACAAGACAGGAAGGGCGCTGCAGAGCTGAGTGGTTCTGTTTACGCACTGCTTACAACAAAGAGTGCTTTGTTTTGTTCCCCCATGGCAATTTTGACATCAGGACAGGTCGACAGGACAGGTCTCGACTCGAGGCCGACAGGCGTCGACTGCCCGGTCAACGCCAGGTTGACCGTCATGCCGCGGCAGGCAGCCAGAGGCGTCGATGCATACACTTCCTAGCGCTGTTGACATCAATGGAGGATATCCCTCCGATTCAAAAGCTATGCCTGCGACTTTGCGGAGGAGGAGCCCTCAGCGAAACGGGGGTCCGCCGAAGGCAGCGCAGTCGCCTTTCCACTCATTTTCGATGCTTGGCACCATATGCTGTCAGGTGAGCTCTTGAAGGGCGGTTATGCGCGCGTTGAACGGCAAACGGGCGACGGCCGCCCCGCCGGCTCTTGAACACATTGCATACTGCGTAGCATGCTGTGCGAGAGCGCTTGTGGAGTGGCGCCGGCCCGCTGGAGTTCCGCCCCGACACCGCCGCCGCCGCGCGCTGACGCGTCGCCGTGCCGCCGCCCCTGTAGGTCACCGGGCAGCCCTCGTGAATACGGCTGAGCCCCCATGGGCAGATACAAAGCAGTGTAGCGACGGCCCGCCAGTGCGCTTTCGTGCCGGCTGGGCTGCCTGCACCCTTCAGTGCGGCAAGCAGCTGGTGCATTGAACAAAGGGCGTGCCTGTCGTCATGTCAGCGACTCCTTGAGCCTGGATATGAAGGTGGGTGCAAAGCACTTTAACGAGTTTGGCAGGAATGAAGTATTGAGATTTGTTGGATTGCTGGCGCTGAGGCATTGCTGCCAAAGCCGCTTCTTGTCTCTGCCTTGCGGCACGGCAGGCCTGGTGGACAGCTGTTTGGGAGGAGGCGAGAGATGCAGCAGGGTGCGGACTGGTAAGTATGCTGTGCTTTGACCAACTGTGCAGTCCTGCTGCGCCGTACTGTCAGTGAGAGCACAAAGGGTGGGCATGGAAGGGATTGCTGCCTGCAGCGCTCGCAGCAGGCTTAGCGTGTCGTACTGCGGTTGCTGCTGCGGTACCATTTAAGATTGAGCTCCCTCCGGTGCGCTCCTCTTGCCATTTCCGTGCAGCCCCTCGTATCACCTGCTTCAACCGTGTCTCACCCTTATCAGCACAGCGCGTCAAGGCCTCCACCCTTACTGTTCCTGCCCGCCCCGTCCCCCCATCCCAGCAGGTGGCTTCCCGACAAAGAGGGCAACCCTTACGCCAACAAGTACTGGCGACGTCTAGCTGCAGTGCCAGCACCACCCAGCTGGGCGTGGGCGCCAGGGCCGACGCTGATCTGTTGGTGAGTGCAGAAGTGTCTGGCTTCAGAGGGCGTGAGAGGAAGGGGCAGCAGTGGCAACTCACAGACTGGGAGCGGCCTTGCGTGCACTGCGTGGCGCCATCTGCTGCCATACATGCACCCCTGTCCTCCGCCTGCTCACTGTCACACAAATGAGGTGTTGCCGCGCCTGCCAACCTGTCTCACACCTCCTCCCCCGCTGCCCTGCGGCCTCCTCTCCCCGTCACCCCCTTCAGTTCAAGCCGTGTAGTGAGAGACGCGGCGCCGACACCACTGACCTTAAGACGGCCTACAAGGATGCCATGAGCGCCATCAAGAGCCGTGCCAGCACAGCAATTTCGCCATCCGGCTGGCCAACAGCGGCCCGACTGCAGCCAGCTGAGCAGCGACCTGCTATGTCTGGCTGCTGCTGCGGCAGCGCTGATGGCTGAGCAGCAGGTACCTGCTGCTGTGGCAGCGCTGGTGGCTTGCCCCTCCGCCTCCGTACTCTTTAATGCTCCCCAGCCTGGTGCACATTTGTGCCACCTGTGCGCTACCTTGCGGTGCATGTTATCGCTCAGCCTGGGCCCCCCTTTCTTTCTGCCCCATCCCTGAAACTCAAAACTATGCACACCTGCCCCTGTACACAACTTGCTTCTGCAAGCGCGCCTGCGATGCCACTGCTTGCACATACGTGACGTGCGTGCACCCTCCCTGCCCCTCTGCGCACCATGGTCTGCCCACATGAGCATTCCACCATAGTCTAGTTTTGGCGCATTCCCCCCTGCACTCTCCTCGCACTCTGCACTCCGCCCTGCCTTGCGCTTCCCCCGCCCTTCCCCGCCCTTGTACGGGCGACCCCACTGCTGTACTTGCCGTGCGGTACCCCTTCCGCCGGCCACCTCTTGTCATGAGATCTGCTCGCACACATACTTGCATGCCTGTGCCCACATGTAAACACTTCAATCACGTGTGGCTAGTGGGGCTGTGGGAGCTTGAAGGAGGCAGAATTGGACCTGGCTGGCTCCAAGGGGGGAGGTGGACCTGGCTGGCTCCGGAGGGGAGGGTGACCTGGTCAGACCTGGGCGGTCCCAGACCTGGGCGGCTCCACGTCCCTTTTACAGGGCTGACCAGGTCACCCTCCCTCCCAGACCTGCCTGGCTCAAAAATGTTTCCCAGACGCATTCCTGCGTTCCTAGGAACGGGCCCGTTCCTAGGAACGAGCAACGGTGGCCAGACCCAAGCAGCCCCTGGCATTCGATTTAAAGGTGTCTAATGTAATGAATCGCAGCATGCTGTTGAAAAGCAGGCCGGGAAAAGGCTTGCCGGCGTGCTTTGCTCGTGCTGGACACAAAGCATGCTGCTGTGGGCTACTAGGGGATTACCCTGCGGTTTTTTTATGCCAACAACTGACTTTCCAGCTCCAGCTTGTGCACGTTACTACCGCTCAGGAAGCGCCCCGTTCCGCCCGCTGCCACGCCATTACCAAGTGAAACACTTGTGAGAGTAGAATAGGGTGCATCGTCCCGCTAAAAGGCCCTCATACTAGCGAGAAGCCTCTGAGATGCCACTGTGAGGGCTGGGCCGCTGTTTTCAGCGGGACGGACCCCCGCAAACTGTACTTCAGAGGTACTGCAACCCTTTGGAACGCGCAGCGGGCGATGCGGGGCGCTTCCTGAGCCGTTATAAGGTGCACACAGTGCCTTCAGGGGACCGTTGGCGCGCGCCGGGCGACAGTTGGCCGGCCCGCTGCCTCGGCTGAGCCCCGGAGCCCCCGCTGCGCAGGCCACTGCTCTAATGTGTCACTAATATTCATAATGCGGCGCTCAGACGGCCCATCGGGGCAAGTGAAGCAGTGGGCATGTCCGCGGCCAATGGTTCTGGCAAGCTCCCGGAGGGCGTGTAGCCCCTCAGACCATGCCCTAATGGCCTTCAGATAACAGAACAATGCGGCTGAGAGGTCCCGGAAGCAAAAACGGGCGGAATTGATCCAAATCAGCCTGGGGGGGTTGTTGAGTGGGCCCCTGCCATTTGCTATCCCCATGTAGGGCGCTCGGAGGCGCCAGCGACGGGTGCAGCACACATCTCGAACCCTATCACACATTGGAAGGCAGCTTGCAGATCTAGCAGCAGCGCTGGGCCGTCGCTCGGGCAACTGTCACCGCTACCGCAACCGGCTTTCTCGGCTCTGCGGGCATTTTGCAGCGGCCTGCGGACACACTGCGTTACTATGCACATCGCAGAAGCATTGCGGGCTCTGCAGGGGCAGAGCTGTCGCTCCATAATTGCGAATGGCGGCTTGCGGCCGCCCTGCGCTGGCTCGTAGCACCAAAAAATGGCCACCAACCGGCCTAGTTGCTGCCGGCAGGCTAAGCCGCGCAGACGCGGCACCTTCCTCTTCTGCCGCCGCCCCCGCCTGCCGCCACCCCTGCTGCCACTGGCTGGCGGCAGGAGGATGCCAGAAGCCAGGAGCCACGCTTCTCTACTATGTCCCAAGGTGGGTGCAGCTCTAATTGAGCTAGCTGGCGTGGGTCAGAAGATAATTATATGCATGGGGTCCACTGGCTTGCACTGGACCGCCGCCCCGCGCTGGCCCAAACGGTCGGCTGTGTGGCGTGCCTCTCCGCATCAGGTGCAAGGCTCTGCTCTGCATTTTTTGACCGAAGCCAAGAACCCCATTGTTGTTCTGCAGGATTTGAGACCCATGCACCACCGGGAGCGCGTACGTCACCTTGCCGCCTGAACTTTGAGGTGGGTGGGGAGACGGGGGATTCAAGGGGGCACATGGCCTGCAAAGGAAGAGCCAGCCACNAGGCCGCCGTCGCTGGAGAACTGGCTGCCTAGATACTTGAAGCGCCGCACCCAAGCGACCGGCTGCCCTGCCACAGTGATGCAAACTGGCGCCTCTCTGGGAAGGGTCACGTGTCGGGTGCTGGGTGAGAGCCTCTATCATGCCGCCCTGCCATGGCCCAACACGGCATGCGTATTGTCCCCCCCCTCCCCTCCCCCCCCGTGTGCAGGAGTGTGTGACGTTCAGCGACTTCAACCAGGGAGTGGTGGACGCACGCGGCCTGCTGGGTACGCAAACGCTGAGCAGTTGTGCACCACCGGTGGTACCAGTGTCGGCATGAGTTGCAGGCTGGCGGCAGTGCTAGTTGCTTGTGCAATTCCGTCACCAGTTCGCTTGCCGGCCGCATTGGGCATGCACGTTTCTAGGGTTATCGTTTAGGGTTTTGGGTTTGCTGCCGAGTGCTGTGCTTGCTGACAGCAGCTGCTCGTCAGTTGCTGCTCGACAACTGCTGATGCTCAGGCTGCATGTTGGCACAAGCCCGTTGCCGCCTGGCTGCCAGCTGCGAACTGCCGCTTGTGCACTGCCTTCGCTGCAGAGGAGGCGGAAAGGGTGCTCTTCCCAAAGACCGGGCCCAAGCGCGAGAACAAGTGGAGCAAGCTGGGCCAGCAGCATCCCGAGGTTGAAGCGCGCATCTTGAAGGCCAACCCTTCGTGGAGGCCTGAGTGGATTGCGGACAAGTACGCGGGCTGGGGAGTGCTAGCTCTGTGCATATTGGTATTGGCGCATTAATGCTGCGTCCGCAGCAGCCGCAGCGCCAGCAACAGAGCAGTTCCGGTGTTGTTGTGGCACAGCCGCTGGTCGCCATTTGCAGCGCACACGGCACCAGCACGAGCAGCCGCTTGTGTCACCTTCAAGTTGGCAAAGCTGTCAGGCCCAGGGATGAGGGTGGTAGGCAGGCGGGCGCGCCAGCTCCTCTTGCTGCCACCATGCTCCGCCCCTGCGCCACATGCCCCGCATTGAACACTGCTGCAATTGCGCCCCNCCCCACCCCCCCTGCAGGCAGAGCTGGGGCTGCAGGGCAAGCGCGTGTCCGACCTTAGCGAGGCGGACAAGCTGGCCATGTACGACCGCATTTTCGCCGAGATCAAGGTGTGGAGAGCCTGTTCCTCATCCCCAACTACACCAGCTTCCTGGAAAGCCCCCAGGACTCTGTGCTGCAGTCACAGGAGGCCTAGTGTGCTGCAACCCCCGGCTCACCCTGCAAGGGGTCCAAGGGAGCCCAGCAGGCGCCCCGAATGCCCCACCCTCGGTTGACACTGTTGCCCCGGCTGGCCACCCGGCAGTGTTGAGGTTATTATTGTGTCTCTCTCATGCAGTTCCCATCATTCCCTTATCTTTGGTTCTCCCACTTGCTTGAAGCCCCTGTGCCTACTGTTGCATGCCGGCCCACCCAGTCTCGCCGCTTCAAACTCTCGTCCCGCCCCGCTGCTGCCGGTCACAGCTGGCACTCACGGCTGCTGGCCATTCGTGACATGTCTATTTGTTCCTGCTACCAGTGGCACAACAGGTGTAAGCACAGCTGTGGCCAACGTTGGCATTGTTGAACATAGTTGGATACCGTTGGACGTTGGTCCAACACTATTTAACGTTAGAAAACCGGTGGCCAATTTTCCGGATGGTGGTGCAAGGGGAAATAGGGAGGGCGGAAGCGGTGCAAACAGAAGGGGACGGCAGAAGGTCGCAGCGCTGCCAGAGGCGACTTTTACCTGCCCGCCCGCTGGCCATGCATTGCTCCATAGAAACAACAACCCCCGCCCCCGCCCCATGCTGCGGCCCCGACCCGCGCCCGCTCACCTGCCACCCACCAGCACACAGCGCCACCACACACACCACACAGCCGAAACAACCACTCACTGGATGATGCCCAAACGCTTCCAAGGCAAATTGAGTACGCTTCCAAGGCAAATCAAGTACTCACCCGACGCAAGGGAGTCAACGTTCACCTGACGTTCTGAAACACCGTCGGCGGCGTCGGGGCGGCAGCGCCGCCACCGTTCACCCAAATCCCATTCCCACTCTGGCCCCACACCCGGCTTCGTCCGAGCCTTGAACGTCCCTGAGAGCCCTCCATCGCCCCTGTGCCGATCACCTGCTGGGGAGGGGAGCCCCTACCCACCTGGCCCCGCTTCTGGAAGTCTCGGAACTCTTACTGGGATGGTTCAGGGGGTCTCTCTTGCGCCCGGCCTGGTGCCACCTAGGCTCCACCAAGTCTTCTCTCTTCTCGTCACCCAACCCTCACCACCTTGAAGCCTTCGCCATCTGCACGTCCTCTGGCTCCTCCTGCCCTTCAGCGCACCTCCTCAATGCAGCCGAGCCTAAGCCTAAGAGGTGGCCTACCAGCGCTGGCTGCCACCCGGCGCGCAAACCGCTGCCGCAGCCAGCCAGGGCCCCGAGCAGCAGCAGAGGGCAGCACTGCGGCCACCCGGGCCCAGACGGTCCGACGCGCAATCACGGCAGAAGTGCGTGAGGGCATACTGCTGCGCGAGGACGGAGCTCGGCTGCAGAGGGATCTGCACCTATTGGATGTGGTCCTGGAAACGGCCGCCGACGAGGCGGAGGCGGCCAAGGTCGTGGCAGGGCTGGCGGCAGAGCTGGCCGTCCTGGAGGCAAAGCGCGCTGTTTTGGAGTGTGAGCTTCAGGCAAGGGCACATGTTGCTGCGCTTCTTGGTGGCTTAAGGAGATGAGCTCGGCGTGGGAGAAGTTGTGGGCTGGCTGGCAGAGACAGAGAAGGCCGCCTTGAAGGGTGAAATGGAGGCAAGAGCGGGTGAGATGGAGGCAAGAGCGTCCTGGTGTCGAGAGCCTTTCTGTTGCCGCCCTGCCTTGGCCTGCAGGTGCTTGTGGCGAACGACCTGATGTCCATTGGCCAGATGCACGCATGCGGCCTGCTGGGTAAGCCCACGTTGCTCAGCTTACACCACAGCGCGCAACAAGAGTTAACACGAGTTGCAGGGTGGCGGCAGTGCACCTTGCCTGTGCGGTTCATTTATCAGCTCACTTGCCGGCCGCACTGGGTATGCACGTTTTGGGGCTCTGCTGGCGAGCGCTGAGCATGCACACGGCAGCTGCTGGTCACATAGCAGCTGCTTGTCAGCTGCTGCTGCTGTCGCAGCTCGTTGGCGCAGCACCCTTCGCCGCCTCGCTGCCAGCTGCTGCTGACTGCCGCTTGCGCACTGCCTGCACTGCCTGTGCTGCAGAGTATGCGGAGTGGAGGCTGTTCCCACGGCTGGACATCTACGAGAGCCAGCCGGACCGCAAGGCCATGTGGGGCGAGCTGGGCCGGCGGTGGCCCAGCCTTAAAGCGTGCATCCTGGAGGCCAACCCTACGTGGAAGGCTGAGACCATTGCGGACAAGTAAGCGGGCTGGGAATGCTGGCTTGCAGCGGCAGCAGCAGGAACAGGAGCAGCACGAATGAGAGCATCAGGAGCAGAGCAGCAGCAGCAGCAGCAGTGCATGCCCCGGTCGCTGTGCCTACTGCACTGTGGCCGCCCTGGGCAGGCACTTGCCGCACACACGGCAGCAGCACGAGCAGCCGGCTGTGTCGCTATGGCAGAGCTGCCAGGGGCCAGGGATGCGGGTGGTTGGCAGGCGGGGTGCCAGCTCCTGTTGCTGCCGCCATGCTCCACCCTTGCGTCGCATGCCCCGCATTGAATGATATTGCTCTTGCGCCCCATGGCCTGCAGGGCGGTCCAGCTGCACAGCCATCTGTCGCCGCTGGTGCAGTCGGGCGACATGCCGGCCACCATCGGCAAGGTGCTGCTGGTGGTGGGCATGCTGAGCGAGGAGGAGGTGCGCTTCCTCCAATGCCTGGCCGAGTTTTTGCACTGCCCGATTGAGCTGCGCTACCAGCAGCCGTCGTGAGCCACCAACCAGGGGCAGTAGCCGAAGCAGCTGGCACGTGCCTCGCATTTGGTGGCGAGAACGGGCACACGTGGGCTGCCAGGGGCGGCGCAACGGCGCCCCACATTGACGCCTGCGTGCATGCGCACTGTACCTGTTGTACATCATGCATCCTGTGCCTTTGAGCAACACTCCCTTGTATCATTGTTGCAGTTTAGTTCTTTCAGTCCTCTTCCTTCCATCACCTCAGTTTCCGTCACCCCGTTTGCTTGCCCCCGCCTCACCTCAGAATATGTTGTTGTTACGTGTCCGCGCACCAAACAGCAACTTGCATGTGTTGCCCAGGGTCTTGAAGACCCTGGGCAACACATGTGGCACACGTCACCGGGGTTGAGCTGCACCCACCCTTGAGTTCTCAGTTCCGACCCCTTCCTGTAAAGATCCCTCACACAGAGTCACATACACTGCTGCACAGGTCGTTTGTGCACAGGGCCAGAGGTGTTTGGGGCCAGAGGTGGTTTGCATTCAAGGATGCCTCTCGGGAACCAAGAGCAGGGCAGGGAGGTGAGGAGGGGCCAGCAATGCATTGGGTGTGATGCGGGAACAGGGGCTCCTTGTCCCCTTGGTGCGGCAAGGGCTCAAAACAGGCACACATTCCACTGAAATCAATCATCACAGCGCTGCCACAACAGGCCGTCGACCGAATTTAGTCCTCGCCTTCCTGGGAAGCGCAGGGGCTTCCCACAGCTTCTGGGCAGCGCTTGCGCTCGGCGGCAGCAGTGATGGCAGCGGCCGCTCAGGCTTGCATGGCCCTGCATGTGACTGCGCATTGGCCTAGAAGGTCGCAGAGCTGCAGCCAAGGGAGGCACGGCCCTAAGCAGGAAAGGGAGCAGCCCGCCGGGCAGCTCATTTCGGTACGCCAGCGGCTACCAGCCCGAAGTCGTGCCTGCCCCAGCGCCTGGTCAGGCAGCAGGCGGCAGCCAGGAGGGCCGTGAGAATGATGGGGGGCAGCTGCATGGAGCCACAGCGCCAGCAGGGGGTGCCGCCAGTGCCGCCGTCGCCCCGCCGCCCCCGCCCCGCCATGCAGCACCCACGTCACGGCTCAAGTTGTTACTTTTGATTCAAGCATGACTGCATGATGCGGGCAGAGCGGAGCCAACGCACAGCGAAAGGTTTCAGGTTGTTGGCCGCTTGAAAAAACATGAAGGGGCCAAGGGCATGGGCTGAAAGCGTGCAGGGCGGAGCGGATTTGGAGGGTTGCAGAATACCAGGCAAGGGCGGCGGTCTAGACCGGAAAAAATTGGGAGCCACTGGAGGGAGTTGGTGGAGTGCAGACGTGCCAAGGGCAAAATTGGTGCACACACTGATAGATATGTTGAAGATATACTGCCAGTGTTACTGGTGCCGGCAAGCAGTGTGGCCATGTAAACGGCAGGGGTGAAGGCATGGCACCTCAACTGGTGCAGGCAGGCAGTACAGGGGAGCCTCGGCATCTGGAAGCACACTGGTGATAACAAGCATGGATGCATTGCTAATCCCTGTGGTCGGGCACAGTGCGGTGGGGCGGGGGCAGTCAAGGGGGTGGAAGCACGGCGTGTGTGACCTGGCAGATGATCAGAGGGCGGCCCAGCTTCCCAGCCGCCGCTGCCAGTGCAGTGTGCAGGAGCCGCGTAAGCCACGTGTAGGTAAGCAGAAGGTAGGCCATGCCGTGCCGTGCAGTGCTGTGTTGTGGTT
This sequence comes from Chlorella sp. ArM0029B, assembly GCA_002896455.3. Classification (NCBI taxonomy): domain Eukaryota; kingdom Viridiplantae; phylum Chlorophyta; class Trebouxiophyceae; order Chlorellales; family Chlorellaceae; genus Chlorella; species Chlorella sp. ArM0029B. The sequence goes on from JTEE01000254.1 coordinate 559,939, forward strand.
ACATGCGCGAGCGGGCGGGCTTGTGGGTGCCCCACTGCTTGCGCAGGGTGAGCTTGCTGATTTTGCCGGTGGCCGTGTGGGGGATTTCTGCACATGGCATGGCAGGTGGAGGAGGCGATTGGCGACATCGGGGGGGGGAAGGTGTGTGTGTGTGTGTGTTGGGGGGAGGGGCGGGGGACCTGCTCAGCTCCCCGAGCCTTTGAGAAAGGCGGCAAGCACGTGGTGTCAGGCTCCGTGTCGTGCCCAAGGCCCTCCTGTCAGAGGGGACGGGAGACACAGAGAAGGCAGGCCGCGGGGGGGGACGGGGGTGCAAGCTTGCAGGGCAGGTGGTGGGCCTGCTCGCAGAGCTGCACGCTGCTGCTGTCGCTGCCGACTCACGATTGCTTGCCGTGCAAAGCAAGGGCGGGCCCAGGTGCGGCGCCTTGCTCTCACGCACACTAAGTCAACTTGGATGCAGACTCACCCTTGACGTCATCCGGCATCCACCAGCGCGCGATGCGTCCATCCAGGTAGGACAGAATCTCGTCGCGGGTGGGCGACTGCATGGTGAACACAAGCGAAGGCCCAATAGGATCAAGGGTTTAAAATTTAGGGTTCGGGGGTGTTGGAGCCCTGGCAAACAAGCGCCGCAGCACATTCTGCACTGAGCAGCAGGGGGGCCGGATTCTGAGGCGGGACAACGGGAAGGTGAAGGTGTGTGAGTGGACTCTTGATAAGTGAAGGATGGTGGTGGGTGAGCGCAAGACTGGGTGCCAGCAGCCGCAGCGGGCGTAGACAAGCAGCGGTGCCACCACACCGCCACACCTGATTGGAGCCACGCACCCTGCCTGCCTGCCAGCCAGCCCCGAATGGGTTAGGGAAACTGCTGCAAAGCCAACTGACAATGCAAGCAAACAATCCAACAGGGGAAGCGTTGCTGGCTACGCACCTGGCCCGGCTGTGGAGCCACCACCAGCAGCGGTCGCTGCGTCCACTTGGGGTCGGGGATGGCAATCACGGCCGCCTCTGCAGGAGATGAAGAGGAAGGGATTACAGCTCAAGGGCGTGGGGCTGAGAAAGCTAGTCAACGGCACCAGTTGGCCACCAAGGCCGCTTCTGCAGCAGGGGGGGTGTGTGTAATCAAGGGGTGCAAGGGGCCAGCCGGGAAGGGACGGGGATGGGAGCAGTGCCTCGGCGGGAGTTGGGCAGGCACGGGGGACGGAGCCGGGATGAGGGGGCAGTTGGGTCCAGGTGGGACAGGGCTGGAGGAGGGGTGTCAATTGGGAGGCAGGCCCAGCTGAGACGGCAGAGCACAGCAGCAAGCGAGTGGCGCCAATATGTTGACCAGTTTCACCGTGCGACGGGCACGGGCAGCCGCCTGCACCCCACACCGGCGCCTGCATCGCCCGCCTGCCCACTCTGCACCTGCCCCTGGGGCACACACGCCCCGGCCCTTGCCACTGCACCTGCCGCCACCCAGTATCCTGCCAGCCAGCACCGGGCGTGCCTGCCTGCACCCCCTGGACATTGACAAGGCATGCACCCCCCGTGGCCCCCAGCCACCCGCCCACCCCGCCCACCCCGCCCTTTTCCATTCACACCATGTGGGATGATCCTGCCACGTGGGTGCCTCTTGCCACAGCAGCGCTGGCCGCCCGCCCACCCTGTGCTTCACTACTATCCACGCACCTGCCACCGCTGGGTGCCCCACCGCCGCATTATCGATGGTGACGCTGCTGATCCACTCGCCGCCGCTCTTGATCACGTCCTTGGAGCGCTCGGTGATCTGCGGGTGCCGTGAAGGGGGGGAGGGGAGGATGAATCAGATGACGGGGTGGGTGAGTGGGTCAATAAGCAGGTGTGTTGGCAAGGAGTGGGGGTGGGGGGACGGCCCATGTCCTGAAGGGCCAGCATCCGGACCAGCATCCGCATCAAGCATCTCCCTCAGCGGCAGCTACTGCGGCTGCAAGCACCAACGCTGCGCGCTTGCCTGCATGAACCCTTGCGGCTCGATGGTGGCCACGTCTCCCGTGTCAAACCATCCCTCCTCATCCACTGCCTCTGCGTCGGAGTTGTAGTACCGACTCAGCGTGTGGGGGTCCCGTACCTGCAGCGGAAGGCAGAGGATACGAAACACAGCTAGACGGCGCAGTTTGACAGGTGGATGAGGTGCAGCGGTCGGAAAGAATGCCAGCTGAAATTTGGACAGGGGACCAGGGTGGGCAGCAGGGGCACAGCAGGGGTACGCCAAGTGAGGCCTGCAGGTTGGCAGCTGGACTAGGCCTGGCTCCCACTGCTACCAAGCACGGCGGGCTGTTGTGGATACGCACACACACACACACACACACACACGCACATGTGCACGCGCGCACACACATGGTGTGCTTGTCAAGCGCTGGACCAGCGGCTGCCGCGAGGCACACACACCCCTGCCCGCCCCCCGCCTGCCGCCACCTGCTGCTAATGGTTTGCCAGCGTTGCAGCAGGAGCCAGGGTGGCGCTGCCCCACCTGCAGGTTGCCGAACGCCTGCCCATCCCAGGGCAGCTCCGTGCCCGACTCATCAATGATCCTGCAGCCAGCATGTGCGCACCTTGATTGAAAGTGGGGCAGCGCGTGGCGGGCACCATGCCGTCCGCGGTCGTGTGAGGAGGGAGCAGGCAGAGACGTGCAGTGCGGGCGGTTGGGCATCCAGCCATGCGGCCCGCACCTGCCCAGCTCCCGCCACCCCCCCTCCCTCACATTCCCTGCATCCCAGCCTGTCTCCGGCCAACCCCGCAACAATGCACGCACTGTGCAGCAGGGCTCAGCTGGACTGCAGCACAGCATCTGTCATCAGAGCACAGCGCAGCGCAGCGCACCTCATGTCGATGAACACGTGCGGCCTCCCCTGCTTCAGCTTCATCTGCGTCAACCCCTCCCGGTCCAGCCCCGCCTGGCTGCCCTTGATGGCCCCCACCGTGGCGGTGGGGCTGGTCTCCGTCATGCCCCACAGCTGCCGCACCTCCACACCCTGCTTGACCTCCAGAATCTCGATGATGTGCCTGAGGGAGGGGGGCAAGAGGGGGCATGTGAGTTGGCAGTTGCAAGGAAGGAACGAGATTGACCTCCAGAATCTCGATGATGTGCCTGAGGGAGGGGGGCAAGAGGGGGCATGTGAGTTGGCAGTTGCAAGGAAGGAAACGAGAAAGGGTGAAGAGCGCTGCCGTGCCGGTACGTCAAGGAAAGCCAGCAGGGGCCGAGGGCTCCCTTTGCCGGCAGGGCTCCCCGTGTGCCTGCAGAGGAACAGGGGAAGTCCAGGGCTGCGCGGGGGGCGGCAATATCAAAACCAACCGCGAGCGGCACCCGTACCAAACAACAGGCCTCAGTGCCCCACATGTGCAGGCAATAGAAAAGTCTCCGCCGCTTTGGGACAGGCAGGGGCAGGCCAACTTCCTTCTTGTCGCCTCTCCGGAACTGACCGCGAGCGGCACCCGTACCAGACAACAGGCCTCAGTGTCCCACCTGTGCAGGCAATAGAAAAGTCTCCGCCGCTTTGGGACAGGCAGGGGCAGGACAACTTCCTTCTTGTCGCCTCTCCGGAACTGCTTCACCCCCCTTCTTCTTGTCACCTGTTCAAAGCCGCCGCATCCTCAAACCCACCCTCACCTGGGGCAGGCCGGCGCCCCAATGACCACCAGCTTGAGCGTGCTCAGCCTCAGGGCCTTCTTCTCCATGTGGTCCAGCAGCCCCAACCACACGGTGGGCACACCCTGCAGGCGGGGAGCAGCGAGGGTGTGCGTGCGTCAACAGGTGGCAGGTACGAAAAAGCACGCGGCGCAGCACAGCAGCAGTCATGCAAGTGGCACATATAGGCATGGGAAGTGGAGATGTGGGGGCAGGACATCGCACGAGGGGGCGGCGGCGTCGGGCGGCTTTGGTGGGGGCGGCAGGTGAGGCAGAAGGAGAGGGATGGCAGCACAGCACACACAGGCAGACGCGCTGAAGAAAGCGCACTGCAGTGGTCGTCACTTTGTGCTTTTCAAGCAGGTTGTATATGCTGGCGCCGTCCAGGTAGGGACCTGCAGGGCCCGAGGCGCGCGTGGCAAGGGCACCTGGTTTGTAAAGAGGTCTGCCGCCAGAGGGTGGGTGCACATCGGGCAGCCAGTCGGGCACAGGGGTGCCCGCCCAGCTCCACAGGCCTGCTGCCGACATCATGCTGCCCAACTCCCAGCTAGCTGCCCAGCCAGCCAACCAGCCAGCCAAGGAGCCGGCCAGGGCGGCAGCCAAGGGGCCTCACCCGGCAGCACCAGCTTTGCACCCATCATGGCACCCGCAAACGCCAGGCCCCTGCGGGAAGGGCAACGCGGGGCTCACGGACTGCATCAGACCTGCTGTCGCAATGCATGCCACACCTGGGCGCAGCATTCGCTTCAGCATCACATCGTCGGCTGCTGCAGCAAGGCCACCCCACCAGCAGCTGGCACCAAACGCGGGCAACCCCCACGATTCATGTGTTTCAGTCTCAAACGTGGGGTTGCCTTGCCTTGGAACTGGGCGCTCACCACGAATTTGCGTGCAGCATGCGCACCACCACGATTCATGTTTTCTTAGTCCCAAACAAGGGGTGGCCTGAGTTGAGCTCACCACGAGTTGGCGTGGAACATGGGCACCACCATGAGGATGCAGGAGGCGGACTTGGCGTCCAGGTAGTCGGGCAGGGCCACAGCCAGGGCGTGCAAAAAGTTGGAGCGGTGGCTGTACATCACGCCCTGTTGAGAGGGGGAATGGGGAGGAGGGCGGCGCGGAGGGGGGGAGGGGAGGGAGGCGTGAGGACGGCTGAGGAGGTGGGTGTGCATCCCGCCTTGTGCGTTTGGCAGCAGCATAGATAATTGAGAGTTACCAGAACGGTTTTTCTGGATTTCCAAAAAATTATTTTTTGGAAATCCAGAAAAACCGTATCCTTTTGGCAATAGGAAACTAAAAAAATGTAATCCATGAACTTGAAAACCTACAACAGTAATCCCAATAGGAGGCGGGGAGAGAAAGGTTGGGGGGCTACGTCGGTCATGGGCGACAAGGGGGCGCTGACGTGGCAAGGTCAGTGCTCCCCCACGTGTCTCGGCTCGTGACGGCCACTCCTCCTTGATTGCCTCAGCACCGCACCGCATGAAGGCTCGGCACCGCAGCACGCACCGGTACAACCTGCCACAACAGCAGTGCAGACAGCTGCAGCGGCAGTGGCGGCGGCGGCAGCCGCAGCAGCAGAAGCAGCAGTGAAACATTGCTTCGGAGGTGAAGCAGCGGCGGCACACCTTGGGCATCCCCGTGGTTCCGCTTGTGTAGCACAGCCCCGCCGCCTGGTTCTCGTCCTGACCTCCCACTTAAAAGCCAGCAGGTTGGGCACCTGCAGGCATGAGGGGTGGGGCGGTGGTGTGGAAGGTGGCCGTTGCGTGGGGTGGGCCAGATGCATAGGGTGTGAGGGGCACCGGCGTTGCAGGCAGCATGCACATATGCGCCGCTGGCAAAGCATGGCACGGCAGGCCCAGCGTGCACAGCAGGCACGCATAGCCCCCGAAGCACGCACGCCCAGGGCAGCATGACGAGTGCACAGCAGGCACACCAGCTGCATGATTGGAGCAACCCAGGGGAACCACAGCCGCACGCGCAGCATGCACAGCATGCACGTCACATCACATCACATCACATCACATCACATCACATCACATCACATCACATCACATCACATCACATCACATCACATCACATCACATCACATCACA
>JTEE01000254.1:565907-579008 GCA_002896455.3 Chlorella sp. ArM0029B
ATCACATCACATCACATCACATCACATCACATCACATCACATCACATCACATCACATCACATCACATCACATCACATCACATCACATCACATCACAGCAGCACAGCTTGCACAGCACAGCACAGCACCCACCTCCTCCATCAGCAGCTCCTCGTAGCACAGCAGGTCCAGCGTGCTCCGCTTGGGCATGTGCAGCTCGTCTGCACAGCCACGAGCGGCAGCGTACCTGCACTTCTTCAGCATGCACAAACAACAACGGCGGCACCGCATGCGGCGCAAGCAGCAGTTGTGTGCCGCATACAGCCGTACCTCGTCTTCAGGCACCGTGGTTGGCCCACCCAAGTGCGCAGCAACGCCAGGTGGCCCGCCCACTCCTCACCCGTCAGCAGCACCACGAGCAGCACTCAAGACCGGCAACACGGCCGTCCACTTGCTGGACCTGCCTGGCGCCCGGGTCAAGCTCTTCCGCCCAACCTCTGCTGAAATCATCCGAGGCAGCTTGCGTGCCTGGGCGCGGGGCGAGGGCAGGCTGGCACACAGGCTGCGAACAGCCGCAGCAGGGGCAGCAGGCGCAGCACCTGCAGCAGCGGCCCCTGCCGCGGCAGCAGCAGAGGCAGCGCCCCCAGCAGCAGCAGCAGCAGCAGCAGCAGCAGCGGCGGCGGCGGCAGCGACGACAGCAGCGGCAGCTGCAGCAGCAGGAGCGCCTGCAGCAGCGGCAGCAGCAGTGGCACCAGCAGCAGCGCGGGCACCCACCGGCATGCTCATGCCGTGGTGCCACCGAAACCACTGGCGGGTGCTTGCTATGGACATTCCGCAGCGGCGGGTGTTTGTGTTAGACCCGTTTGGGGGCAACTCCTGCAAGGCAGACTGGGCTACGATGAAGGCGATCAGAGACGCAGCCGCAACACTGGAGGCGGCAGCAGAGGGGGGAGCCGGCACAGGCAGCTGGCGGGCGAGCGTCGCCGCCCTGGACCGTGACGGTGCTGGAGGCAGTGCTGCAGCAGGATGGCTACAACCGCGGCATCTGGGCACTCTGGTTCTCAGAGGGCATTCATGCGCTGGTCCAGCTTCGTGCAGGTTTTCCGGGACGCCGCGTGAGCTCCCCCGCACCCCCGCACACCGCCACACGGCCACCCACAACAAAGTGGTGCTCAAGAACCACCAGCCAATCAAGCTAGTGTTATTTAACACGCTCAACCCCCAAAACACCAGTGTTTAGTAACGCCACCCAACACGGAACCATGACATCAAACAACCGAGCCCGGGCCCACTCGGAGACATGTGCTGGTGCTGAGGATGTGAAGGGCAGGGACACAGGGCGCAAGCAAGACGGACAGGCAGAGTTACGGACAGGCTGGGGCACACAAACACAAGAGGATACAGGGTAAGAGTTGCATGCCAACACGGCAGGCAGGCACGCTGCGCAATCTAAGCGGCGGCGGCGGCGGCGGCACACAAGTGCAGGCAATCTTCTGGCCGCCGGCGCTGCGCTGCACACAGCAGCCCCACCACAGGTGCTCCACGAAGCTACCCAGCGCGCTCCAAGCGGAGCCAGCAAAAATACCAAGTGGGGGTGGGGCACGTGAGGCGCGCTTCAACTGCGGAGGCCCAAGGGTGTACATATCCCAGTAATAACAATAACAGGGCGGGGCATGCAAATCTGCCAGATCGGCCGCCAACTCCACCTGGCAAAACAAAACTGGGCAAGACCGAGATAGGCCCACTTCAACAAGCGTGCTGTCCAGCCGAGCCGCACACACATTTGTCACCTCTGTAAGCTTCGTTCAAGCGCCGCAAACAGCCGAATTGCAAGCATCCCTCGGGCTGGGAACGTGACCTAGGCTCCCCCAAGTCTGCATCTCGACTTCTCGTCTTCTCCCAACCCTCACCACCTTGCGCGAAGCCTTCGTCATCCGCACGTCCTCTGGCTCCTTCTGCTGCTGCCCTTCAGCGCCCGCGCGCCTCCTCAAATGCAGTCGACGCAGAGCCTGCGAGGTGGCCTGCCGCGACCAGCGCAGGCTGCCACCCGGCGCGCAAACCGCTGCCGCAGCCAGCCAGGGCCCCGAGCAGTAGCAGAGGGCAGCACTGCTGCGGCCACCCTGGCCCAAGGCGGTCTTCTGGGCCAAGCTGCTCCGCTCACTGACGGCAGACGTGCGTGAAGGCATCACGCGGCGCGACGACCTGGATCTGCTGCAGAGGGATATGCACGTACTGCAACTGGTGCAGGAAGTGGCCGCCGACGAGGCGGCGGCGGCCAAGGCCGCGGCATTTGCGGCGGCAGAGCTGGCCGACAGGAAGGCAAAGGTCGCCACAATGGAGTTTGAGCTTCAGGCAAGGCCACACGTTGCTGCGCTTCTTGGTGGCTCAGTGCGAGGGCTCAGTGCGAGGAACTTGAGCGTGGGAGAGTTGTTTCATGCGAGGAACACTCGAGCGTGGGAGAGTTGTTGTGGGCTGGGCGGCAGAGGCGGAGAAGGCCGCCCCTGAAGGGTTAGATGGAGGCAAGAGCGTCCCTGCGCTACCCGGTATTGAGTGCCTTTCTCCTGCCGCCCTGCCTTGGCCTGCAGGTGCTGGTGGCGAACGACCTGATGTCCAGGGGCCAGCTGCACGCCTGCGGCCTGCTTGGTAAGCCCACGCCGATCATCTGACACTACAGCGCGCAGCACGAGTTGCAGGCTGGCGGCAGTGCCCCTTGCCTGCGTGGTTCAATTGCAGCTCACTTGCCGGCCGCACTGGGTATGCACGTTTTGGGGCTCTGCTGGCAAGTGCTGTCCATGACGACATCAGCTGCCTGCGCGCTTGGCTCTTGGCATGAATCGTTTGTGGGGGATTTGCTGGCGAGCATGCAAACGGCAGCTGCTGGGCACACAGCAGCTGCTTGTCAGCGCTGCTATCGCAGCTCGTTGGCACAGCACGCTTCGCCGCCAGGCTGCCAGCTGCTGCTAACTGCCGCCTGCGCACCGCCTGCACTGCCTGCGCTGCAGAGTATGCGGAGCGGAGGCTGTTCCCACGGCCTGGACATCTACGAGAGCCCGCTGGACCGCAAGGCCATGTGGGGCGAGCTGGGCCAGCAGTGGCCCAGCCTTGAAGCGTGCATCCTGGAGGCCAACCCTACGTGGAAGGCTGAGACCATTGCGGACAAGTAAGCGGGCTGGGAAGTGCTGGCTTGCATCAGCAGCAGCAAGAACGGCAGCAGCAGCAGTGCATGCCCCGGTCGCTGGTGCCTACTGCACGGTGGCCGCCCTGGGCCGTCACTTGCAGCACACACGGCAGCAGCACGAGCAGCCGGCTGTGTCGCCTTGGCAAAGCTGCCAGGGGCTCAGGGTGGGCGGGTAGGCAGGCGGGCGCTGCTCTTGTTGCCGTCATGGCTTGCCGACGCGCCGCGTGCCCCACATTGAAGGCTGTTGCTCTTGCGTCCCATGGCCTGCAGGGCGGTCCAGATGCACAGCCATCTGGTGGTGCTTGAGCAGTCGGGCGACATGCCGGCCGGCATCGGCAAGGTGCTGCTGGTGGTGGGCGTGCTGAGCGAGGAGGAGGTGCGCTTCCTTCAATGCCTGGCCAAAGCGGTGCACTGCCCAATAGCGCTGCGCCATCAGCAGCCATCGCGCGCCATCACCCACGGGCGGTAGCCGAAGCAGCTGGCATATGCCTCGCATTTGGCGGCGAGAACGGGCACACGTGGGCAGCCAGGGGCGGCGCGACGGCGCCGCACATTGACGCCATTGCGTGCATGCGCACTGTACCTGTTGTACATCATGCATCCTGTGCCTTTGTGCAACACTCCCTTGTGTCCTTGTTGCAGTTTAGTTCTTTCAGTCCTCACCTCTAGAGAGAGATCTGTTCCTTCAGTTTCCGTCACTCTTTTTGCTTGCTCCCGCCTCGTCATACCACCCCACCATATGTTGCTGTTACAATGTCGTCCCTGCACAGCAAACAGCAAGACCCTGGGTAACACATGTGGCACACGTCACCGGGGTTGAGCTGCAGCAGCCTCGAGTTCTTGGCGGGTGTACGGGGGCGTGTCCTGCTTGGTGGATACTGGGGCCACGARGGCAGCGGGGAATGCTTDRGGCTGGGCSAAKCCTGGGGCYTGCGGGAGGGAGCAGCGTGAGRGCGGGTCGGTTGGTGGKCRGTTGGGTTGGAGGCAGGCAGGTAGGCAGGCAGGCAGGCAGGCAGGCAGACAGGCAGGCAGGCAGGCAGGCACCTCTTTGGCGGTCAGCTCCAGGTCGAGAGTGAGGGACAGGCTGGAGGCGAGCGCACGGGACACTCTTGGCTGGTGGCGGCAGGAGGCAGCACTGTCGCTGGGGTGGCGGGACTCAGGCCGCAGCAGGTGTGGTGAGGGCGGCGCGGATGCACCAGTTTGTCGGCGGCAGCAGTGCACCACAGCGACTGGTGCTTCACAGGCAGACCGAAGCGCGAAGCACATGGGATGTGAAGGGGTCAGAGATAGTGGGATTGCACTCACAAAGGTGATCCGCCCTGCAGCACGCCCTTCTGCGCTCCTCCCCACCCCTGCTTCTCTTCAGAATGAACTTGTGCCCCCCCGCCCTGCTTTCCACGGCCTGGCACTGCTGCCCCGCCGCCCCCTTCTGCCTTGCCACACTGCCATGCACTCGGTGCACCTGCTGCCCTTGCTCCGGTTCCCACTCTTGTGCTCCCTAGCATGGCCCACCCAGCGTTGTGTGCCTCTTAATATCGAACGTGCCCCTTGCACTGCACACAAGTGGAACGCTGCCGGCTTTAAATGGTGCCCCGTTGGTCCCTCCTGCCCTCACCCTACCCGGCTGCCCCTGCTCTCTGTCCCTCCCTGTTTCTTATGCCCCGTACTAGAGATCATGTCCCTGCCCAGTCCATCTCTTTTTGTCACTCACGTGGTGAACTCACGCCCTGCTGCCTCCGAGTCGGCGCCAGCCATGCCTTTCAACGTGTCAGGCATGGGAGTGACCGCGCTGGCCTGCCTCTGATTATGGTGCTTCCTGCGGTTTCTTTGAATTCGGAGCGTTGTGACAGTCTGGAAGTAAGTCCTGCCTGCCCACCTGTTTCACGTGCAGCAGGCCGTCGCCGCCATCGGCGGTGCCCGCTGCCGCCATGTCATGCATGTTGGAGCGGCATGCATGTGACTCCCTAGAGGGTGCTCGTTACTTGGCAACGCTCCCAACGCTGCGCAACCTCTTGGCTCGGCGCATGCACCTCAATTAGCTCGCGCCGCCCCTTGTCTCGCGGTTCCAGGCGCCCAGAGCGCTGCTCTACTGATATAGACACTCAAAATGATCTCGGCCCTGGCATGGATTCCCAAGGGCGCCGCTAAGGCGGAGCCCGAGGTGGCGGAGGTCACGGCGGAGGAGCTGGAGGCCATGCGGGCCGCAGCTGAGGGCCCTGAGGAGGAACCGGTGCGCTAGGATAGGGCGTCTTACAGCATGTGCAACTTGCGACGCGCGACTTGGTGGCAGCGGCGGCGGAGTGGCGGCAGCACTGGCGGCAGCGGCAGCAGGCGGCAGGCGGCACATGTGCCGAACACACCCCAGCCATGTTGCCTGCTACCTGGCCACGCTCCGCTGCCTCACCTTGGTTGCTTCCTGCTCGACCTGCCTTTCTGGCTGCCACAGGATGAGGGGTCTGACACCTCGGATGAGGAGCAGGATGAGGGCAGTGACAGCGAGATGGATGTGGCGGCAGCAGTGGCACGTGCACGCTCTTTTGCCGCTGCTCTCAAGAGCAACCAGGCAGCGAGCGGGGGGCCAACGGCGGGGGGCGATGGCCTGGCAGCTGCCATGGCTGAGCTGGACATGGAACACTACGATGATGACAGCGGGGGGGAGGGGGATGCAATCTCGCGCATCCTGGGCAGCGGCAACCCGGGTGAGCGCTCTCTGTGCAAAGGGGGAGGGAGCGGTGCGTGAGTGTGGTGGGTGAAGAGGACGGGCGGGCAGTGGGGTGGTGCCGGTTGCAGCCTGGGTGGGGGCAACGCTGGCCGGTGCTTGGCGGCAGGAGGGGGCGGGAGTGGAGCTGTGTGTGTACTGTGTGGAGGGCAGGGGGCGGTTGGGCGTCATCTTGGGCGCACAGGCGACCCAGGTGGGTGGGGTTTGAGTTTGCACCGGCTGGTGAGGAAGCCGGGAAGCCTGGAGTTGCCGGTATGGTGGCGCAGGGGAAGACAGGCGTGGCGGAGGGGAGGCAGCTGGCCTTGGTTGCGCGGCTCACCACCAATGGAAAGGTGCCGCTGCCGTGGTGCAATTTGCTCTCTCCCTGCTTCTCCTCTACCCGTCCTCATCCCCCCACGGCAGGCATGGCCGACCCCGTCCTGCTCAACAACGTGTGTGCCCTCCTTCCTCTCCTCTGAACCCCAACCTCTGGGTCATCTCAACTTGCCTATTTCTCTCCCCTCCGCCCCGCCCCCCTGCGTGCCTGTCAACAATGTGAACCCACCCGTTTTCAAAGCACAGGGCTACAGTAGCTTCATTGCTCCCCTCTCTCGCTTGGCCCCAACCTCTGCCCCGCAGGCATGTCGTGCCACTGCGACCACACCGCCGACCCCGTCCTGCTTGCTCCACAACTTGCCTCCTCTTCCCCTCTCCGCCCCTTCTAATGTCCTGCCCGGCACCGCAGGCATGTCATACCACTGTAGCCCCACCGCCAACCCTTTTTCTCGCACCGCGCGACTCACTGGCTCCTCTCTCTCCATTGCCCCGCCTACCCCAAATCCTGCCCTCCCGCCCCCTCCAGGCATGTCGTACCACCGAGACCCCACCGCCGACCCCTTCCTCACCCGCAACTCTGACAGCGACACGGACAGTGAGGCGGAGGCATTCAGGCTGAGGGAGGACGACCTGCTCATACTGGCAGCACGCAATGAAGACGACCTGAGCCACTTGGAGGTGGGTGGGGTGGAGGGTGGGTGAGGTGGGGCAGATTGCGGGTGAGGGTGGGTGAGGGTGGGGTGGGGGAGGAGTAGGTGGGGTCGGGCGGCTTGCCGCGTGCAGTGCAAGCTTGTGGATGACCTGCCGCTACATTCATGCGATGAGGGCGCACCCGAGCCACGTGCAAGTGTGGGCAGAGGGTTGAAATGAGTTGGACTTCGAGAAGCACAGGAGTGGCGTCTGCCAGCGGATGTGTGGTGTGGTCCGTCTGCCTGTGTGCTGGCAGTGGTTCAAGCGGATGGAGCGGACGGTCGGCTGGCTGGCTGCTGTTGCAGGGATGAGGTGGCTGTTGGCAGGCTGGCCGAACACAGCTTGCTGCTTCCTGGCGCCACCCCGGCCTGTTTGAAGCATGCTCTTCCCTGAAGGCGTGGGTGTTCAAAGCAGGGTTTGAGTGCAGGCCCCGCCAGCCGGGATGCGCTTTTCACTCTGTCCCAACTACTCCCAAACGCTCCTGCACCGTGCCCGGGCCTGCAGGTGTGGGTGTACGAGGCGGCAGATGACCGCGGGCCCGCCAACCTGTATGTGCACCATTCCGTCATGCTGCCCGCCTTCCCACTGTCGGTGGCCTGGCTCGACTGCGACCCCTCTGGACGGGTGAGCAGCCGCGCCTGCTGGGCGTGCTGGGCCCGGGGTGCCGGGGTGGGGACTGCAAGTGGCTGTGACTCCTGGCGTACGGCGTGGTGCAGGAAGAGGAGGGGCCAGGGGGTGGGCTATTGAAAGCAGGGCAAGGGGTGCCTCTGGTGGCCTGAAAGAGAGCGGCATCGGTGCCATGCTACCAGCTGTGCTGCTGCCCCGCCTGTACTGCCCTGGCAGGCCCCCTCCAGCCCACCCCCGCCGCCTACCCACGCCTGACCCTGACCCCTGTTACCCGCATCATCCTCTGTGCAGCGCGAGCGCGCCAACATCGCGGCGGTGGGCTCCTTTGAGCCGGGCATTGAGCTGTGGGACATGGATGTGGTGGACGCTGTGGAGCCTCTGGCCGTGCTGGGAGGGGCAGACTATGCGGCAGCACGCGCAGCGGCGGCGGGCGGCGGCAGCGCCGAGGCGGCGGCAGAGGAAGAGGGCGGCGACGGCGGGGATGGCGGCAAGAAGAAGAAGAAGAAGAAGAAGAAGGGTGGCAGCGGGGTCCCGGATGTGCCTGTGAAGCCGGGAAGCCACAGGGATGCGGTGCTGGGGCTGGCATGGAACCGGGCCTTCAGAAATGTGCTGGCCTCGGCGTCAGGTGGGGGGCTTGGGGACTGGGGGTTCATGGGGCCGGGGTGGGATGTGGGCTCGCTTGCTGTGCAGAGCCTTGCAAGAGCCAGTTGCGTGGCCGTACCCCTGTGGCCGTACCCCTGCCTGCCTTGCCGGACTTCTGACTACCCCTGCACACTGGTGCTTGCCTCACGGCCCAACCTGCATAACCCAAGCATACTCGAGCATCAATTGCCGCGCATCCCCCTCCCCATCCCGCAGCCGACAAGACGGTGAAGATTTGGGACATCTCCACCCAGGCATGCCAGCACACGCTGACTCACCACACCAGCAAGGTTCAGGCGGTGGCATGGAACCCGGCAGAGGCGTCAGTGCTGCTGTCGGGGGGCTTCGACAAGCGTGCATGTGTGGTGAGCGGGCGGGGCTAGGGGCGGCGGCAGGGCCTGAGGGTGGGTGTCAGGGGCCGGGGCACTGGCAGGTATTTTGTGTAGTGCAGTGCAGAGCCTTCTACCGGGCTGGCTGGCTGCATGGATGGTAATGCTTACCTCAGGATACAAGCTCTGTGGCAGCGCACTCTTCTGCCCATCACAGCCTAGCAGTGGCATTGCCTGTGGCTGCCACGCCTGCCTTCACCCTCTTTGCCCCCAGCCTGCCCTCACCCTCCTCGTTGCCCAGCGTGCCCAGTTGCCCTCCCTGCCTGCCTCCCTCCCTGCCTGCCTCCCTGCCTCCCTGCCACATCCCTGAGCACACATCCCCGACGCGCCCAGCGTGCCCACTCACCCTGCCTCCCTGCCTCCCTGCCTCCCTGCCTGCCTCACCACAGCTGGATGTGCGCACCCCCGACGCGCCCAACGTGCCCAGCTGGACGATGAGCGCTGACGTGGAGGCCATCGCCTGGGACCCGCACCACCCCACACAGTTTGTGGTGGCCAGCGAGGACGGGGCAGTGGCGGCATTCGATGCGCGACAGGTGCGGCTTTGCATGTTTTGTGTGTGTGGTACAAAGGGGCGAGAGGGTGCGGGTGCTGCAGTGGGCGGGGGTGGGAGTGTGCGCCAGCAGGGCGGCTGGTGAGGTGCTGGGCGGGTTGGAGGTGTGCCAGGCTGGGCAGGCTTGGGGTGACGCCGACGTGCTGGGGTCGCCGGCTGCCGTGCTGCTGGTGCGCACGCAAGCAAATGGTTGCTTGCCAGCCGCACGGGGCGCTGGGTCGAATATGGCATGGTGGCTGGTGGCACTTGAGCTGCTGGTGCGCCTCGTTTGTGTACCTTCTGCTTACCTGGCCTTCCTTCTGCTGCCTGTTCTTCAACTGCAGGGCGCCGGCAGCGCGCCTCTGTACCAGCTGAGCGCGCACGAAAAGGCGACATGCGCGCTGAGCTTCTGCCCCGCTGTGCCCGGGCTGCTGGCCACCTCCTCCACCGACAAAAAGGTGGGAGGGGCTGGGCGGGCTTGGTGGTGTGGCGGGGACGGGGCAGGGTGCCTGCATTGGGGAGCGAGGAGGGCAGCAGACGGCAGGGGCAGGCCAGGGCAGGGAGGCCAGGCGGGCTTGTAAGACGACGGCAGTATGAATGCGGAAGCGGCGGCGTGTGTGGGTTGTGGCAGACAGCTCCGTTCAGCCAACAGGACGCGGTGGGAGATGGCAAGGTGGGCATGCAGGCAGGCAGAGGAGCTGTCGTGAGACATTCAAACCGCCGGTTGACCAAACGAGAGCGGTCGCTCAGCTGTGCTCCAACACCGCCTGCCTCCGCTGCCCCCTGCTGCCCCCGTGCTCGCCCCCGGCTGCAGGTCAAGGTGTGGAGCATGGTGGGCAACAAGCCGACGCTGCTGGCCAGCCAGACCCTCAACACGGGGGCGGTCTTCTCCATGTCGTTCTGCAGGTGAGGTGGGGGCGGGTTGGGGGCAGGTTCCGTGGGTTTGTACTTGTCTGAACTGCTGGATGCGCTTTACAGCAGGCGCAGTGCATGTGGGCGGGCGCGTGGGGAGGCAGCAGGAGGGTGCAGGCTGCGGGCAGGCAGGGGGAGGGGCGCGCAGCTAGGTTGTGCGCTAGGCGGGGGAAAAGGATGGAGAGGAGGGCAGCATGCACCAGGGCAGGACTGCAACCAAGCCGTTTTGGGGCTTTGTCTGCGCTGGTTGATGTTGTTGTGGTTGGGTGGCCAGCGGCACGTGAAGCTGCGCTGCCCAACCGCAACCGCCCCCTCAACGTACGCTGCCTGCGCCCGCCTGCCTGCCCTCCCTCTGCAGCGACGCACCCCTGGTGCTGGCAGCGGGCGGTGCCAAGGGGACCGTGTCGGTGTGGGACACCATGTCGGCAGGCGGCGTGGCGGCATATGTGCAGCAGTACGCGCCCGACGTGGCGGCGGCAGCAGCAGGCAGTGCGGCAGCGGCAGCGATAGCGGCAGCGGCGGGAGAGACGGGGGCGGAGCAATAGCTGTTACTTAGCGCCCTGGCTGTGTGTGTGATCAGTTTAATCTGGTTGTATGTTGGTGTGCAATTTAAGACCGCCTGGCATGCCTGTGAGGCCCAAGTCTCAGCTGCGCTCTCAGCTCAGGTGGCTTGCCAACTCAGCGCGCAGCCAGACGGCACAGGAACCGAGGAAACAAAAGATCCGCCAACTCCATGAGTTCCTTAAACCATCCGAGCTTGTAATCCAGCGGCGGAGCGACGTTTCCATCCTCCATTCTCACGCGTCAAGGCCAACCGCCTCCCTCGGAAGAGCTTCCCCCGGCGGCGCGGGCGCCTCGCAACCGCCATGCGCTCCACAATGCTACTCACAGCCGTGGCGGCCCTAGCGGCGCTTGCGGCGCAGCCCGCGTGGGCCGATGCCTGGGTGCACACCGCCATTGACGGCGGCGGCGCATGTGGGCGCATCTTAGCCGACGGCGTCTTCTACACTTGGTACTCCACGCTCCCTCCATCAACTCCACGCAGCGTGTCTCAGTCGGCCTTCCAAAACGCCATGGTGAGAAGCGCTGGTTGCCTTGTGCACAGCGTTGCTGTCGATAAACTTCCCCAGCTGCTTGCCCAGCCGCCTGGCTGCTTCAAAATCCCAGGTTTTCGAGCATGCAGTACCAGCCACCACCTTGAGTGTCTGGGTCGGTGCTTCCCCTGCAGTGCTCTACTGCAACAAGGCCGATGGAGTTGTGGACTGGCCCCGGCGGCATCAAGAGCTTTGGCATCTACATTGGGGACCACCAATTCGCCTTTGCACGCTCTCTGATAGAGGCACAGAAGCGGATGGGGATCTACAGGTGCGCTGCACTGGCCTACATCGCTGGGGCAGGCCTTGGCAGCTGCGGAAGATGTGTGTGGTGCTGGTTGGGTGGCGGGCGGGTGGGCGCCCTGTTTGACATCTGCTGCCGCCCTCCCATGCTGTTGTTCGTCGCGGAAATCTCGCGGATAATGTTTCCGCGGGCGCTCCTTTCTATGCTGTTGATTGTACCTGCCGCAGGTCCACCCTCTGCAACTCTGCCAGCGGCATCGGCCTGCCCGCCGTCGCAACCTACAGCGCGTGGATAGACCCCAACCTGGTGAGTGATGTGCTGTCTGCAGGATTGCACGACATGCGCTGTGGCAGCTGGCTTCAACGGACGCAGCTCACTGCTGCTGCCGCTGCTGCTACTGCTGCTGCTGCTGCTACTACTGCTGATGATGATGCTGATGCTGATGCTGCTGTTGATACTGCTGATGCTGCTGCACGGGTACTGCTGCTGGCCGTAGCCGCCGCCGCCGCCGCTCCTGCTGTGCCCAGGATGTGATCCAGCAGCAGAGAGGGAGAGATGCCGGGCGCCCTTGTGACCCTTCTGCCCTCATGACATGCCGCTGCCCACCCTCCCGTCGGTGCAGCTGACGGCGTACGACGAGTGCCTGACCATGGCAGCGGCTGGGCTGGGCTTGGACGCTGTCATATCCAAGGATGGCAACGTCGTCACTATCACACTGGGTGGGTGGGCAGCCCGGGCCCAGCCCTGCTCCATAGTGCCAGCCTGGCTTGACTGCACCTTCAGAGAATGCAATGCTGCTTGCTCTGGAACGCCACTGGTTGGCTGGTTCATTCCCCATACACACCCTTGCATGCGTGTACGATTGATTATTACAGCTGCTGATGTATGACACAGTTGGCAGTGCCTTCATTAGGAGCGAAATGTGATGCCGCCGCAGGTTACGTCAAGGAGGACAGGGGGGGCGTGATGTTCCAGCGCTTCATCATCAACGGCCCAGCCTTGTGCAAGTACTTGACCAACGCACGGAGGCCCCTCAAGTGAGAGGGGGGCGCCAGCACGGGGCCTCGACTCATATACACAGGTTTCAGCTGTTAGGCAGCAGCACAGCTCAGGTTGCAGGCAGATTTTGAGTACCTGGAAGGAACTGCTACCACCAAGTCAAGCACCTCAAACTGCCGCCAGCACGGGGCTGCTTGGGAAGCACGGCTGTGCCTGAGAGGCAGGGCTGGTGGGAGCACTCGCCACCTGCCTGCCAACCGCCACCCCGGCACAGCATTGACAGACCTTGCCATTTTGTGCCTCCCCACCTTCCCACGCCGTAGGCCCGGCTTCATGCTGACGGCAGCCAGCGGCAAGCACTCGATTCAGTGCGAGCGGCAGAGGGGCAGCGCAGACAAGCAAGCAGCAGACAAGCAAGCGGTGTCAATCACTGTGGCCACAAGCGCAGGCAGCCGCCGCTTTGGTAGGTTTGCCAGCTAGCTGCAGAGCTTGAGCAAGGCGGCAGAGTGCAGTGCGAACGGGCCGGTCAACCTGCAATGCTTGACTGAGCGGGATGAGCTGTCGTGCTCTTGAAGCACCCAAAGCCTGCCCACACTTGCTGCCTGCTTCCTGCTTGCGCTGCCCGCCTACCCTGCCTGCCTCATCATGCATGTCCCCTCCCACCTGTGCCGCCCCACCAACCCTTCCCTTGCCGCCTCCCACCCGCTCGTGCCCCCCGCCCGCCCTTGCTGCCTCTCCCTTCTTCTTCTTCTTCTTCTTCTTCTTCTTCTTCTTCTTCTTCT
>JTEE01000254.1:579188-599787 GCA_002896455.3 Chlorella sp. ArM0029B
GTGTCCCCCGCAGACCTTCCCGACCTGGTGCCCCCCACCGTCGAGGAGCGGCTGAATGTGCGGCTGGACGACATGCAGGAGCTGACGGAACTCAAGTTGGCCAAGCTGCAGGCCACGGTGACGCAGCTGCAGGGCAGGCTGGCTGCGCTAGCCCGCCAGCTGGCGCCCGCTGCCGCCGCCGGCAACAAAAGGCCACCAGCGCAGAAGCAGCAGTGATCCCGGCTCGCGTGCGCATGGTATGCACAGTCCTTCTTCACAGCACAGTCCCAGCTGCCAGCCCTGGCGACCCCCAAACAACATTCTCTGATCTGTCCCTCATCTCCAACTGCTCTTTTCTTTGCCCGCTGTTCAGTTCCCGCCTTTTCCACCCCCCTGCTGCCCTCCTACCTCCCCCCTTCCCTTACAGCTCCGCCCACACTGGCCCTACCTCCTCCTCTTCCTCGCCTCTCCATTTCAAGTGCCGCCTTTGATTTTACCAAGTGCCACACCGTGTGCCCCCACCACCACCGCTGTGCCTGTGTGGTACCCTCCTTCGTCCCCTACCCTGCTCTCATGCTCTGCCGCCCGCGCCCCTGCTCCATACCCCTCCCACAGCTTGCCGGCCCTCCCATTCATCCATCAAATAACGCGCCTGGCTTGCCCAAGTGCTGCCGCTCCCTCCCCACTCCCCCCCCGCCACGCACTGCATGCTACAATCACACTTGGCGCGCCGCCCGTGTGAAAGTGTCAGGCTGGATTTTTGTTTTGTTGCTGTGTTGCCTCCCTCCCCTTCCAATCTCCACCCATAACCTCCCATGACGTGCACACAAGTGCGCTGCATGCACCAGGCATCCCGGCCACTGACAGCAATGCCCGATCATGCGCCTCTCTCCCTCTGGGCCCCCGCTCTTGTCACCCCCACCAGGCAATCCAGAGTGCCTGCGCTTCACAATGCTCAACATCCGGCAGCAGGTTACATGGGTAGTGTGATTCGACAAGACATGTAAATGCACATGCCACGCAATCGTGCACACTGCATTGAAGAGAATGCTATCATTGGCAAGCGTAGCAGTGGGAGTAAAGACGGTTAATCTCACGGCAACTGTTGACAGTGACGGTACCAAAATCGTTGTTTTGGGCTACAAAATACCAGGGAAACAGTGGCGGCAGCACTCAGCTCACAGATCGCTAGTGCACGCCTCTGGGGAGCAGATCGCCTGGGCTCTGCCAAGCTCCACAGCCCGGAGGGCTGTTGAATAAAATCCCAGAAGCTCGGCAATACTTGGGTGCAGCAGCTCATGCGGCACTGCTGCATTGCCCCCACATCAACATCAACTCCTCCCCTCCATGGGGTCAACCCTTGGTGTTGCATGTGCTCAGGGCAGGAAGTCGTTGGTGAAAAGGGCACTGCCCTGCACGCTGCTGCGGGGGATGGCCTCCCCGACATCCCCGGAGCGCAGGCCGTCCAGGCTGGTGGTCACACCATCCTGCAGGCAGGCAAGGCAGGCAGGCAGGCAGGCAGGGGTGGCAGGTAGAGGAGCGGCGGTGTCAGCGAAGGCAGGCAAGCGGAGGCGGCAGGGAGAGGACAGGCAGGCAGCGGGCAGCGGGCACAGCATGGCTGGCAGAGAGGTGTGGCAGCATGCCAAGCAGCGGGGCTAGCAGCTCGCAGAGAGGCGTCCGCCATGCGAGCCACCCTCCCGGCCTGCCCTGCACCACGTGTGCCTGCCAATCACTGCCGGCATTTTGCAGCTGCAACATCTGATCTGCACCACCAACTTCCTGCTCTGCTCCTCCCTGCTTGCTAGCCTCACAGCACGCACCTTTCCTCAAGGCTGCTCGAGCAAGCTCAACACGTCTGAGCTCTTTCCACCCACTACGGCGTCAGCGGTGCCCCATACCGACTGGCAAATAGGCCTCTCCCCCCTCAAAAAACAAAAACACCCACCTTGGAGTTGCGGCTCTGCACCTTTGTGGTCAGCAGGCCGTTGTCTGCGGGATAGGTGACAGGCGCCAGGTGGCACAGCGTGGCAGTCAGCGTGGGCGGGAAGCATGGGAGGCACCACGGCTGGCGCACGCCTTGGTGCACCCCTGTGCTGCCCGCCGCAGGTGTGCCACCCCCTGCATGGCACACCTTGGGCGCCCCCGGCCTGCACCCACCAGGGCGCCCTTCTCCTTCCCTCCCTCTGCCTGCCTCCCTCCTGCCCCTCCAACTGGCGCCTGGCTATTTGACAGCTCTTCAGTGTCGCCCGCTTGTGCATGCCATCCCTGCTGTGAAACACACCCCGCCTGCACTCGCCCTGAAGGCAGCAGGGCCCTTTGTTCCCCTCCCCTGGCTACCCTCCCTCCCTTCCTCTCCAACTGGAGCCTGGCTCCTGCAGCCCCTCCTGAGCCCCTCCTTTGGCTCCCCCCACCCACCACCCCAACACCTATCGTAATCCCCACACTCTCTCCCTGGGCACCCCCCCAGCAGCCCCTCCTCTGCCTCCCCCCTCCCCCCCACTTCAAAGTTTTCCTTAAAGGGAACCGAAGGCAATCTCCCTTGGTCTCAATTCTGCACCATTCTCCCTCGGATCTTCACCTTTCTCTTTCTTACACTAATACAAGCCCCCTCCCCCTCACCCGACAGCCAGTCCAGGATTCTGGGTTTTCAACCCTAAACCCTAAAACCCTAAACCCTAAAACCCCTAATCCCTCCCCCCCTCACCCGACAGCCAGTCCAGGAACGAATCCCACCGCTTCTCCTCCATCCCACCCCACCGGCCATCCGCAGCCAGCATGCACTGCGGGGGGTAGGAAGAGGACGGGTTGAGGGGTGGAGCTGTGCAGACAGACAGCATGGAATGCCCGCCATCCAGCCCACCCAGAGCTCTGGCGATCGACGAGAATTCTGGCCCAGGTTTTATTCTGCCCCACGTCTTGCTTTCTGCAGCACACACACCATGCAACCCTCCACCAGCTCGGCAACTCATCCCCTCCCACCGGCCCTTGTGTAAATCAAACCATCCCCTCACATCCCTGCGCAGCTCCAGTCCGGCACATCAATCATTTAGAATTCTGCTTTTTTGTGTGTGAGTGTGTGTTAGAAATAAAAGCATTGCACACACACCACGAGCGCCAGCCCCCCACCTCCATACCCCCTCGCCCACCCTCCACTCGCTCTGCGTGCCAGATCACCGCTCTCTTTTCTGGCGCAGCCCCTCACCTGGCTGCACAGCTGCAGCCCGTCATGCACACACACCACAAGCTCCAGCCCCCACCTCCTCTCACTCCCCACTACCTCTGTGAGCCAGCCCATCTACATATGTTTTAGCGCAGCCCCTCACCTGGCTGCACAGCTGCAGCCCATCCCGCACCACGCCAGCGTCCATGGCCTGCGGCAGGCCCTCGGGGTGTTCCTTGCCCACCTGCGCTCACAAGGGCAGGAACATTGCAATGTCTTGCTTATCAGGTAGACCTGTGAGCAAGGCCCCCCAGTACGGCATGGTCTGCGTTGTGACAACTGGCAGGCGCCAACTCAGCACTGCATCCCTCTCAAATGCTGCCAGCATGATACCACGCCACACCGCACCGCCCTGCCCCACACCGCACATGCCTGCCCCAATCACCCCCAACAAATATCTTGTCTCATGAGACCGCTCCTGGCTCCAAAAGGACATTAAATGTAACTAACTAACTAATCTGATGCCACACCAAACCGCCCTGCCCAACCGCATCATGAGCTCTGAGGGAGCTGGCACCGGACCGCTGCTGCTGCTGCCGGCAATGTTGGCATGCAGCGTCTCACAGAATGGCACGGCAGCCCCCACCGCCGCCCACCGTGAAATCACATACAGCACTGCAGGCCAGGGACCCGGATGCTGCAGTGCAGGCCGGCCTGCCTGTCTGTCTGCAGAGCTCCTCATCGCCTCCCTCCTCACATGTGCCACTATCGGCCAGGGGCCCATGTGCCGGTTGCATGCCACCCTGCTGTCTTCTTGCACTTCCTCACCAGGCAATCCCGAAGCAAATCAGTTCATCTCTGCACTACTTCGCTTCATTTCTGTTGCTTCCTGTCGCCCTGCTACCCTCAATGTTTGTACAAATAGTTTGTCACTTTATTTTTATTTTTATTTTTATTTTTATTTTTATTTTTATTTTTATTTTTATTTTTATTTTTATTTTTATTGTTGTTGTAAAACTCCTCACCTGCTGACAGAAGAGCTCCGCTGCCTCAGCCGGGTGGGCGGCCGCATATTTGTAGGCCTCGGCCGCTGCCGCCAGCACGGCACGCACCGTCTCTGCCTGGGAGCTGCAGGGGGGCGCAGGGGGGAGGCGGGAGCGCGTGGAGCGTGTGAGCAGCGCAGAAGTTGTGCATGTTTCCAATTCCTTTTGGCCTTTCTCTTCCGACACCCCCCCCATTCCTCCCCTCTACTAACCCGGGGGTGCGCAGCCACAGGCAACCAGCTAAGAGGCTAAGGACGTCTGCCGGCCCTCATGCAGCCCTGTCAAGCCCGCTGGCGACAGTCTTGGGGCCCTGCTTGCCAGCACGTGTCCCAATCTGGCGGCCCGTCCAAGCCACCCCCGCCCACCTGAGTGCGTCGGGGTGTGCCAGCAGCACGGGGGAGTAGCCATAGGGGATGCCGTAGTCGCCCAGCCTGCAGCCGGGCAGCGTAATGAAGTTTGGACAAGCAGGCAGACAGGGGGTGTGCAGAGCAACGCGCATGCTGTGGCGTGGGGCGATACAAGGGGCAGCATGAAGTGGGGGTGCACAGCGGCTCCACGAGGGCAGTGTTGCAATTTTTGGCACGCTGCCTGCACCTCCCACCCCGCCCTTGGCCCCTGCCCTTCCTCCACCGCCCATCCCTCCACTCCCCACACCTGTGCCCCTCCCCACCCCACCGCGTTCCCCCCTCTCCATATGAGAAAAAGACTTACTTTAGACCTCTGTTTACCAAGTTACGCAAAAGTGGAAATGTAAAGGCCAACATACTTTATTTCCTTCCCCCAAAACTCGATTTTTGGGGACAAGGGCCTCACTTGAAAGTGTTGAGCTCCAGCCCCTTGCGCTCCGCCTCCACGCCCTCCCACCCCATGAACACCCACGTGGCGTCAGCCTCGCCCTGCGGTGGGGGGGGACAGACACGGTGTTGTGTTGCCACAGCTGACGAGGCTTTAGGGTTTAGGGTTTAGGGTTTAGGGTTTTTAGGGTTTACGTTTAGGGTTTTTAGGGTCTGACGAGGTGTGTACATCATTGACATGTGTTGTGAGATGTCTGTAAAGTGATGTGAAGAGGGAGGGCACGGCGGTGAGGTGCGGCTTGTGGGCCGGGTATGACACGGCTATGACAGGCTATGGCACGGCTATGACACGGCCATGACACGCCTATGACGCTGGCAGGCAGCGACTCGGCTGCGGTGCCATCCGCCCTGGCAGGCCTGCGCCTAGACAGCACAGCACAGCACACTCTGCGGCCCCCCAGCAGCCTACGCCTGCAGCCTCACCACACGGCGTACTCACCTCCTGCCGGCCCTGTGCAGCAGGTTGACCTGTCAGCAAGTCGGTCCCCCTGACAGCAAGTCACAGCTGCTGCCTCTGCATACCACATGTGCAGCCACACCGCCACCCGGGAGGTTGAAGGTCCCAGCCTCCAGCATAGAAAGGAGGGCCCGCGGAGTAAAACTATCCACGAGATCTCCTTGAGGTTGGTGGTGTCTAGGGAGCCTCCAGCATGTCCACCCAGCGTGTCACCCAGTACTCCTGTTACACCGCCCGCCCACGTGCCCCACCTTTTGCAGCGTGTTGAACACCCCCAGCATGGGCAGCGCCAGCTCCTGGTATTCCCCTCTGCCACCATCAGCCTTGATCATCGCCTGCACAACAAGGCAGTGAAGGAGCAACAACAACCAGTAAACGGATGTAAACCAGCCACGACACCGATCAAGCAGAATCTGCTCCACACCGATGTACTCCACGTTGGTCATCGCCTGCATGAAGTGTACAGGAGCACAGATGGCACATTCCCCAGTTCATTTTGATCCAATGAAAGAGGCCATGTTGTAAATCTGATTTTTCGACCTTCGACCAACTAAAAACTTCTGTTTTTGTGAACGAATTTTGGAGAAGAGTTACGAGTCACTTCTGGGTCATTAGCATCAGTCGCAAAACAACAACCAGTGGACAGATGTGGATCAGCCACGCCACCAAGCAACCACAACCGCCTGCATTACAAAACCTCCTCGATCCGGGCCGAAACCGCAGCCCAACCGTCCCACCCGTCC
Source organism: Chlorella sp. ArM0029B (assembly GCA_002896455.3). Taxonomy (NCBI): domain Eukaryota; kingdom Viridiplantae; phylum Chlorophyta; class Trebouxiophyceae; order Chlorellales; family Chlorellaceae; genus Chlorella; species Chlorella sp. ArM0029B. The sequence continues at coordinate 585,425 of JTEE01000254.1, forward strand.
ATGTGCTGTGCCTGCTGTGCCGCTGGCCCACCTGCACGATGTGCCCATCAAATCCTAGAAACCCCTTCAACCCTCAAAACCCTAAACCCTAATGCCGCTGGCCCACCTGCACGATGCGCCCCTCAAAGCGGGCGGCATACGATGCGTACCGCTTGCCCTCCAGCTGCAGGGGGTGGCAAGGGGACCAGCACAAGGCCAGGTGGGAATGCGGGTGTGGGTCAGGAGTGGGCTATGCAGTCCAAATAAGAGGCGTCCAGACGCCAGCAGCATGAGCTGCAGGAGATGATGAGCTGCAGGGACAACACTGACAGCGCTGCAACTGCTGCGACTTCTTAGCATGGGCAGGTGGGGTGAGAGGCGTCCAGCCGCCAGCAGCGCCGACTGCAGTGGGCAGCGACGTGAAGGGCATATACACACCGCTGCAACTGCTGCGGCTTCCTAACACTGGCGTCCGTGCCCCAGCCCTGGCTATCAACCCTTGGGCAGGCCCACCTTTGCGGGCCGATCGATTCCCGAGCTCTTGAGCGTCACGATGGCGCTTGTGTCCAGCTGGAGCACGGCAGCCACCGCCTGTGGGCAGGCAGGAGGGTGGGCAGGGGGACGGGCCAGGGTGGGAGAGACGGTGGGAGGGCCAGCTGCCTCATCAGGCACGACGCCACACCCACACGACTTCGGTTGTACATACAGCGACATTGATCTCCCGACGATTGATGTAGCAAGCGCCTTCCAAAAAGAAAAACATAAAAAAGGGCCAGCTTGTTGAGGGACACGGTGGGAGAAGCAGTGCAAGAGCCTGCTGCTTGCCCCAGAGCAGTGGGGGCAGGAAATTGGGCCACTGAGAGGTGGGAGCACAGGGAGAGGTGTTAAGCCCCGGGCGCCGGGTCGTAGCTTGCTGGCTGGCCGTCGGCATGCTGGGAGGCCCGGCATGGCAGGCATCATGGCAGGTCCAATGGCAGTGCTGCGGCACAACCTGGCGTGGAGACGTGGTGTGCAACCGCGGTGGCTGGCAAGCATGCTGACCTGGAGGAACGCCCTGGTTCCTGCTCTGCACCAGCGCTGCACACACACAGCAGGGCCCCCCCCCGCCGTGGTGCGACCAGCCATGAAAAGGCCACGCCCATCCGGATGGCGTGTTGTGCACCTGCACTGACCCTTCCTCTGGCGTTTGGCGGCTTGGACGTCCGAAGATGGGGGCTTTAGACGAAGAACCGCTGACACTGCCCGACCCGCACCTGCTTGCCTCAATCACCCCAACAAATCTCCTGTCTCGTGAGACCGTTCCTGGCTCCATATGGACATCAAATGTAACCAACTAACTATGACAGGAGGAGTCAGCATTCCCCCTCCTCTAGCCAGAGTGTCACATGCGGGCTCACCTTGAGCTTGGGCCGCTTCTTGTCTGCCTCGGGCCAGGTGTTGTAGCTGATCACAGACTCTGCAGCACAGTTGAGGTGGATGTGTGGTGCATGAGTGGAAGATGGGTGGGTGGGACACAGGACAGGGAAGGTAAGGGATGGAATGAAGATCAGGAACTAGGCGTAAACACAGCCCGTGGCCTGGTCGCACAACACTTGCAGCAGGTGTGCATCCTCAGAAAGCTGTTGGCAAGACGCCGTATCTCACCTGAGGGTGCTGGTTACCCTCTTATAGAGGGGCCCGAAGGCCGTACAGGTACAGGAATTGTGCCAGCTAGTTGCCAGAACAGCAGGCGAGAAAAGACCGCTGTTAGCTCACCTGAGGGTGCAATGGCCAGCAGCGCCTCGCCGCTTTCCACCCGGGAGGCGGGGGTGGCCTCGTAGTTGTCTGCAGGGGGAGCAGACCGAACAGGGGCAGCAGCAGGCAACCAAGCCGGCTGATTAGCAGATGTGTAGGTGGGCGCATGATTCACCAGCCATGTTTGATGGCTGCGTGCCAATCATCTGCCAGGCACCCCCGGCTGCCGCCAGCGGCACCACGTGCACCACGAGCGCATGCCGTGGCAGCAGGATGGCTTCTCGCAGCTAGCCCTCTGCGTGCGCACCCCCCCCTGAGTGGGGGCTGTGCGTGCGCACCCCCCCCTGAGTGGGGGCTGATGAAAGTCACATCCAGCCCGGCCTTCTCGTAAAGCCCCTGCGCCTTGGCGAGATAGAGTCCGGCATGGTTGGTGTTGGGAGTCCAGTCCAGGGCGATTTTGACGGATGTCATGTTGCTGGCGATGCTGCCGAAACGAGTGAAAGTTCAGAGAAGTGCCGGCGCGTGAAATGGGCGTGTTTCGGCAATGTGCCAGAACTTGGCAGGCGTGCTGTGCCACGGCACAGCACGCAAGCAAGCTGGACTCGCTGGCTTGCATGTGATCGGACGACCGGATGTCGTCATTGATACTCGCAGACAAACGATTGGCCGCCTTTCCGACCCAGCGCCCTTCCGCTGGAAAACGCGTGATCGAGAACAGCCTCGCCCTGCCGAGACCCGGCGATATCACCTCCGGGCTCCACCGGGACCCACAATGCCGCAGACAATCATGCTCGCGGTGCACTGCAAGAAGGCGGAGCTGCTGGAGTTCAAGGAGCCCCTTGTGGGCTATGCGCGCATGACCTATGGCCCAGAGGTGGGTTTTGATCGCGGGAGGACGCCCGGGGGCCTGGGCGGACCGGGCAGGAGGTCAGCCGGTCAGCGGGCGGCGGCGGCGGCGCCAGTGGCGGCGTGCCGCAAAGCTTCTCCGCCGCCGCCTGAATTGGCGGGGGAGAGCTTGGGTTGCCAAGTAGGGAACTTGGATTGGCAACAAGCGGCAGAGGCAGATTTTGCAGGTTATCCCCTAGTTTCTGTGCAGCCTTGCTGTCCCAACCTCTTCTCCTCTGCTGCGGTGGCACCCCTGTACCCCCTTGCGGGCGGCCATCCTCTGCCGCAACCCAGTGCCTCCCAGGACACCCTGCACCGCCATTTGCTGCACCGATCACCCTGCCTGTGTGGTATGCGCATCTGCACGCTTGCACCTCCGTTGGTACCGCCACCGCCTTCCCGCTGCTGTGCCCTCCGCCTGTGCACCTGCGTGCTCCCCCTGCTGCCGCCTGCCCACTCCCCCTCCCGCCACTCATCCTCCTGCCTGCTGGTCAGCACTCGTTGCAGCTGAGTCGTTCCCCATTCCATCACTCCGTTGCAACATGCACGCGCTCAGTCTTCTGAGTGCCACGGCTGCCCTGCCGCAGGCGGGTGCGGATGCGGCCCAAGATTTGGACGAGGTGGTGCAGCTGAGGCAGGATGTGATCAACCAATCGGGGCCGCTGGCCAGCCAGGCAGCCAACCTGGCCAAATACCACCGCATACTCACGTGCGCTGACGGGGGCAGCTTCTGGGCAGCTTCTGGGGAGCTGCCGGGGTGGTGCCGCTGCAATGGCGGTGTTTGAAAACCCGGCGCCGTGGAGTTGCCTGCTGCTGCTGGCTGCTGCCGTGTCTGCCCGTCTGCCTGCCTGCCTGATGATGACAGGACTTTGCAGCACTACTGGCATTAGCGGTGGGCATTGGGCAGAGGAGTTGCTCCGCCCCGGATCCTTGCTGGCCTTTCCACTGTCGCCCCCACCCGCCCCGCACCCCGCCCCGCCCCGCCTTGTGCCCTTGCAGCCTCATGGAAAGCCGGTTCCCCATCAGCCGCAACCCCGGCCACGCCGCCGTCACCTTTGCCTGGCACGACGCCTTCCGCCCGCAAAAGCACGCGGAGCAGACGAGCATTCACTTTGAGAAGGCGGCCATTGTGTTCAACCTGGGGGCGGTGCAGGTGCGCTCTACAGATCGCCCCTTTGGAGAAGATTGCATGTTTTATTACAGGATGGGGGCAGTAGCTGGTGGGTGGAAGGGGTGAAGTGCAACTTTAGCTGGTGGGTGGAAGGGGTGAAGTGCACCTTTGGGAGGTTGTGCCGGTTGGGCGGGCTGTGCACCGGGGTGCCTGACGGGACGGCTGTTGTGCAGGAGGCAGGCAGGGCGCTGCTGATGGCGCAGGGCTGGGCCGGTGTGCTTGCAGAGGATGCAGGCTGGCTGGATGTAGGGGAGGGAGCGGCGGTGGTGCAAGGATGCAGTACAACCTGGGAGCCGACTCGCAGCAGCAGATGACACGTGCTCGACTGCTGACCCTGCCACCCATTCCTGCTGCCCTGCCTCCCTCTGCTGTGCTTTTTGCTGCCTCTCCTGCGCAGCGCCTGCTGTGGGTCACACGTGCCACCGGTAGACGGATCCACAGCAGACCTGGTGCATTGTCAATCTAACTGTTTCCCATCTTTCCTGTCTTTCTAATTTTCCCCCACAGAGCCAGCTGGCGCTTGCGTGCGACCGCAAGACGGACCAGGGGCTGAAAGAGAGCGCCAAGTTTTTCCAGGTCGGTTGCGGTGGATGGGTGCAAAGTGTTGTGTGTGTGTATGTGTGTGTGTGAGCGTGGGTGGGTTGAGCTGGGTGCATGTTGTGTGATGGGCAGCCAATAGCTCGAGGAGAGCGCCACGCTCACCCGACTTCCCTTGTGGCAGACGGGGCGGCACTCTTGTAGCTGGGCCCGGGCTTGTAGCACTTCCTTTCAATCACGACGGGTGTGTTGCTGCAGCACGTCAAAGCAATGCTCCGGGGGCAGCTCGCCTGCGGCCCCCCACCTGCCCTCCGCCTCCCAACCGCCCTCCGCTCCTCTTCACCCCCGACGCACCCTGTGCATGGCACAGCAGCCTGCGGGCATCTTTGGTGGCAGGACTCTGGTGGCAGCCTGGCTCGCTTGCTGCCCTCCACCATTCACTCGTTCATTTACAGCGCCGCAGCAACACAAAAGTGTGTCGCAGATGCGTCCGATGCGGCCCTTCCACCTGCCCCCCCGTATATTCGCCTCCCATCTCGTCCCTCCTCTGCAGGACTCTGCGGGCAGCTTTGGCTACCTGCGTGACGCCGCCTGCCTCAAGGTGGAGTCCCCCCGCCCGCTGGACCTCACACCCGAGGCGGCCGCCATGCTGGAGAAGCTGATGCTGGCGCAGGCGCAGGTGGGGGACGTGTGTTGTGCTGTGCTTTTGGGGGGTGCAGTCGATTGCCGCTGGAAAAACTGATGCTGGCACAGGCGCAGGTGCGGGGGAATGCTGTGTTTGTGCGCTGTGACTAGGTTGCGTCTACAATGGGGGGGTAGTAGCAGTGTTGGCTGGAGAAGCTGATGCTGGCGCAGGTGGGGACGTGTGCTGTGCTGTGCTTTGGAATGCACTTGATTGCCGTTGGGAAAACTGAAGCTGGCGCAGGCGCGGGGTGTGCTGTGTTTGTTGGCTGTGAGTGTAAGTGTTTTGCAAAGCAAAGGGAGGCCAGTAGCGGTGCCTAGTCTAGTCTAGGCGTTACAGCTTTTCAGAAGCGGTGCCTGTGAGGGAGAAGCTGGTGCGGGCGCAGGCGCAGTGAGCCGGGAGCAGGATCCTGAGGTGCTTGCCCCACAGCCCAGGCGTGTGAAGGCAGATATTCCGCCCGTGTTGCTGCTCACCTAATCTCCCCTCGCATCCTCTCACACCTCCCCCCCTCCCCCCTGGTGCCCCCCTTAGGAGTGTGTGCTGGAGAAGGCCATCATGGACAAGAAGGCGCCAGGGGTGGTGGCACGCCTGGGAAAGCAGGTGCAGGGGGCGGGGGAGTAGGGGTGAGGGCGGCCACGCCTGCCTGCCCATGCCCGGCCGGCCCGGCCGGGGGCCGACTGACGTGCTCCTTTCACCTACAGGCCTTGCATCCTGTCTGCTCCTGCGACCTCTGAATGGACTACAGCTTTCTTGTGTGTGTTGCTGCACCACTTCTGGGCACGCCTCCCTGCCCACCGTTCCGTCGCCCTGCCCCGTCTGCTTCTCTTTGCCAGCCCCCCTGCTCTGCCTCCCTCGCAACCACCCACCCGCCCTCCCAACTCATGCGTGTGGTTCCAGTTTGCCGTCGGCTTGCACGCAACTGGGCTCCTCCAATCCTTCCCTCCCTCCCTCGCATCCCCCTCCCCACCCTGCTGTCCCCTGCCTGCCTCTCCCCCGCCTGCGCTTACCAGTTGCTCTGATCCTTTCCCTCTTTCCCTCGCATCCCCTCACCACCCTGCTGTCCCCTGCCTGCCTCTCCCCCGCCTGCGCTTACCAGTTGCTCTGATCCTTTCCCTCTTTCCCTCGCATCCCCTCACCACCCTGCTGTCCCCTGCCTGCCTCTCCCCCGCCTCGCCTTCCCTCGCCCAGGTGGCCGTCTACTACCGTGACTGCGCCGCCCTGCTCAACGTGCCCCCCCTCAACCAACACTTTGACCGCTCCTGGCTGGCCCACGCCACGGTCAAGGGCCTCCTGTACGATGTTGAGGCGACGGTGCAAAACGCGGCGGCGCTGTCCGCGGCCGACGAATTTGCGGGGGTGGCCAAGGAAATCGCGCGCCTGCGGGTGCGCTTCTTGGCTTCGAGTGCTTGTGATGCATGGCTGTGTAGGTTTGTAGGTTGGGGAGTGCTGGCCAAGGAAAAAAGTAAAACCCAAATTGGAGGATGCAGCATTTCTGGCTGGAAAACTTGTGGGTGCTGGCCAAGGAAATCGCGCGCCTGCGGGTGCGCTTCTTTGTTTTGGTAGCTTATGATGACTGGTTGTGTAGGTTTGTAGGTTGGGGAGTGACGGCCAAGGAGATTGCACGCCTGCGGGTGCGCTTCTTCGCTTTGCATGTTTCTGGTTGTGGGGCAGGGTTTTCTATCCTGTGCCAGGAGCTCGTGTGCTGGTGTGCTGGTGTCTGTGGGTTTCGGACGAGCACGCCGGAAAGCTGGGCCGCCAGCTGCATCGGGTGCGCCAGGCGGGCTGTGCGTATCGCAGTTCCGCGCCACTCACAGCGCCGACCGTTCCCCGCCACACGCCCCTGAACCATGCGAGTGTGCTTCCTCCCGTTCCATCCATGCTGCCGCAGGCGTCTCAAATTGTGTTGGCCCAGGCCAAGACAGAGGCACGCAACGCCAGCAAGGAGCTGCAGGTGGGGCGGCCGCCAGGTGGCAGCGGGAGGGAGGGAGGGAGGGCAGGGGGCACTGTCAGGTGGGGCGCCAGGTGACAGCAGGGCAAGGAGGTGGGCTGCCCGCCAGGTGGCAGCAGGGGGGCAGGTGCAGGGAGCCAGGGAGGCCTTGTGTGGGAGGCCTGCAATCGGCGCTGCTTGGCCGACCGCCTGGGGCGACGGCTGGGACGTTGGCAGGGATTGATTGATTGATGCAGTGCAATGGGATGCGCAGGGCCCTTTGCTGCTTGAATCCGCACCGCCGATAGGGTGTAAATCCCTAAACCCTAAACCCTACAACCCTAAAACCCCTAAACCCTAAACCCTGAACCCTTTCGTGTCACTGCAGGAGAATGTGTTGTACAAGGAGCAGTGGATTGCGCAGCGCCTGGTCAAGGCGGAGCGGGAAAATGCAACGGTGTACCTGCAGGTGCGATGATGGGACAGAGGAGGGGGGCGGGTGGGTCAGGCCATGGGGGGCCATGGGGAGCTCTGGGCTGATTCTCACAGGTGGTAGCATTCTAACATGTATGTTTATGAGGGGACATGCACATGCCACGCACCCGTCCACAGCCCAAGAAGTTGCAAAAATGCCTTGCATGTCTGCGGCCCAGCCTATTCACATCGCCTTCCCACTGCCCACCTCCTTGCTCACCCCACCCCTGCCTGCAGCGCATCCCAAACGACGTGGACCTGCCCCCCATTGTGCCCGCCCCCCTAGTCAAGCCCACTCCGCCCGTTGGGCTGCGCCCCACTGCTGAGGAGCAGAGCAGCATGTTCACAAGCGTGGTGCCCGACAACAGGTGGGGAGGGTGGCTGGCTGGGGGGGCAGGAGCACGGGTTTGGCGGGGCACAGGGTGCAGGAGGGACGCAGCAAAGCAGCTTCCTCAAACTGCGCCAAGGCTCGAAGCACGCATGTCAGAAGCCCGGTGGGCGCCCTGTCTGTTTTCACCGCGTTGCGGTGGTGTGTCAAACCCTCCCTTCCTGGCATCGCCAAATCGCCCCCCTGCCTGCAGTGCCAAGGCCCGTGAAAAGTGTGGATGTCCCGTCCCTTTGCACCCTCCGTGTTGCAACTTGTCTCGCTTCGTGTTCAGTGCATCCCTCACCCCTCTGCCTGCAGCGCCTTGAGCAAGCCCAAGGCGACATGGCGGACGGCCTGCTCCTGTTCACCGCCTTTCCTGGTGGTTTTTCAACCCCCTTCCTTGTGTGTGTTTACTGACTTCATCTTCCCCGTTTTGCAGTGCCAAGGCTCTGAGCAAGTACAGCGACATGGTGGACGGCCTGCCTCTGTTCACCGCCTTTTTTGGTGGTTTTCTAACCTCCTTCCTTGTGTAAATCTACGTATTTCGTCTTCCCGCTCTGCAGTGCCAAGGCTTTGAGCAAGTACAGCGACATGGTGGACGGCCTGATCCGCAGCCAGATGCACAAGCTCAACGGGGCCTCGGACGATGCACGCATACGCCTCCGGGAGTGGGAGCTGCCAGAGGTGAGGGAGGGAGGGAGGGAGGGACGGGGCAGAGGCACTTCGGAGTTTTCCTTGCGGGCATACGCCTGCGGGAGTGGGAGGTGCCAGAGGTGAGCGAGGGAGAGGGGGCAGAGGGTGCGGTGTGGGGGTGTGGGTGTGTGAATGTAGTGCTTTGTTGGGTTATTGGGGAGCACTGTGAGGTGAGGGAGGGGTGTGGGGCAGAGGCACGTCAAAGTTTTCCTTAGGGGCACCCCAAGGGAGTTGCCCTCGGTCTCAATTCTGCACCCTTCTCCCTCGGACTTTTACCTTTCCCTTTCAGAGGATGGGGTGTGGGGGTGTGGATGTAGTGCTTGGGTGGGTGGGTGGGTTATTGCAGAGCACTGTGTGACGAAAGTGGGCGGCGGCCCGTGTACTGGAACACGCTTGCAGGAGGAGGAGAGTTTGGTGAGGCAGGGGATGGCGGAGTGCCGGGCTGTTGGGCAAGGCAGTTGGGGAGTGTCAGTTGTGCCCGGGTGGTGCCTCTTGCCTCGAGGGCAGCAGGGGCTGGCGGGCAGGGCGACTGAGCTGGCGGTCTCCCGCCCTTGTGTGTACCAAGCCAGGGCCGCACGGACCCCCCACTCACCCCACCCACCCCACCCACTGTAAAAACTCCATTTGCTTTTGTATTTCCAAATTGGTGTTATAATAAAAAGGTTTTCGTATTCTTGCCCTCGTCTCTGCAGGCGCTGCACGCCCTGGAGGCGGGCACCGTGGCCGCCCTGCCCGACCCGGTGCGTGTGGAGCTGGAGGCGATTCAGGAGGGGGGGGGGGTGACGCACCTGCAGGAGGTGGCGGCGCAGATTCGGGTGAGGGGGAGGGGAGAGGGGAAGGTGTATAGTTGTGGAGGGGAGTTGTGGAGGGGAGCGACGGGTGGTGAAGAAGGGGCTGGCTTGGAAGCCTGGCAGCAAGAGAAAGAGGCGCAGATTCGGGTGAGGAATAGGGACAGGGGAGGGGAGGAGCGTTGGCCGTGAGGGCCTGGGGCGTGGCGGCCTGGTTGTGGCAGAGCGAGGCACGGAAGCTTGGTGGGAGATTGTGCGGATGGGAGGCATTGGTGGGATTGGTTCGACCAGGCAGAGCGGCATGAGAGAGGGCTTTGAGCAGCAGCAAGGTTGCGACTGGGTGGCGCAAAATATACCGGCGACATACATTCCCTGGTTGGGGGCCGCCTGCGTTGGCCCACGCCACCCGCCACGCTCCCCACGCAAACAATGGCGTGGCTGGCCGCCCCATCACAACCTGCCCCGCACTGCACAGTCCTTGACCAAAAGCTCCTCACTCCCAAACCCTGTGCAGGACCCAGTGCAGGACCTGTGCCACACCTGCCACATCCTCGCTCAAGCAGGGTGAAACTAAATGCTCCTCACTCCCAAACCCTGTGCCCTGCAGGACCTGCGGCGCACCTGCCTGGATGACCTGGACGCCATCGAGGCTGAGCTGGCGGCGGAGGAGAAGGAGGACACAGACCTGAGGTGGGGGCAGGGGGCAGGGTGTGTGTTAAAGGGGTGGAGATTGTGGGGGGCCAGGGAAGGGCACAGGAGGACGGGAGCTGGGAGGGGAGAGCGCAGTGGTGTCCAGGTAGTGCAACCAGAGAGGAGCAGGAGCAGGGTTTGGAGGGCCAGAAAACGGGTGCTGGGAATGGGGCGGACAGAGAGGAGCGCATGGTATGAGGGCACGAAGAGAGGGGCGGCGAGGCCCGCCGGATGCAGGAGCCCGCCCCTGCCCTCCCTCACCTGCCTGGCCCTGCGTTGTGTACCGCAGGACGCACTACGGCCAGCGCTGGACTCGCCCCGCCAGCTCCCAGCTGACCAAGACGATGCGGGACAAGGTGGCGGGGTACAGAGGGAACCTGATGCAGGTGGGTGGGAGCAGGTGGGGGGTGTGGGGCAACGCACAGGTTTGCCATGGGGTGGGCATGTGCGTGGGCGGGTGGGGCGGGCAGCACGGGATATGCAGCCGTGCTTGCCTGTCACGACACACCTGGACTTTACTTCCGTGCCGAAATTCCGTGCCACTCCGTGCCGGCAGCCAAGCGGCGCAGGCCAACAATTGCCATCCCACTACCCAGCCGTTGAACGCAATCAAACCACCTCCTCATTCGCTGCAGGCTGGTGAGAGTGACCGGAAGCTGGAGACGAAGCTGGCGGCTGAGGCGGCCGCTTTTGCTGCCCTGGACCCAGAGGCAGCCGCCTCACAGATGCCGCGCATGCAGGTGAGCAGGGGGGTGCAGAGGGGTGGGGGTGTGCACAGGGGTGCTTGCAATCCTGGCGGTCCTTCACTGTCCAGGCGCCTGTGGGCACTTGTTTGCGGACATTAGGTAGTAAAACCCCCAAAAGCAAAAGCAAAAGCAAAAGCAGGGGTGCAGCGGCAGGGAGTGAGGCAGCGACCTCCCAGTGGGACTCCTCTGCCTGCACCTCGCCTCCTCCACAAACCGTCCCGCAGGCTGCTGCTGCTGGTTACACCCTCCTCTCCCACCCGCTCTGTTGCTCCCCCACCTCAGCTCCCCCTACCCCACCCTCCCTTCCCTTCTGCCTTCTCCTCCCTCCCAGACAACATGGGGGCCTGCTGCCGCCGCTGCGGCCACCCTCTTTTCTCACCCACTTATGCCCCCCCTGCGTACCACACCCCGGCTCTCCTCCCCTCCCCCCGCCCCTGGCAGGCCCCCATGCTGTCCGTGGACAACATGGAGCCCGCTGCCGCTGTGGCCACGCTGCGCCAGGCGCTGGAGGGGCTCAACACGCTCAGCGGGCAGAGGGCGGCGCTGGAGGAGGCGCTCAAGGTGGGGCGCTGCTGTGGGGACACAAATGTTGTGCTTTTGTGTGTATTGTGTATAGTGCTATTTGGCAGGTGGCCGTCTAGTGGGTGCGAGCTGGGTACCAGACTCACCCACGGGTCCCCTCTCACCCACCACTTCCCCGGCCTGCCCCCGTCCCTTTTCTGCCTCTGCACCCCTCACCCCGACCTCGCTGCCGCCCTGCCCTGCCCTGCCCCCTGATCCCGCAGGCTCGCAAAAACCAGGACAACGTGCTGCCCAGGCTGCTGGGGGGCAGCTCAGACTCGCCAGGTGGGCGACGGTTTGTGTGCTTGTTTGTGGGGCAATCAATGTGTAGTGGGTGGTTGTTCGGGTGGGTTGCAGCTAGGCAAGTAGGCGCAGGCTGGCACAAACGACAAGGGATGGGAGAGAGCAGGCAGGCAGGGATGGGCGTGCTCCTCAGCTACATCCGCCTCATGCTGCTGTGTTCCTAGCGTGCTTCTGTCTTCTCCCGCCTACCGCACGGCCACCTGCAGACGAGCTGTTCAGGCAGGAGCTCCGGAAGTATGACGACCTGGTGATGGAGGTGGGTCACGTGTTTCATTTTTAATGAAATGACAAGAGAAACACTACAAATCTTTTAGTTACTATTGAGAGGGGTACCCCGGGGCTGCCAGGTGGCGCCTTGGTGTGACCTTGGTGTGACCTTGGTGTGACCTTGGTGTGACCTTGGTGTGACCTTGGTGTGACCTGTGCACCTGATGTGTGAGTTTTGTGTATGTTTCGACAAACACATGCATGCCTGTGAGTGGCGCCTGGTTTGCCTTGCTTCTTAACATGTGGTCTCCCCCCTCCCCCTACCCCACATCCACAAACTTGCCCAACTCTGCCCAGCTCTGCCTGGGTGTGCTGGTTCATGCGGCTCGCTCACTTGCTCCCCGTGCTTCCTGTCCTTTCCTGTCCTCCCCAGGTGGACAACAACGTGTCCAAGTCTGCCCAGCTGCTGGATGTTGTGGCACACAACCAGGCCACCTTCCGGTCGGCATACGGATACGCAGAGTGGCGCAAGGCCTGCGAGGTGGGCCGCTTTCTCTGTTTTTTTTGAACTATTCATTCATTTTTAGCTTTTGCCAACGGGGCAGGAAGGGGCCAGCCTGATTTGAGGGGGCGGGGCAGGGCAGGGCAGGGCGGCTCCTGGCTGGACCACCGTTCGTGACAAAACAGTTCTTGCAGTAGGGTGCGCGCCGCCAGTGCCACCTCCCCTAGCCGCCCGTGACTGCACCTGTTCCTCCGTCACGGTTCCTGGCCCTCGTTGCTGCCCCTAGCCGCCCGTGACTAAACATGCTCTTCCATCACCGTTCCTGGCTCTCGTTGCCGCAAGTGCAGGGTGCTGGGCGTAAGCCCGGTGGTCAAGTGCATTTCTTCCCATATTACTTTTTCTTTAAAGTGGAAAGTTGTTTTTCTTTAAAGTGGAAAGTTCACCTAATTTATGGCCTAAATTTGCATCAGTGCCACTCCTCACCCCGCCGCCATCCCCTGTGTCACACCACCGCTGCTGCAGGGCGCGGCTTCTGGCGTGAAGGCCGCCGCCCGCATGTACCGCGAGTTGCGGGACAACCTGGGGGAGGGGCTGCGCTTCTACATGGGGCTGCAGGTGGGTGGCACTTCTGGTCATTCATTCATTCATTCATTCAGTTACAGCGCCGCAGCAACACAAAAGTGTGCCGCAGATGCGTCATCCCTAGTGCGACTTCTGGTGCGACAATGATTCGGGGGCTGTGGCTGGGGGAGGTGGGGGGAGGGCTGAGCGCCTACATGGGCAGCAGGCGAGGAAGGGACACAGACTTGTGAAGCTCGCTGGGAGTGGGCACGAGGGAGGTGCCAGTAGTGAGGGAGGGACGGGGTTGTGTGTGCTGTCACAGTCAGGAGCTCTGCGCACCATTGACAGCCAGCATGCCTCACCACCTCTCTCTGACGCGCCTTCGTGCGAACGCTGCAAACGCACACCCCGACCCTCTGTGCTCTGCCCCTCCCCCTTGCCCCTGCAGGACGCCATCGGCACGCTGCGCCAGCAGGCCAGCGACCACTGCATGACGCGCCGCATCCAGCGGTGAGGGAAGGGGATTTAGGGTTTGGGGTTTAGGGTTTAGGGACGCGCCGCATCCAGCGGTGAGGGAAGACGGGCACAGCAGGCCGGGGTGGGCACAGCCCGGTGCAGTCGTCTGACTTGTGTGCCGGGAAGATGCCTGCCCCGCCCCGATGCACTGGCAGCACCTGTGGTGCATCCAGCTTGCGCACAGGCAGCACCTGCACCCTGCCCACTACCCGCACCAGCTGCACTGTGGACACGCCATATCTCGAAACACAGCCCTAGCCCTATATGGCATCAACCCGTCTCAAACCGCACCACCCCGCCCTCTTTTTCTATGCAGGGACGACCTGATTGAGGACCTACGCAAGCAGGCAGCAGAGGAATCGGACCGCGCGGCTGCCCAGCTGGCAGCACTGAGCATGCAGGCGCAGCAGGCGCAGCAGGCGCAGCAGGCACCCCCGCCGCCGCCCCCGCCTCCCCATGTGTCGGCCCCGCCCTTGGCGACACCAGGCAGCGGGGGGGCGTACCCGCCGCCGTCCTCACACCCGCACCAACAGCAGCAGCAGCAGCAGCCTGGGGGGTACTACCAGCACCAGCAGCCTCCGCCGGCGCAGCAGCAGCAGCAGTACCAGCCGCAATACCAGCAGCAGTACCCCCCGCCACAATACCAGCAGGCAAGTCGAGTTGCAGCCTGAACCTGCTTGACCCTTGCCTGCATGCCCGCCTGTTCGCCTGCCTGCCTTTTAAATCAGTATACCAGCTGCTCACAAGCACGCCCTGCCCCACAACCTCATCTCCCTTCTGACACCCATCTCCCCCGTGCTGGCTTGCTGCAGGTGCAGGGCTACGGCGCCCCGCCGCCGCCACCCCAGACCTACGGCCAGCAGCCGCCCACCCAGATGTACTCTTATGGCAGTGGCAACTATGCGCCCCAGCCGCCGCCGCAGCAGCAGCAGGGTTACGGCCAGGGCCAGCCCCAGGCCCAGCAGGCCCAGCAGCAGCAGCAGTGGGGGCAGCAGCAGCAGGGGTACCCGGGGCAGGGGTATGTTGGGCAGCCGCCCCCG
>JTEE01000254.1:599804-627495 GCA_002896455.3 Chlorella sp. ArM0029B
GGGCCCGCCCCCCGCCCAGGGCCCGCCCACGCAGCCTCAGCAGACCAGCAACCCGGTGGGCCAGTTCTTTGGAAGTGTGTTTGGCAAGCACTGAAGGCAGACAAGCAGCAGTCCTGGCAAGTTGCCCTGCTATGCCTGGAAGTGAGCAGCAGGCATAGCAGGGCGGGGACGTGCCATCCAGGCAGCCACTCTTCAATCGTGCACACCATCTGTAGGCGGCTCAGGCTCTCAACAGACCTTCCCATTGTATATAACGCGCCCTGTGATTGCATCTCCCACACATGTACACACAACGCCGGTGCGCGATGTACAACCAATGTCCTTCCACGCAGCAAACTGGGAGGCAGCCTGGGCAGCCTCCTGCTCGGTCGGAAGGGGCATTGTAGATGACAGCCATGTAGATTTCAGCCCTGTAATCAAGTTGTGGGAATCTGTATAACTTGGGTAAGCATGTTAAGCATGAATTGCAAAGCGTGCCTTAGTTGTGGTGCGGCACGAGATGCGGCGGGGGACCATGCAAAGCGGCAGCGCAGGTGGAAGGGGCAGCAGATGCGCCTCCCTCCTCCGCAACCCAAACCGCCTCTCTTCCCCGCGCGTGTAATTCCTCAAAGCGGTCCTAGAAGCTGCTGTAACCCGCAAGTCCCAGCGCCAGGCCCGACACGTTCCGAGATTCGCCATCACCGCTGGTCTGCTTGTTGCCGCTTCCTTCGACGCTTCAGGTAAACTCGCACATGCAGCGTGCACTATTTGCTGTCCGCTGTAGGCCGACACCACTGCCCGCCGCGCCGCCGCTGCCTGCCGCCCGGGGCTGGCTGTGCAACACCGTGTGTTGGCACACCTGAAGCCAGACGTTGTCAGACCAAACATCTTACTCGTCATCGCCATCCATCGATATTTTTGTCTTCCTCTTGCAGGACCAGGTGCCCACCCACCCACCCAAGCAGCCCGACGTCATGTCTCAGCTACTCGACGTGCTGCACCTGCACGCCACCGGCGCCCTTGTGGTGTGCGCGTTTGTTGGCATGCTGCTGGCAGCCTTTTGGACCATCAGGGCGCAGCAGGTGGCCAAGCAGCGGCCAAGCAGCGGACTGCACGCTTTTAGTGAGCCGCCCAGCCGCTGGTAGCTCTGCAACGGCTGCCTTCCACTTCTCCCCGCTGGGCTGCCTTCTACTCTGTGCCCCTCTGGCTCTGTTCCCCCCTTCTCATAAATGCTCTGATCGTTTCATTCCTTTGCCTGCTTCACAATGCACGTGATATGCCTGTAACCAGCAAAAAAAACAGGACACGTGCTCGCTAGCTGCCCAAAGGAGACAGAGCAGCTGCGTGCGCTAATGCGCCTGTTCTTGAAGGCCGGAGAGGGCAGGTGGGAAGCATTGGGATCAAGCAGGGAAGGATCTTGGGCGAAAAGGGACATTTTCAGCTGTTTCAAAACAAAACTCAGTCAGCAAGGTGAGAAGTGCACAGAAGAAAGATTGCTCGAATCAAGGCCAACCTCACCTGAAGAGCTCGAGGTATGCGCTCCAACCACACTGCAGTGCGGAGACATGGATAAAGGTGTTGAGAGCATGAGGTGGAAGTGCGTGTGTGTGTGCGTGACGTGGCGCGTGGAAAACGTGGGTGTGGTGTGGGTGTGTGCCACAGTGTGTGTACAACTGTGCGTGGCGTTGTGTCACAGTAGCAACTTCTTGATCGGCTGGTGCACTTGGAGGGAGCATCCAGAAAAACAGCTGGCTCCCAATTGTGTGTGCGCTGTGGCATCAGCCAAGCAGTCGAGTGGGCTTGGGCGAACGGGAAGCAACATGAGCGAGAGTTGAGACGGGCAGGCAAACGGGCTGGGCAGCCGGTTCAATCAAAGCGAGCAGCGATGCCCCAGTCAAGCGACATGTGATCGCGCGTCAGCATGCAATGCGTGATCAATCAATCAATCGATGATGAAACTGTGCAGCGCACATGCAGGTGCGGGCGGCGCTGCTCAAGAGTGAGCAAAGGCTGAAGCAACCGATCTCCCCGCCTGACGTCAAAGCTGCTGACGCCACCAAAACCTAGCAAGAGCAGGGTGGGGTTTTGGGAGGCGAGCTCCCAGCAGCTGCGCCAGTCACCAGGGGGCTGCTGGGCAGGCCGATGGAGAAGATGTACTGCAGGCCAGGTAGCATGACCGGGGATATGACCGGACACTCTTCCTCATAACACCGCTCTGATTCCATCCCACCGCAAGTGGTATGTAGGAATCCCATATTCCGCTGCTACAATGCTGAGGTCGTGGCACTTTTCAGTTGCGGAGTCCACAGCATGCACATTCGCCTGCTGCCGCTGGCGCCGGCCTGTGCTCTTCGCCGACGTGTGCGCACCTTGCTCCCCACGATGTTGGTGCCCGCCTACTTGAGCAGTGAGTGACGTGTGATTAGCGTGTAACAGGTGCATTGGCTAAAACAGAGCAGTTGAGCAAATTCAAGGCACAGGTTGAGGGCAATGCAACTAGCTTCAGCAGGTACGCAGGGGGAGGGTCTTAGGGCACTAACATCGTACAGGGAGGTAGGGGGGGTGTGCAAGGGGTGCACAACGTGTGACGTACAACGGGAGTGCGCAAGCTCAGCAACGAGAGTGCCAGCCTGCTAGATGCGTGGGTTGTGCGTCAGAGGCGGGCGCGGGCAGGCAGCGAGCGCGCGCCGGCATGCGGTCTCGCGCGTGCCAGATGCGCAGCTGAGTGACCTGGCTCATGGCGGATGGCAGATCCTTTTTTTTTTCCCCCACCAAGTATGGGCACTGCATCTCCTCGGCCAGGCACTGCAAGAACCGGATCTGCTCCCGGTCCAGAGGCCCCTCAACCAGCAGCACCTTGTAGACGCTGGATGGCAGGTCGCTCATGACCGCATGCCATGACAGTTGGATGTACATCGACGCGGCCCTGCAAGCAGCGGGGTGGGGGTGCCACAGCTGTCCATGTGAGCTTCAATGCTCCAACACGGGCAGAGCGTGGCAAAAAGCGGGGCTGGCTCACACAACTTCCTACTCCCATGCAGAGGGCACCTGACGGCTCTGCCAAAGCGTCATGCCCAGCTGCTCATGCTGACGCCGCCCGCGCCGTCACTGCCTGCCCAGGGCAGCCACGTCGTTCTGGCTGCTGCCCCGCCCGCTTACCTGTCGGGTATGCAGGCAGCCTCCCACTGGGGGAGGTGCTCCAAGATGCGATTTCGCATGTCGGGGTGGGCCTTCAGCAGCTCGGTCCAGAGGGACGCCCGCTCTGCCTTCATGCCGCGGAGGTGCGCCGGCAGCAGCATGCGCTCCGCCAACTCTGCAACAGGGACATGCGCAGGCTAGAGTCGGCAGCTGGCACCCTGCATGCTCGTGCAGCGTCAATGCGCCGGGCTGCAGCAGTTGGGCCTCAAGCCGCCTTGAACATGCTCGGCACCGCCAGCTCAGCCCCAGGAACTGCCATGCCCAGCGCAACATGCGAGTGGGCTGGTGTCACAACCGCACATACGCCTGGCGTTGCCACCAGCCTGCAGCGCACTACGTACCAAAGAGGCCGCAGGCTTGCAGCGCGCCGTGCGTGGTGAACCCGTCGACCCACAACCAATTCACCTGCAGGCATGCAAGTTGAGAGAACGATATTTATGAGGACGGCCAGCGGCCCTCCACTCTGTGCCGCCTGCCCCGTCCGGCGGCCCTCCACTCTGTGCCGCCTGCCGGGCCGCCGGGCCCCGCCCTGAGCACATGAGAGAAGCTAGAAGTGCTCTTGCCTGAGCCTTTAGCGGCGGCACCGCGTTCTTGAAGTCCGCCTCCGCCTTGCTGCGCTCCAACTCCGCCAGGTTCCCCGCCAATGCTACAAAACCGCACGCCGCTCTGAGTTGCGCCGCTCTGAGGGCCGGGGGCGTCTTGGGTGCCTCAACCAGGTTTTCTAGGATGCGTTGAGCGGCAGCGACTGCTGCAGCGACCGTGCCTGGGCGCTCCGGTGGAGCGCTGCCGACTGCAGCGGCTGCAGCAACTGGGTCTGGGTGCTCCAGTAGAGCGCTGCCGGCTCCTGCAGCGCTCGGAGATGCTGTCGGCGTTGGCTGCGGCGACAGCGTTAGCTGGCCGCCGGATGGCGGGGGCACGCGCTTGCCGCAAAGGCCCCCTAGGAAGTGCAGGAGCCGCCTCATAACGCGGTGTGTTTGTTCTGAAAAAGAAGAGGTGACACACAGCGGAGTTCCTTTGCGGGAGATGCGCCGGCGGCGGCAAGAAAGCCTGCCGCCAGCTGGCTCTGTGACCCTCCCGCCCCCGCCTTGCCACATCCGCCTAGCGCTCGGTCGCGAACCCATTCTGTCATTCACCTCGTCACCTTCCTCACATCCATCACGAGCCTCAGCAGTTGTCTCGGACCCCACCAGGCAGCCAATTCAATGCTGCAGCCCACCGCCGTTTGGGGCAGGCTGCGCACCCAAGAGGATCCTGACGCTCAAACCCCATTTTTACTGCCTGGCACAAAGGCAGCTCCCAGATGGCCGGCACAACACTGTGGGTGTAGGATAGCTGTGCCTCAGAGAGGCCTTCCTGCCCTGATGCCACCCTCCACAGCAGCGGCGGGCCGTGCACCAGCCTAGCGGCGGCAGCCCTCCCCCAGCCGATCTGCCCTGCCCAGCACCCCAGCCTGCCAGCCTCAAGGGCCGCCATTCTTCAGTTTCCTGCGCTCCCAGCTCTGCCCGCCGCTCGCGTGCATAGTTTGCAAACCACCAGCCTTCCCTGCCTGCCCTCTACAAGCATTTTCAGGCAAGGAGAAACAGCAGGCAGGGTCCAGGGGCGAGCCCAGGCTCGTGTGGAAGCTGGCAGCCACCGCCACGCTGGAAGTGGGTGCGCTGCCAAAAGGGAGCTGCCTGGCTTGCTGGCCAGCTCGCAATACAGGATGCCGATCGAGGTGCCCTTCCCTCCTCCTCCCCTCACTGCTTTGCTGCTACATGTGATGCCGCATGCCAGCCGGTGGCCGTGTCCACTCACCTCCCTTGCTTCGCACCTCAAACGCTCTGCCCCTTTCTTCCTACTCCACTTGCCCCCCGCCGCGCTCTTTCCTGTCCGTGCGCACTGCTGCCCGCGTGACATGAGCCACTGTGATTCACAACTGGCGCTTTAAGTACACGATGCCTCAGTGGCACGGACGGTGGCTGGCTGGCAGTGCCGCCGGGGGAGCACGGGGTGCCTACTCGTCTTCAGTGCATCAGGGGTTTAGGGTTTAGGGCTTAAGGTTTGGGGTTTATGTCGAGCCCAACATCAGCTGCCACCTGTGTGAACGGCCCGAACTGAGGCGTAAGCCTGATCCGGGCTGCTGAGCTAGCACTTGTGCCGTGCGATGCGCCAGCTGGCACGCCCCTTGCTGGGGCCAGGCCAGCAAGTAAGTAGTTGAGGCGGGGCGCATCAAGTTGGAAAGTGGGGCAGGGTGGTGCTAGGGACATGTGCGCTACTAGTAGCTGGGGTGGTGATTGAAAAGACAATGAGAAGCCCTTTTGAAGAAGGAGGGAGATGCCGTAGAGAAGAAGGGCTTGCGTGTGTGGGCAGCGGCGCCAGAGGCGGTGCCACCATAGCAAGCAAGACTTCCTGCCAACAGCAGTTGCAGCTTTTTCCCCATTGCAGCAGCACCGACCACACTATCACACCACTACAGCGTATGGTGCACGGGCAGATGACGGAGACCAGGTGTAGGCATGCCGCAGCTGCGCACTTGCTGCCCCTCGGAAGCAAGGGTCATTGCCCCTCAATTCACTTGTACAGCCTGGCCCCGAGGTAGCCGGACCCTCGGTGGTTCTAAAATGTTAAGACGGAGGCACGCTTACAGGTTGCTGGCACAGAAACAAAGGAAAAAGAGGGCATGCAAGCTAGCAGGCAGGTGTTAGATGGGAGTGTCACTGCGCCGGGGCAGGCAGCAAGAGAATGAAATGGCAACAGGTGCGTGTGGGAAGCAGCATGGATTCCATCAATCGGCAGTGCAAAAGAATGGGGACAGCTGTGCGCATTGCAGCCGCCAAGGCCGGCAGGTTGGCGCGGCGCGCTGCTGGCCTGGCGCCGGCTGCCAGACCATGCAGGACCCGGTGCGCGCATCCTCACGCCTCGCCGGCAGCGGTGGACCCCACCGGTGTGAGCAGCTGCTCGTACTCGCTGCCCACCCAGCTCTCCACATCCCGCAGGAAGCAGCCGTAAGCCACCGCCTCCAGCACCGCCCGCCGCTGCGTGCCCACCGTCATCACCACACTCTCCACACGCCCATCTGCCACCGCCTGCTGCACCCGAGCCATGATCTCCTCCTGCCAGCCACAAGAAAGAAGGGGCCAGGCACGTCAAGAAAAAGGGGACGTGCGTGTGTGGTGATGAAACGTGGAGCAAGGGATGTACGAACTTGCGGGAGGTGGGGCACAGGCAGGAACAGAAAACCCAGCTGGGCAGGACAGCAGCAGTGGGGGCCCTCCCACCCTTGCTGGCATATCCCGCCCCACCGCCCTCTTGTTCACTTCTCTCGGGTTTGTGTTGGACACGAGGTGTGACCCCCACTCAGTCACTCAAGTCTCTTGCCTCCAGGCCGCTCCTGCCCCTCGCCCTCTCCTGGCCAGCCCTCCCCCACTTCCCCCGCCCCTCACCATGCTGCTGGCGTCCTGCCCCACCGCTTCCTGCATGTTGCGCTGCAGAGCCTTGATGTCCCCAAACAAAGCCTGCGTCTGGCGCTCTGTCAGCTGCGCGCTCTCAACAGTCACCAGCCTGCGGCGGGGGGCAAGGGAGGGAGTGGGGAAGGTCCCGGGGGTGAGCTCCTGACGGCAAGGAACAGTTGTTGCGTGTATGTTGATTCCTCAACACAGCCTGCTCCCAGGCTCGCCAAGTGACCATTGGTTCTCACCCTGGTGACCAGCAGCCACCAAATCTGACACGGTAAAACAGCCACGTGCTGCCACCAAACACACCACTCCGGCCCCACCCCGCTAAACACCACAACCCCTCCTTGCTGCCCGGGGCTCACTGCCCTGCTTCTCAACAACTTACTGGCCCACTCGATGTGATGTGGCATCTCATTCACAGCACCGACGCCCCCACCCCACCAGCTGCCACCCACCCTTATTTTCTAATAAAGAAAGACTTGGCGACGAAATTGATGGTTTGACACAAACACGAATTCGCGGATCACGAATTTTGCACTCACCGCGCAGTCTCCATCATCGTCTCCTGGTCAAACGACTCCACATACTGCCGCAGCGCGCTCTTTGGACGCTTGGCCAGGCCGCCGGGGCCCGACGCTGCCTGCTGCTGCTCCGCCTGGCTGCTGCTGCTGGCACTGCTGCTGCTGCTGCTGCCGCTGCTGCTGCTGGCAGAGGGTGAGGGGCGGTCGGGGTCGGAGGGCTCCAGGGGCAGGGCGGTGTCGGGGTCCGGGGTGGTCTCAACAGCGTCGGCCTGCGGGAGGCGAGGCAGGATGAACCACGGCGAGCACTTCAGTGAGAGTGGCGAGGACGAGACTTGAAGGGGTGAGGTCTTTGCGGGCGGATGGGGCAGGCAAGTGCTCGCTGATACGATGCACGAGCATGCAAGGAGGGGAGCGGGCGTGACGGGGAGGGCAGGAAATGACAGTCTGCCTGGTAAATCTGCCCTGCCTGGGAGGAGGGCAGTCTGTCCAAGGTGCCGCAAGCTGCCACATCCAGATCTGCGGCCTGCACACACGCCCTACACACACCAAGCCTGCCCAGCAACCAGCCAGCCCTCCCCAACCCGGCCCCCCCAGGCGTGACACCCCAGCCACATGTGCCTCTCCACCACAGACCCCTGCACCTGCGAGAAGAGTCGCTCCAGGCGTGCCACCGCATCCTCCCGGCTGGCAGGCAGCATGCCCAGCTGCACGCAAGCGCAGGCAGGGGGGAGGGGAGACATGTCTATATGGAGCAGTAGGCAGGCTGCGTTTCAATCAAAGTTGTGGGTTGGGCGCCGTCGTGACGCTGCCATCAGCGCCATGTCAGCACCTCTCCGGCTTGACCCACACCACCTGCTCCCAGCTACACGCACGCCTGCCCGTTCCCATCCTTTCTTGCACCACTGCCCACAACCCCCCTCGCCCCACCCCACGTTCGCCCGCCCACACAGGCCAGGCAGCAGCGGAGGGCTGGCTCACCTGGCTGGCCAGCTGGAATCGCTTGTCGACGCGCCTCAGGAAGTATCCAAACATGATGGAGGCAGCATACACCTGCGCCCCCTGCAGCTTGCTCATCTTGATCTGCGTGTTGCTAAAGGCCACGGAGGCCGGGCCCAGCACCGCCAGCACATGCTCCTTCACCATGTCGATTGCCTCACGGCTGTGCACCCCCTCGGTCAGCGCACGCAGCGTGGCAGCGCTCTCCTCAATCGGCTCCACACGGGGCAGCATGTCCACGCCAATCCCCTGCAGGCATGGCGGCATGGCGGTGCGTGTGGGGGGCTGTTAAAGGGTGGGAGAGGGGAGGGAGGAAGCGGCGGCGCAGCGACAGGAGGCAGCATGTCCACGGCAATTTCCTGCAGGTGCGGCGGGCCATGCAAACACATATGAGGGAGTGTGGGCGGCTGTGAGGGAAGTGAGGGAGGGAGGGAGTGGCAGCGTAGTGACGTAATGCAGCATGTTCACACCAGCCAGTGGAGGGTGTGAGGGGCGTGAGGGACCTGGCAAAGCAGCGCGATGTGGGCAGCTGTAACAGGCCACACAGCACCGGTTAAAAAGCATGCAAAAATGAAGTGCACACCCCTGCCGCTGGTCATGCCTTACACGAAGCCCGCTACACCTGCCCGCCGCCTGCGCATAACCCCACCTGTCCCCCCCTCAGGTCCTCCACAGATCCTCATAGACAGACCCTGCACATACGCCCAGCAGGCGTCCCCACACAAACAGACACCCCGCCCCACCCTCATACGCTTCGCCATGCTGGCGCCAGCTCACCTGGAACTTCTCCAGTATGCACACATACATCAGGTCCTCAATCGCCACCATCTGCTCCATCTTCTTCACCTCTGCCATGCGACGGTACAGCACCAGCTCAGCCTCACCGCTGCCCTCCTTCCCACTGTCCGCCGCCGCGGCCGCCGCCTCCTGTGCCGCCTGCTCCTGGCTGGTCTCCTCGGCGCGAGCGTCGGCAATGCGCTGGAACGCGGTGGCCACCGCCTCGCGGAACAGGTGCGGCTGCCTGCAGGTGGGGCGAGGGGCAGCAGCAGCGGGCGGCAACGTCAAAGGCAGGTGGGGGGTATGAGGATGCGCCTGGCGGCTTAAAGATCCGCGCATAACAGGCAGGCTGCCTGCAGGTGGGGCGAGGGGCAGCAGCAGCGGGCGGCGACGTCAGAGGCAGGTGGGGGGTATGAGGATGCGCCTGGTGGCTTAATGATTCGCACTGCCTCGCAGAACAGGTGCAGCTGCCTGAAGGTGGGGCGAGGGACAGCAGTGACAAGTCAAAACAGATGACTGGTTGGCAGGCAGCAGTCACTGCCTTGCAGGTGCAGGGAAGCTGTGGGCAGGTGGGGCAAGCAGCGCAGCAGCATGGGGTGGACACGCGGAGCACGCGGGTGGCAACAGGACGAGCCTGAAAGCGTAGAGAAAGGTAGGGCTGACTGCAGGCGGTGCATGGCACTGGCAAGTGGCTGCATACTGGGACTTGCCCGATGATCTAGATACCGGGTGCAGGCAGGCAGACAGGCGGGCGGGTGCGGCAGCAGGTGCAAGCAGCCAGTATCGTGCCACCATTGCTCCCTCTCACATCTGTAGGTAGTACGCCGCCATTTCACCAGTGGGTGAACGGGGCTTGGATGGGGCCTGCATGGGGAGCGCACAGGGAGGCGGGCAATGGTGGGGTGAGAATGTGAGTGGTGGGTAGAGATGGAGATGCAGAGAGCGGTGGGGCAATGGGGCGTGGCCCCATCAAGGCGGCGACTGGCCAGCGGCCGGCCCTGCCGATTATCTGCAACATCACACAATCAGGGCTGCAAGCCCATACAAGGGCATGATGTGGACTGGCCGGCACATTTCCTGGCAACAGCGGACCGGTAGAAGGGGCTCAAGTCTACCGCCACCGCTGCCGCCAGTGCCGCCGCCTGCCACCCAGTCCCCCAGGCAGACACTTTTGGAGCGCCCGCCGATCGCACCAGAGCAAAAGAAGTCTCCTTCTCAGGCACAGGCTCGCCCTCTGCCGCGGCCCGGCACAGTCTAGAAGCGCGCCGACGAGGCACCGCTTCCGCCAGGCGGAACGCTGCGGGGCGCTCGCATCCGCGGCTGGCCAGCGCCCGAGAGGGCGCGGCAGAGAGGGACGCGCGCAGGGTAGTCTGCATATTTCGTGAGACAGGAGCTCCTGGTTTCTGGGGGGGGTGCTTCACAAGGAGACTGTCAAAGGCGATTTCAGCGGTAAGGGCGGCAATGTATGGGGCGGGACTGGTGGTTGGCTATTGGGGCAGGCGCACCGCCAGCTGGCCGATGACGGCGCGCAGCGGCAGCGGGTGGGGCGCCAGATACCCCGCCTGCCTATCTGATGCACATAGATAATACTGCTGATAGATCCATGAAGCCATCCAGTCAACCACACATGCCGGATCTTGGTGCGGCCAGTTCAGCGCAATGCCGTGGTCTGCGCCGGATGGTGCATGACTGGTGGCTACTAGCCATCAAGGACAGGGCGGCGCCAGCTGGGCAATGTGCGACTGTGCCGGATCCTCCAGCTGCCTATCTGATGCACACAAACCACACACTCGATCACACATGCCGGATATGTTACACGGGATGCCAGGCCAACGCAGTGCCGCGGCCAATGCAATGCACCTCTCAGTAGGGTGTGCCTCGTCGATGCCGCTGCCCCTGCTGCGGCTGCTGCTGCTGCTGCTGCTGCTGCACCTGCACCTGCTGCTGCTGCTGCTGGTGCTTGCGCACCGGGCCGCCCTCCCGCCCGCTGCTGCCGCTGCCGCTTGGCCGCTGCTGCTCCGCCAGTGCTGCTGGTCCCGCGGCGGCCGCTGCACTCTGAAGGCTCCAAGCGCACACCTTGGAGTCCTCCCCGCCCGTCAGGCACAAGTGGGCTGCAGCCCCGGGCCACAGCACCGAGCGCACGACATCGGTGTGCGCAGTGCCCCCGCCCGGCAGCACCGCCTGCGGCGCCGCAAACAATGCCTGCACCGGCGGCTGCTGCTGCTGCTGCTGGGGTGGCGGCGGCTGCATGGCGCCACCCTCCCCTGCTGGCTCCATAAACTGCTCCTGGGGTGCCTGCTGAGGCGGCGGCTCAACCACAGGGAAGAACCCTACCGCCCCCTCATTGTTGCCCGCCAGCAGCCACAGCTGGTTGGCTGCCGCGCTGTACTCGCAGCTAATCAGGTAGTCCAGGCCAGGGGCCAGCGCCTGGCCCACTGCACACGACGCGGCGGCTGCCGTGAGCTGCTCACGGGCGTTCAGCGCCTCGCCTAGCGGGCCGTTGCCGCCTGTAGGGAGGGGAGTCGCAGGCGCGGCAACAGGCAGAGTGAGCGGAGATGAAAGAAGACGGCACAAGCACGAGCCAAACCCTCAGTGAGTGCAAGCGTGTCAGCCTCAACAATGGCACCTAACCGCGCCAGCCCCGCCACCTGCACCCTGCAACAAGCACCCCAAGAGGCTTGCCCACTACAACCGGGAGCAGGCCCCTCCTACCCTCCCCCTACCCACCCTTGTTGCATGCATCTGCCCACTACACTCCGCCGGGCGCAGCCCCCTCCTATGCTCCACCCACCCTCCTGGTGCCTCGTCGCCTCGCCGTTGCATGCGTCCGCCCACTACGCTCCACCCCACCCCAGCCACCTGCTGCCTTCTCGTTGCACGAATCCGCCCACTACACTCCCCCACCCCACCCACCTGCTGCCTTCTCGTTGCACGCATCTGCCCACTACACTCCACCCCACGCCACCCCACCCACCTGGCGCCTCGTCGTTGCATGCGTCCGCCCACTCCCACAGGTGGAAGCTTTCCACCCCGCTGGTGGCCCACAGCTTCTCCCCTGCCTGCCCAAAGAAGCCCAGCTTGGCCACCGAGGTGTCGATGTTCAGGGCGGCCTTGAACCCCTCGTCCTCGTCTGCGGCAAAGGGCAGACGGCGGGGCAGGGCAGAAAGTCGGGAAGATTGCAACGTGAGGGCAGGGGCAGGGACGGGGGCGGCAAAGGACAGAGGGTGGGGCAGAGTGTTTGTGGGGTGGGCGGCAGGGGGATGGAGAGGTGGAGCGGAGAGAAGGGGCAGGGCAGGGGAGAATGGCGGGGTGGCGGCAGGGTGAGAGGCAGGGGCAGGGGCGCGGGGAGAAGGGCAGGGCAGGGAGGAATGGCGGGGTGGAGGCACGGTGGGCGGCAGGGGAGAAGAGAGCAGGAGCGGGAGGAGGGGATGGAAGCAGGGAAGTTTAGCAGCAGCACACACGCAACAAGCAGATCTGGGGGTGCATAACCTGGCCCGGAGGGTGCACAGTGCAGAGCCCCTAAGAGCAGTACATGTCACCAAGAGGCGTGCAAGCACCAGCGAGAAATCCAGATCCAGAGTCGCACCCAGCCGGAGACATATTGTGCCCAGACCCCACTTGCTCACCCCGCCACACGCCCGCACAAGCCCCCGCCACACGCCCGCACAAAGCCCACCTAGGTTTGGCGCTGTGTCAAACACGGCGATCAGCCCGTCCTCGCTGCCGCTGACCAGCATGCTGCGGTGTGTGGGGTGGAAGGCCACCTGGGTGACGTCCTGGGCATGCGTGTCGTTAAATGACGCGACAGGGCGCTGCAGGGTGGACGGGAGGAGGCGCGGGAGGTGCCGGGGAGGCGGTCGGGCAGGCAGGGCTGGGAGGGGCTGCATGTGCGGGCAGCACGGCGGCAGGGCGGGTGGAGAAGAGGGCGCTGTGTTGCAGGGCGCAGGCAACGCTGTGCGAAGAGCATCCCCATGCCGGCCGGCTGCCCAAGTAACAAGCTGCGCATGACTTCGGTGCACTACCCTGCTGCTCCAACATGCCACTGAATCAACCGGTGTCCCTAGACACCACCTCACTCAAGGAAATCTCGCGGATAATGTTACTCCTTTCTATGCCACTGAATGAGCCGCCCGCACCCAGCGCCCACCTGCGTGCGTCGGTCCCAGAACAAGACCTTGTCGCCGCCGCCCGCCGCAACCAGGTCGCCGTTTGTGCTGCACGACAGCAGCTCCAGTCGCGGCACTGTGTAGCTGCAGGGCCACACAACAAGTCGAAATGCCAGCAGCCAGACTGTGATTCAGTTTCGAAGGTGAGAGGCATGTGATGCGAGACCCTGAGGAGCTGCCCCAGAATGCTGCACAGCAGACAGGCAACCAGCAACTTGGCATTCCAGACACAGGGAGAACTAGGTGGTGCCCACCACCAACCATGCAGCACTGTTGCTCACCTCTCCACCTGCTGCCCGCTGCGGGTGTCCCAGCCGCGCACGCTGCCGTCGGTGGCGCACGAGTGCAGCAGGTGCGGCTGGTCGGCCAGCCCAAAGTGCAGCTCTCGCAGCATGCCCTCATGACCCAGCAGATCGCCCACAAACTGCAGGCCGCCCTCCCTGCAGGCAAGAGGGCGTGCAGGTCGGAATAAGCTTGACCACCTCGAGCCGGGCAGCAGGCAGCAACAGGCAGCGGCGGCGGCGGCGGCAGCAGATAGCGGCGGCCACATGCATCACCCAGCACGCGTGCACTGTGCGCACACTCACCCAAAGTTGAACAGCTTGATTCGGCGGTTGCTGAGCGCGGCAGCGACGATTCCCGCGCCGGGGCTATGCGCCAGGTCGAAGACGTAGCACTGGTCCTTCTGGTCGAAGTCCACGCGCACCGTGTTCAAGCAATGAAACGCTTTGGCCGAGAAAGCGGCATGTTGGGCGGCATGGGCGGGGGAGGGGGCGGGCGCGCCGCCCAGCCCTAGCCCCTGCTCCAGCTCCGGGTAAGAGCCAAAGTGAACGTGCATGGTCACAATGCTGCACACAGCGACACTGGCCATGCATGA
The DNA here is from genome assembly GCA_002896455.3 of Chlorella sp. ArM0029B. Taxonomy (NCBI): domain Eukaryota; kingdom Viridiplantae; phylum Chlorophyta; class Trebouxiophyceae; order Chlorellales; family Chlorellaceae; genus Chlorella; species Chlorella sp. ArM0029B. The sequence goes on from JTEE01000254.1 coordinate 613,753, forward strand.
AGCGGTGTTGCGCGGCACAGCAGGACTGTATTTCAACATTCTTTCGTCCGCAGTCCATTTCTCTTGATCAATACACGACATTGCACATCTTGCGCCTTGTCATTGATCGCTGACTTGAGCCGCTGGCTAACATGCTGAAGTCGGTGGCCGCCTTGGCTGTGGGCGCCGTTCTGGGCTGGCTGGGAGCTCGTTATCAGCAAGTGAGCGGTCAATTGAGTGCGTGGGGCATGCGGCAGGCCGCGCAGGGTAGGCGGGCAACCGTGAGCGGTGGCGCGTCGGCGGCAGGCAGCGCGGCAGCAACGCTGCAACGCTGCAAGCCGCGGGAGTGCAGCTGCAACACTGCCATCCCCTCCCATAATAATTGGAGATCTCTACTCCTGAGCGGCACCATGCTTTGTACAGCCACACCACTGGCTTCATCGCTGTCATTGACCCAAGTGCGAACAATCTCTGCACGCCGCTGGCTCGTCCCCACACCTGTGCGTGCGCTCCCGCCTCTGTTCTACGCTTTGTGCACAATGCAGGCGCATGAAAATGACGAGTATGACAGTGACGAGGCGCCGGCGGCACGGGGGCAGCGCCATCGCCCTGTTCACGCCGCCGTGCAGCCCACCGAGGAGCTCAAAATGGTGTTGGTGGTGAACGATGAGCTGAAGATGGGCAAGGGCAAGATTGGTGAGGAGTGGGCGAGCCTGTGTGAGGGGTGGGGGTCTTGTTTGAAGGAAGAAGGGAAGGTAAGAGCTGAAGGGGAGGCAGGGAGATGGCATTGTTGGGGACGGGACACTGCGACTTTGGTGGTCAGAGGAGAGAAATGGGGTGGCGCAGCTTGTGGCGGAGAATGCAAAGGAATGGGTAGGCCGGCAAGGGCGTCTCTTTTGAGCTCAGGTACCATACAGGGGCCTGTTTGTGGAGCCTCCTGCCGATGCGCACCGAAGGCTGCCGTTTCTACAGCTACATCTCTCACCCCGCAACCACCTGCTTCTCCGCACCCTCTGCAGGCGCCCAGTGCGCGCACGCCGCGGTGGGTGCCGTTGAGCGGCTCCACGAGAAGGGGTGGTCTGCGGCGCTGCACCACTGGGAGCAGTGTGGGCAGCCCAAGATCTGCCTGCGGGCTTCAACCACTGCGGTGAGGCGCGCGTGTGGGTGCATTCAATGAGTGGCAGGCTTGGGGGCAGCGTGATGAGGGCGGGGTTGGGGAAGCGTGAATGAATGCAGGCGTGGTGGAAGTGTGCACAAGTGCAGGCTTGTGCAGTTTTCCACAGTGCTTCCCGCGCCCTGCAAGGCAACTGGCGACCATGCCACTCTTGCCTCTGTGGCTCGTGAGCCGGGTTGGCCAGCGCTGCTCGTCATGCGTGCATCACCATGCTGTCCACCTCATCAGTGTGGCATATGTTGGCCTCCTGCTGCCACGTGTGGACACGTGCGCCAGGTGGCATTGGAGGCTTGCTGAGCTCTGCACCCTGCCCTTCGATTCTCAGCTCCCCGCTGCCTGTGCTTCCAACGGTCTGCAGGTTCTGCCACAAACCGGCAGCCTGTCTTCTTGCTTGCCCTCATTCGTGCTTTTGTGTGCCTCACCGTACTCGCCCTCACACACTTGAGGGCCCTCACAAAAAGCAGCTGCCTTGGCTCGGGAGCTGCGCCCGCTGCTGGCTCCCCTTGCTAGCACTGTGAAGCGTGTTACGGTATCCCTCTCGGTATCCCTCTCCCCTTCACTATTCTTTGCAAGCCACCCCGCTGCCCTGGCGTGTGTGCAGGAGCTGCGCCAGCTGGCATCCGTGGCATCCAGCGGGGGGCTGCCCACTTTTGTGGTGCAGGACGCAGGTGGGCCGCCCGCCTGCCAACCTACTGCGTGCCTGCCTCTGGCCTGGTGCCTGCCTGCCTGCCGGGCCAAACGGCCTGCCGGCCACCATGCCCCATGCCCTCACTTCTCACTTGCGCTGCCGACTTCCGCTGTCACTCCCTGCCTCTGCCAGCCTGCCACACTGGCTGTCACGATTGTGCTCTCCTGCCCACCTGCACCGCCTGCCCGACCGCCCGGCACCCGCCCCGTCTTGACGCCTGCCATCCTGTCGGCCGCACCCGCTCCACCCTCACCCTGCGCTCCCCACTCAGTGACCCCGTATAAATTTGAACCGGTCCAAACTGGAATGAAATGGGTACCCCCCAATCCCTTGATGACTCCTGCACCTGCCCGCCGGTGCAGGCCGCACCCAGGTGGCGCCCGGCAGCCGCACTGTGCTGGCCATCGGCCCTGCACCAAAGAGCGCGATCGACAAAGTGACTGGCCACCTGAAGCTGCTCTGAGGCGGGGGCATTGGGTGGCGGGGACACATTCGCTGCTGGGGCAGTGTACGAGGCAAGAGGTGCAGCGATCGGGTGATGAGCGGGCAACGCCTCTTGGACACAGCAAGCTCTGTCATGCACTGGCACTGTGTAACAATGTGTAAACTTAACCGGTACTGCAAGCACAGCAGCACGCGCGGGGACTGCTTGGTGCGACACGCTGGGCTGGGCAGGGTATGCCTTCTTCATCTTCGTCCTCTCGCTCCTGGTGCCCTTCAGCGCCCTGTTCAAATGCAGACTGTAGCTCTAGCCTAATGGGAGGTGGGCTGCCGCGACAATCCAGCACTGCCACCCGGCAACGCAACCGATAGGGTTTAGGGTTTTTGGCGCGGCCCCCCGGCCGGGCATGGCACGCAACCCCTGCACATCTCTCTTGTGCTCCTAGCAATGCAATTGCAAGCTGTAGGCTGCCAACAGTCGAGCAACCATGGATGCACCTTGCCTCGCACTCCCACACTCACTGCACATTGTTGAGCACGAGTTTAGAGACTTGACAAGAAGTATGGTACGGTAATTCAACATTAAGCAAGCAACAGATGTAGTCATCAAGCATCAACGCAAGCAAGCAAATGAAAACACCGTTCCGCTGGCTAAAGCCTTCCCCCGTCGCTGCTGCCGTTGCTGCCGCCTACACAAACCGAACCTTGGTGATGCTCTCAATGACGCCACGGCAGCTGCAGTAGGGGCACTCCTTCATGGTCAGACCGGCCTCGCAGGTGTGGCACATCGACTGGTGGCGGCAGGGGTGGACCACGATGTTGGGCAGCGCCTCCATGCAGATGCAGCTGGATGTGCTCCTCCGCCTCGTCAGCGCCTGCGGCTGGGCCGGCAAGCGGCGCCGCGTGTGCCGGCTGCTGCAGCTGCAGCTCCTGCTGGGCTGCTTGTGCCTCTGCCTCCGCCTGCTGGCGTGACAGCTGTGCGGCCTCATGTTCCTGCCTCTCTGCCTCCGCCTCCAGCTGCGCTTGCTGCCGCAGCTGCTGGGCAGCTTCCTTATGCTGCTTGGCCTCCCGCTTCTCTGCCTCTGCCCCCTGCAGCGCTGCCTCTGCCACCCAGCGTGCCCGCTGTGCCGCCTCGAGTGCCTGGTTCTTCGCCTCCACCTCCAGGCTCACCTTCTGCTTTTGCTGCTGGGCTGCCTGCTCCCGCGCCTGTGCTTGCGCACTAGACTCTGCCTCTGGCGCCTGGCGCGCACGCTGCTGTGGCACCGCACTCCACTGGCGATGGTCGTCAACTACCAGCGCCACCGCTGCATACGCAGCGGCCTGGCGCGCCTCCTTTGCTGTCTCCGCCTCCAGGCGCGCCCGCTTCGTCGCAAGCTCAGCAGCCTTGCGTGCCTGCTGCGTGCCTGCCTGCCTGCCTGCGCCGTCAGAGCCTCTGACCCGGCCACGCCGTCCGCCATCTCGGCAGAGCGCACGCGCTTGCGCTGGTCAGCATTCATGACGCTGTTCGGCTCTGGGGCTGGCGGCGGCTGGTGCCGCGGCTGCCGCTGCGCAAACTGCTCCTGACTGATGGGACTCGGATCAGCGAAAACAGCATGTGACCGCAGCTGTGCCGGCCCATCCGCTGCTTGCCCAGGGCGTGCCCATGGGCGTCGCAGCCCAGCCGATGGCTGCCCCAGCTCAAGCGAGATGGGCTGTGCCACTGCCACTGCCTGCGCCTGCCGCTGGCTGAAAGGCCGGACGGGCTGCGCCTCTGCCTGCTGCCCTGAGGGCTGGGCAGGCGGCGGCCCCGCCGCTGCTGCTGGCAGGCCCGCAGCCCGTGGCGGCGGCGGGCCAGCCACACAGGGGGCACATTCTCCAGGCCAGCTCCGTTGGTAGCCGGCTCGCCTGCAGCGCCCCACATGGCTGCAGGGGTGGGGGAATAAGCCAAGGGTGTTTACAAAGCAACCAACCGTGCGGCGGGGGGCACAGCAAAGCAACCAACCGGGCGGCAGCGGCGGTGACCACAGCATGGAGCGCCAGAAGTCTCGGCCACGCTTCTCTCACCTAGATTCTTCAAACGCGTGAACTTGTGATGCTGTGGAGTGGACGAGGCCGGCTCGGCGTGCGCACTTGGCGGGAAGGTCCCTCCTCCGGGGCAAACGGCGCTGCTGACTGTGGGGCCGGCTTGCAGAATTGCGGCGGCGTCGTGCAGGCGCGGCGGCGGTGCGTCCCGATGGAGCTGGCGTGTGGGTGCAGTCAACGAGAGTCTAGTCCGTCTGCCAGGCGCACGGGTCCGCTGATTTGTGCAAAAGACATTGCGTGACTAAAATGCGAGCCAGGTCGACCAGGCGGAATAGGGAGAGGAGCACTCAGCGGTGCCAGCAAGGCGGCACCACTGCTGGCGGCTGTTGATGTCAGAGGCCTCAGGCTTTGAAAGCATCGGCAAGCAGATACACACATTATAGAGGGGCAGCTGTTGGCAGCAGCTCGCAGCGGGGACACGGCTGGCGTGCGGGCGTGCCTAGCTGCAGGATCAGACGCCAACGGCCAGGACGGCGGTGGCAGGGCAGCTCTGCACTGGGCGGCCTTCAGCGGGCACCCCGAGTGCGTGCCTGGCGCTCATTGCTGGGGGCGCCGATGTAAACATCCCCACCTTGGCTGGGAGCTCAGCACTGCTATATGCAGCCTGCAGAAACCACGCTGGTTGGATGCAGCTGCTACTGGCAGCAGGTGCAGGCCCGCTGCCGGCCACTGCTGACGGCTCTATGACCCTCCATCACGCTGCCAGGTTGCCGGCCACACATGTGGCAGTGGTACCGCTGCAGCGGCTGATCCAGGCAGGGCCAGCGGCAGCCCTGACCAGGGATTTTTTTTGACCACTCGATTCCTCAGGCTGTTGCATTCCACAAGACCGGCACGGCACAGCCCGCTGCTTGCTGGAGCATGGCCCGCTGCCGCCAGACGGGGAGGTGATGGCAGCTCTGGGCAGCAAACGCGCTACCCACCATGGTCAGCCGCCAGCCGATGACAGCCAAGGAGTGGGGGCATGTGCCTGCTCCCTGCCAAGGCCTGGGCGCTGCCCTGGGTGCGGCATCTGCCGGAGGCCGAGCAGCAGCGCCTGCGGACCGCCGCCCTCTGCCTGGCACGCGCACAGCGACTGAGCAGCCCCATTGTCGGGCAACACCTGTCACTGTCAGTGGCTCTTATTGATGTGCCCGCGGGCAACAGCTCTGTCATGCACTGGCACTTCAGACTATGTGTAAACTTAACCGGTACTGCAAGCACAGTACCGCGGTCCCGACTGCTTGGTGCGACACGCTGGGCAGGGTATGCCTTCTTCATTCATCTTCGTCCTCTCGCTCCTGGTGCCCTTCAGCGCCCTGTTCAAATGCAGTCGGCGCAGCTCTGCAGGTCTAGCCTAATGGGAGGGCGGCCGCGACCAGCCAGCGCTGCCACCCGGCGCGCAACCCGCTGCCGCAGCCAGCCAGGGCCCCGAGCAGCAGCAGAGGGCAGCACTGCGGCCACCCGGGCGCTCCGCGCTGTGGAGGAGGGCATGCTCAATGGCTTCCTGCTGCACGCAGACGAGGCTCGGGTGCAAAGGAGGTGGCATCTTSTGGAACTGCTGCGGCAAGCGGTCGCGGAGGAGGCGGAGGCGGCCAAGGCCCAGGCCAAGGCCCAGGCGTTGGCGGCAGCACGGCAGCGGCACCTGGCCGCCCTGAGGGCCAAGAATGCCGCCTTGGAGAACGAGCTTCAGGCAAGGACACATGTCATTGCGCTTCCTGTTCGTCACGGAGAGAAGCTCAGCGTGGGAAGTCGTGGGCTGGCTGGCAGAGACGGAGAGGGCCGCCCTGGAGCGTTAGATGGAGGCAAGAGTCTTGCCTCCATCTCGTGTTAAGAGCTACTATCCTGCCGCCCTGCCTTTGCCTGCAGGAGCTGGTGGCGGACTGCCTGCACTTCTGGGGCCAGCTGCACGCATGCGGCCTGCTGGGTAAGCCCACGCCGACCAGCTTGCACCAAGCGCGCAGCACGAGTTGCAGGCTGGCGGCAGTGCCCCTTGCCTGTGCACTTCATTTACCAGCCCACTTGCCGACCGTACTGGGTATGCACGTGTTTGAGCTCTGTTGGCACGTGCTGTGCATGCTGAAAGCAGCTGCTTGTGCGCTTGGCTCTCAGCATGAGTCGTTTGTGGGCTCTGCCGGCGAGTGCTGAGCATGCACATGGCAGCTGCTGGGCACACAGCAGCTGCTCATCAGCTGCTGCTGCTGTTGCAGCTCGTTGGCCCTTCGCCGCCTGGCTGCCAGCTGCTGCTGACTGCCGCTTGCGCACAGCCTGCGCTGCCTGTGCTGCAGAGTATGCGGAGGAGACGCTGTTCCCACGGCTGGACATCTACGAGAGCCAGCTGGACCGCAAGTCCATGTGGGGCGAGCTGGGCCGGCGGCGGCCCAGCCTTCAAGCCAGCATCCTGGAGGCCAACCCTACGTGGAAGGCTGAGACCATTGCGGACAAGTAAGCGGGCTGTAAGTGCTGGCTTGCAGCAGCAGCAGCATGAACAGCAGCAGCAAGAACAGCAGCAGCAAAAATTGCAGCAACAGGAGCAGAGCAGCAGCAGCAGGGCTGTCAAGGGCGCAGGGAGGCGGGCGCGCCAGCTCCTCTCGCTGCCGCCATGGTTTGCCGCTGCCTCGCATGCCCCGCAATGAGTGCTGCTGCAATTGCGCCCCATTGCCTGCAGGGCGGTCCAACTGCACAACCGTCTGTCGCCGCTGGTGCAGTCGGGCGACATGCCGGCCGCCATCGGCAAGGTGCTGCTGGTGGTGGGCAGGCTGAGCGAGGAGGAGGCGCGCTTCCTCCAATGCCTGGCCGAATATATCCACTGCCCGATTGAGCTGCGCTACCAGCAGCCATCGTGAGCCACCACCCAGGGGCAGTAGCCTAACCAGCTGGCACGTGCCTCGCATTTGGCGAGAACAGGCACATGTGGGTAGCCAGGGGCGGCGCGGTGGGCCTGCACATTGTCACCATGCGTGCATGCGCACTGTGCCTGTTGTACATCATGCATCCTGTACCATTGTGCACCATTTTCTTCTCCTTGCTGCACCCTTGTGCAACTCCCTTTGTGCAACTTTGTTCTTTCAGTTCTCAGTCTGTTCCTTTAGTTTTGCATCACTTCAGAGTCCATCACTCGGTTTGCCTGCTCCCGCCTCATCACGCCCTCAGCATCTGTAGCTGCTACAATGTCGTTCAAGCACATCAAACAGCAACATCCTGGGTAACACATGTGTCACTCGTTGCCAGGGTTGATCTGCAGCAGCTTCGAGTTCTTGGCGGGTGTAGGGGGGCGTGTCCTGGTTGGTGAATACTGGGGCCACGTAGGCAGCGGGGAATGCCGGGGGCTGGGCCAGGCCTGCGGGAGGGAGGGACGTGATGGGGGGTCGGTTGGTGGGCGGTTGGTTCAGAGGCGCAAGCTAGGCCTGTGCAGCACAGGAGGCATTAAGAGCGGCCGGCAGGCAGGCGGTCACCCACCTCTTCGGCGGTCAGATCCAGGCACGTCAGGCTGGAGGCGAGCACATCTGGCACCCTGCTTGGGGGTCAGCACGAAGCGCGCTACCGGCAGCCGTCATGAGCCAGCCGTCGTGAGCCAAGGGCAGCAGCCGCAGCAGCGCAGCCTTGCAGTTGCCAGTTGGGAATGTGTGCATGCGAGCGTGGGGTAGCGGGCACGACAAGGGCACAAACAGCCTTGCACGAGCAACAGCCGGAAGGGTGAGCACTGGGATGGGCTAGGCGGCGCGCCACCATCGACCGGGTATGAAGAGGGCGGCAGGCAGCGCAGAGGCGCAGCTGTCTGCTGGGTCTGAGAGAGCACAGCAGTCTGCTGGGACGCACACTCTGCAAATTGATTCCGCTGTGCATGACAGCTTGCTTGAGTGGCACCGCACAGTGACAATCGTGTAAAGTCAGCACTGTACCATTTTAATAGCGGGGGGCTTTACCGTTTTGATAGCGGGGGGGTGTGGGGGGGGGTGCGCAGCCCCCCTCACCCTGGAAATATTGCTTTGTCGCCCACATCATTCAACACAGCTTGTCTATGGCAGTTAAAGAACAGGCGATGGGGAGGTTTGGTGTCGTTTTGGTGTCTGCAGCACCCAGCCCAGCATGCATACCGCGGCATGGCACAGCTGGCGCAGACGGAACTGCACAGCCTGAACGCACATAGTACATGCGTTCCTCGTCTTCACCCAACCATCACAACCTTGAAGCCTTCTTCTTCGCCGTCGTCCTCTCGCTCCAGGCGCCCTTTGTTCGAATGCAGTTCGCGCAGCTCTGCAGCTCTAGCCTAATGGCACGTGGGCTGCCGAGACGAGCCAGCGCTGCCACCCGGCGCGCAACCCGCTGCCGCAGCCAGCCAGCGCCCCGAGCAGCAGCCGAGGGCAGCACTGCGAGGCCAGCGCTGGCCCGGGCTCTCCGCGCAGCGAGGACAGAATTGCATGAAAGCATCCTGCTGGGCGAGGACCGGGCTTCGATGGAGTGGTGGCTGCACTTAGTGGCAATGGTGGAGGAAGCGGCCTACGATGCGGCCAAGGCCAGCGCCGCCTTGGCCAGCGCCGCGGTGTGGGTGCCGGAACTGGAGTCCGCCCTGGAGGCCATGGGCCCCGCCATTGAGAACGAGCTTCAGGCAAGGGCACATGCCACTTAGCTTCCTGGTGGTCAGGACGAAGAGCTCGACGTGGCAGAAGTCGTGGGCTGGCTGGCAGAGACGAAGCAGGCCGCCCTGGAGCGTTAATTGGAGCTTTATCCTGCCGCCTTGCCTTGGCCTGCAGGCGCTGGTGGCGAAGCGCCTGAGGTCCAGGGGCCAGCTGCACGCGTGCGGCCTGCTGGGTAAGCCCTCGCCGACCAGCTTACACCAAGCGCGCAGCACGAGTTGCAGGCTGGCGGCAGTGCCCCTTGCCTGTGCGGTTCATTTACCAGCTCACTTGCCGGCCACACTGGGTATGCACGTGTGAGCTCTGTTGGCACGTGCTGTGCATGCTGAAAGCAGCTGCTTGTGCGCTTGGCTCTCAGCATGAGTCGTTTGTGGGCTCTGCCGGCGAGTGCTCGGCATGCTGGTCACACAGCAGCTGCTCGTCAGCTGCTGCTGTCGCAGCTCGTTGGCCCTTCACCGCCAGCTGGCTGCCAGCTGCTGACTGCCGCTTGCGCACTGCCTGCACTGCCTGCGCTGCAGAGTATGCCGAGGAGACGCTGTTCCCACGGCTGACCATCTACGAGAGCCAGCTGGACCGCAAGTCCATGTGGGGCGAGCTGGGCCGGCGGTGGCCCACTCTTGAAGCCCGCATCCTGGAGGCCAACCCTTCTTGGAAGGCTGAGACCATCGCGGACAAGTAAGCGGGCTGGGAAGTGCTGGCTCGCAGCAGCAGCAGCAAGAACAGCAGCAGTAGGAGCAGGCAGCAGGAGCAGCAGCAGGAGCGCATGCCCCGGTCGCTGTACCACTGCACCGTGCCCGCTCTGGGCGGGCACTTGCAGCGCACACGGCAGCAGCACGATCAGCCAGATGTGTCGCCATGGCAGGGCTGTCAAGGGCCAGGGAGACGGGTGGCAGGGAGGCGGGCGTGCCAGCTCCTCTCGCTGCCGCCAAGGTTTGCCGCTGCGTCGCATGCCCCGCAATGAGTGCTGCTGCAATTGCACCCCATTGCCTGCAGGGCTGTCGAACTGCACAACTGTCTGTCGCCGCTGGTGCAGTCGAGCCACATGCCGCGCCCCGTTGGCAAGGTGCTGCTGGTGGTGGGCATGCTGAGCGAGGAGGAGGTGTGCTTCCTCCAATGTGTGGCCGAAGCGGTGCGCTGCCCGACCATGCGGCTCGTACCGTCGTGAGCCATCACCCACGGGCAACGCTCCCCCGTCATCGTGCCATGCACCTCCTCCTTCGCATTCAAAACGTCTTCATACACAGCACAGCTTCGTGCTGGGTTGCACATATAATGCGTCAAACAACAACGCGTGCAAGCATGAAGCTGTGCTGGGGCGGCTACCACCACGGCCGTCATTCCTGCCTTCACGGTGCATCATGCATCCTGTACCATGGTGCATCATTGCAGCCGGATGGGCATCCACCTCTTCGGCGGTCAGTTCCGCGCAGGTCAGGCTGGAGGCGAGCATGCCGGGGCACCCTGCTTGGGGGTCAGCAGGCAGCACGCTACCGGCAGCCGTCGTGAGCCAGCCGTCGTGAGCCAAGGGTAGTAGCCGAAGCAGCGCAGCCTTGCAGTTGCCAGTTGGGAATGTGTGCATGCGAGCGTGGGGTAGCGGGCATGACAAAGGCACAAGCAGCCTTGCATGAGCAACAACCGGAAGGGTACTGGGATGGGCTAGGCGGCGCGCCACATCATGGCGTGGCGTGGTGATGATCAACCGGGATCCATGAGGGCGGCAGGCAGCGCAGAGGCGCAGCAAACTGCTGGGTCTGGGAGAGCATAGCAGTCTGCTGGGACGCACACTCGGCAGATTGATTCCCCTGTGCATGACTGCTTGCTTGAGTGGCACCGCACAGTCGCAATCGTGTGAAGTCCGCACGGAACTGCACAGTTAAACTGGCAGCCAACTCTGGGCAGGGCGAATGCATCGGTGCATTCAGCAAATGAGGGGCCAGGCAGGTGGGCTTGAAACCCCAGGTGCGAGGGCGCACTGGGCGCACCTGCGCGCTAGGTGGGCGAGGGAGGCTGTTGACGAGAGGATCGCATGCTTTCTCACATCTTGGCGTAACAACACGGGCATGCAAACCCGCCGGCAACAAATGCCGGAAGAAGAAGAGGGGGGAGCGAAGGAGGGGCAGGATGTGATGAGGGTGGGGTTTGGCCAACAAACAAGAGGGGACGTGCTGAGGTGGTTGAGTTGGGGGAAGGAATCAGGAACAAGGTCGATGAAAGGAATAGAAGAGCTTCGCTTGCCAGGGCAGGGCAGGCCAGCAGCGTGCACAAGCATGCCGGTCATCTGGGGCACCATCAACCGGAAGCTCCCGCGGGTCCGCTCCCAGAGGCGCCGCTGTGCTCGCCAGCGGTACCGCTGCCTCCCGACCCAGAAGCCCCCGCGCCGTGCCGCTGCCGTGCCCCGCGGGCCAGGGCGCGCCGCTCCTGCTGCCGCTGCTGCCGCATGAGGCGCTCTGCCTCGGCCTCTACTGCTGCCGCCGCCTCTGCCTCGGCCTCCACCGCCTCCAAGTSCCGGCGCGCCAGCCAGTTGCGGCGCATGCGCAGCTCCAGGAGGTATAGAACCACCAGAGGTATGAGGAGCACCAGCACACCACGAATGAAACCGGAGGCTGCGGGGAATGGGGTGGAGTGAGCGGGTGAGAACGGCCGGGGGAGGAAGGGTGGGAGGCGTGGCGAGGGGGTTCCGAGTGCGCGGGCAGGTTGGGATGCAGGTGGAGGGTGACATGCATGGTAGGGGGTGGGGGAGCCTACCAGCCAGCAACACACTTCCCAGGCGGCCCGCCGGCAGCCTGACCTGCACATCCCTGCTCTCCGAGCCTGCCCAGTGCTGAGGGTGCAAATGCCMGGGGCAGCTCCGCTTCTCATTCCCACCACCCACCCCACCCCATCATTGCCAGCAGGCAGCACCCCTTTCGTGCGATGCAGCAACCGTCGCCTCTGATGAGACGCACACGGTGTAATAGGAAGGAAGGGAGGAAGGGAGGGAGGAAGGGAGGAAGGGAGGAAGGGATGAAGGGAGGAAGGGAGGAAGGGAGGAAGGGAGGAAGGAAGGAAGGAAGGGAGGAAGGAAGCAACGGCAGGCCTCCAATTACTCTCCCCCGCCGCACCCCACCCCACCTTGGCGCGCCCCACCCCGGGCCCACCCTCTGCCCCTCACCTGCGCAGCGCTGCGGGTCCATGTGTGCGTGGTAGCGGCGGCACACCTCGGGGATGACCTTCAAGTTGAGGAGGAAGCAGGTGAGCAGGGTGGGCAGCTGCCGGCAGAAGCGCATCTGCGGGTGGCGGGTCGGGGCGGGCGTGTGGGAGGCGGGTGGGGAGGGGAGARGTGAGGTTGTGGGAGGTTGACACGGAAGAGGAGAGGGGCTGCAAWCACCAACCTGTGCCCTTCCACCCCCACTAGATGGCCGCGTATCCCATCAATCCACACATCTGCACATCCCATGCACAAGATTACCATCACCGCAGCACGTTACACAATTGCCCCAATCACCCCAACAAATCTCCTGTCTCGAGAGACCGTTCCCGGCTCCATATGGGCATTWATAAATGTGACTAACTAACTAACTGACAACCCTAAAGCTTACCTGCAGGAGCAGTCCGTCCACGGTGAGCCAGGCAAAGCCGGCGTTGACGTAGCGCAGCTGTGACGACTGCAGGCGGTTCGGAGCGGTTCAGCGGGGGCAGCAGCAGGGGCAGCAGGGGAGAGGGTCGTTAGAATGCACGGGCGATGGGTGGGCGGGCACGTCTGGGCACACAAGCAGAGCCACAACAACAACGCGGTGGATGGTGGGTGGCCGTGAGCAACAGGGGCAGGGAAATCTGTGCCAAACATACACACACACACACACACACACACACACACACACAAACACACACACATCGAGCAAGATTCTTGAAGCAGTAATGTACATCACTTGCACAGGGAAATGAGTGTCCCACCCACCCGTGAGACGTGGAGGTCCAGGTGGTTTGTTGTGGCCTGCTGGTAGAGCAGGGCAGCGGTGAAGAACACCACCAGCACCTGCTCGCGCTGCGCCACATACCTGCACAGCGGACGGAGGGCAGGGGGGCGGTCAGGCTTAGGGGGGCAGCAGGGGGGGCAGCAGGGGGAGCAGCTTCAGAGGCAAACGGGGCGGTCAGAAAGTTCGGGCTTACAGTATGTTTATCCGCAAAGAAACTCGCGACACATACCCACGACCCACAACTTGCGACAGCAGGGGGGCAGCGTCACAGGCTTGGTGCGGTCAGGAAGGGGGACAGCAGGTGCCAGGTCTGGGCTGGGAGGCAAGCGTTCAGGGGCAGAGCAGACAACTTTCTCTTCCACTGCCCCCTCTACACCATCCTCCATCACAGACCTGTTCCCAACCTCCATCCTAACACCCAAGGCCTGGCTGGCGCAGTCAGCCAGAGCCCGCACCGTAAACTTGCTACAAACTACATTCTGATACACTCACCCCCCACCCTGTCCCATGAGACCTTTGCTGGCTCACCCCTGGACTTGAATGTGATTGATTGAATTGATTGAGAAGAGAACACAACAACAATAAGCCAGTGCTGCCAAAGGCACTCCCAAAGGCAGGCCAGCGCCCGGGGCCCTGACAGGCTTGCACGTCGGGGTTGCTGCGCTACACATGCAGCTCTCTCCACTGCTCACCAGGCTCCTGGCGGACCGGGCAGCAACGCTGCCAGCGGCAGTGTGAGCACTCCAGACACCAGCCAGAACAGGGGGTGGCCCAGGCGTACAAGCGAAGAGGGCTCCTTGGCGAGCAGCACCAGGATGGAGAGCAGGA
>JTEE01000254.1:636631-655498 GCA_002896455.3 Chlorella sp. ArM0029B
GGGGCGGCAGGGTAAGAGGCAGGCTCCTTCGGGCGGGATTGCATGCTGGGGCCCATGGGTGGTCTCACACCCCGCACCCTGGCCTTGCCGTTCCGTCCCATCCAAGCTTGCCCTGCCCCCGTCAAAGCATTAAAGGCCCAATTCCATGCTGCTGCTCACGCCCCGCACTTTGTAATCAACCAAACTGTGCGGCCCCTGCTGTGCTCTCCCCTGAGCCAGGTGACTGAGGATCTGATGAAGGCCGCTGGCCCCTGGTCCCACCCACCTGCTTCCATCCCCTGCCCTGCAACCAAACCAAGCTGTGTGCCCCCTGCTGTGCATCTCCCCTGCGAAGGCTGCAAGAGCCCTCACGCCCCTGGTACCACCCACCTGCTTCCGTCCACTGCTTTCCAGAGCAATCAAACATCGCGCACCCTCCCCCCCTGCTGTGTTGCACCCACAGGTGACTGAGGATCTGATGAAGGCCGCTGGCCCCTGGTCCCGCCCACCTGCTTCCGTACCCTGCTCTGCAACCAAACCAATCCGTGGTTCCCCCTGCTGTGCTGCACCCACAGGTGACTGAGGACTTGATGAAGGCTGCTGGCCCCCAGGCCCGCTTCATGCACTGCCTGCCCGCCGAGCGCGGCACCGAGTGCACCGACGGCGTGGTGGAGGCGGGTGAGCGGTTGGTTATGGTGGAGGGTGAGGGAGGGAGAGAGAGGGGATACGGGAGGGAGGGAGGGCATGATGCAGAGCACAGGTCATGGGAAGGCGGCTCGGGAGAATTGGAAAGGCGGGGGAATGCAAGGGGAACTGGCCGGCCTGTGAGAGCAGGCTATGGCGGCAGCAGCAGAAGGGGGACCTTGCACACCAGTCACTCTCCCCACACGTGCAGTGGCTGCTGCCGTGCTTGTTCAGCCTGCCGCACCACTCGTTGAAACGCCTTGGGGGTGCGGTCCACTTGATGCCCACAGCCTGGGCCCCATGCCCCGCAACCCGCCCACCCGCCCTGCCCCATGTGCACCTCCCCATACTCGGTGCAACCCCACCCTGCCCACCGCCCTGTATCCAGCGCGCACACTCACACACGCACCCACAACCCCCAACCCTGCCCTCCCACCCCGCAGCCTCCTCCATCATTTTCGACCAGGCCGAGAACCGCATGCACGCGCAGAACGGCATCATGATCCACGCCATGGGACTGGCTTGAATTGAGTGAAGCATGCCAGGCACCCAGGGGTGGTGCACAGGCTGGAGCATAGGCTGGGCCTGAGCGGCATCAACGACCGCGAGGCCGGAAGTGACCTGGCCTGAGGCACCCTGAGCCTTTACGCGTTCAGCGCTGCAGCGCTTGGGCAGGCCACAAGAGGGGCACCCCCGCCTCGCAGCCAAGCAGGCCCGGCTGTTCAGCCACGGCTGAGCGGCTGTATGATGGTCGCCGCCACTGGCAAGCATGGCAAGCATCCCACGTTGTGCTTGGCAAGCATCCCACGTTGTGGGACAACAGCACCCTGGGCTGCTCGCCAAGTGGGCCGGCTGCCCGCCCAGGTACCCTCTTCCCACCATTTGAGGCCTCCTGCCAGCCAGCCATGGGGCCGCCTTTCTACCGCACTGTCCAGTGGCACTGTCCCCTTCCCGCACCCAGTTTTGCATGTATGCTTCCCTCCCCCCACTCATATACTTGTGACGAGCGGCGCTCCCGAGAGTCCCCCCATGTGTCAAGGTGCCTGCCGGCCTTCCCTGTCGCCTTTCCCCTGTTGTCTCCTCCTGTCCCCTTGTTCCCCTCTCGATCCCCTCTCGATCCCAGAGTGTAAAGCACTGCCACGTCAGCTCCATGCACGTGCAAGATGTCCGATTTGGTTGGCTGTGCGGCACTGTGTGCTCCATACACAATGTGCCTGGCGGTGGCAGAGCGTTTCGAGGTTCATTGCTTAATGGGTCGATTGTGGTTAATTGCTTGATGGGTCGACTAATCAGGTTTCCATGAAACTGGTATGTGCCCTTGTCAGAGAGCAAATAATGGTTGCCTTGCTTCCCAGGCCGGCGCCCGGCTGGTCCCAGCCGCAGCAATGGGCAGAGAGCAGCGCCTTTTTATGGTGCCGAAAGGTATGGTGAGGACCCCTGCCGCCCCCGCGGCCAGCAGGAACCCCAGTGCACCAACGCAGCTGGAGAAGCTCCCTGGCGCTGCAGCGCTGTCCCATGAGACCTTTGCTGGCTCCCCCTGGACTTGAATTGTAATTGACTGATTGAGCAAGGGCTCAGGGGCTTCGCCTGAAGTCACCAGAGCCCCAGGCGCTTCAGCGGCAGCAGGGGCTCAGAGCACCGCCTCGATGAGAGAGGGGCCCAGGCGCTCCAGGGCTGCCGTCAGGGCTGCCGCCAGCTCCTCGCAGGTGCGGACCTGGCAGGCGGTCACACCCATGCCCTGCAGGGGATCGGGGCAGGGCGGGCGGCGCAATGCTGGGCAGGCGTGGAGACTTGGATCCCCTGCGCCTCTCCCCCTCTCCTGCGCACGTGGGTGTCGACGGAGCCACGCCGACATGCCACACATGAAGCGCCCAGCAGGCAGGCAGGCAGGCAGGCAGCCGAGCAGCAGCAGGCAGGCAGGCAGGCAGGCAGGCAGGCAGGCGGGTGACATCAGGCAAGAGCAGCAGACAGGCAGGCAGCAGCAGCCGCAACAGCAGGGCAGTTCCGCATCCACCCATCCATCCAGAACAAAATTTGTCAGGGAGCTTGTGCGCTAGCATGCACCCGGTGCCGCCGGTCCACCACAACAACTCATGCACAACAACAGGGCATATTGTTCGACTGTTCCATACTGTTCTATTGCAGGTCTGCAGCACATGCCTGCCCACCTGCGCCAGCGCCACCCAGCTGATGGCGGGGGTGCCAATCTCGGTGAGCCCCCGAGCTGCCTTGCCGTTGCTGCAGGCAGGCAGGCGGGAAGAGAAATCATGGGAGGGTGTGGTGTGCGTGCAGAGCCAGAACGCCCCACCACACAGTGCAAGTGAGCCAACTGCGGGGCTGTTCAGCACGTGGGCGCCGAATCTAAGCTAAGCTTCCCACCAGTCTGGGGCCGCTTCAGCATGTGCCCCCGCCGCCCCTCTCCCGGCACAACGCTGCGCTGCGCCGCACCTGGGAGTGATCCGCTCCCGAGCCATTTCCACCTGCCCGGAGGAGAGGGAGAGGCACAACAGTGAGGAAGGGAAGGGGGCACCAAGTGGCCGCACATGCCGGGGCGCAGCCGAGAATGCTCGCTGCCAATCCCCACGGAGGCCCACAACCAATCCCCAGGCACTTCCTTGCCTTGGTAACGCTGCGCAGGCACAAAAAACAGACGCGCCTGTGCGGGCCATGCAAGCATACTGACAGGCAGGCCCACTGCCCTGCCCCCAGTGGGGTGGAGCCGTGCAGCCAGTCGTACCCCCGGCCATAATCAACCACCCAACCATCCGCCCCTCCACCCCTGCCCCACCTTGAGGATCGAGTATGTCCTGTTGGCGCATATGATTGTCACCACTCGCAGCCCCTCCCGCGCCTGCGTCCACAGGCCCTGCAGGCTGTACATACCGCTGCCATCGGCCTGCAGGCGCGGGCGGGTGGGTGCGGGGGCACGGATGTCAACGGCAGGGTGCACTCAGTCAGGAGGCGGGTGCTTCCCGCTGCATCATGTGTTCCCATGGGCTGTGTGCACCTGCAGCAGACTGGCATGCCTCGCACGCCCTGGCCGGCCTTCCCTCAGGTTGCCACCTCCCCACCCCACCGTGCCGCTCAACTGCAGGCTGCTGCTCCCATCACCCTGACCACGAGGCCCTCGCTGCACCTGCAGGTCGATGCCGACCCTGCCAAGATGCATCCTCAAGCTGCCCGCACTACCTCTCCCCACCGGCAAAACTTCGCCCTCCAACGCACTCCTTAGCCATGCGGCCACCGGTTTAGCAAGTCAGAGCCCACAACCCCTCCAGCTCACCAGCAGGTTGATCACCATGCCACCATCCCACCCAGCACACCATTGCTGGCTGGCACCCCCCTGCGGCCCTCACCCCCCTCACCGGCAGGTTGATCACCACCCCTCCAGCTTACCTGCAGGTTGATCACCACCCCTCCAGCTCACCGGCAGGTTGATCATGCCACCATGCCACCATGCCACAAGTGGCACACTCGCTGGCTGCACCCCCCTCGCACCCCTCGTGCCCCTCTTTAACATGTATCATTACGGAGTGAAACGTGCCGTATAGTGAAAAATAAATTACACCCCTCACCTGCAGGTTGATCACCACTCGGTCTGGGCAGGCAACGGCGGCACCCACAGACATGGGGATGCCCGCACCAATGGCGCCGCCTGCAGCAGGGACCGGGGGGTGGCACAAGCACCGCTCAGTACCTTCGGGGGGCACATGAACAGCTGCCGCGGCAAGGCCTGAGCTGCACGCCAGCAGCAGCAGAGATGCACACACAACGCAGCCCCGGGCGGGCACGTTGGCACCAATATGCTGCCTTCAGCGTGCAGTCGCTGTACTGCCCTTCCTCCCTTGAGCCACCGTCCCGCCTGCCTGTCAGCGTGAGGTAGCTGAAGGGCGGGCAGCCGCGGCTGAGGTGGAAGTAGTTGGTGCCGCTGGTGAGGGATTCGTCAACGACGATGGCACCTGAACACACAGGTAAGGAGGAACGTTGCGGAGGGCGTGAGTTGAGTTGAGTTGAGTTTAAAAAAACATAAAGAAATTCGTCAACAATGATGGCACCTGGACACACAGGGAAGGAGGAACGGTGTGGAGGGCGTGACCTGAGTTGAGTTTAAAGCATAGAGGGACTCGTCAACGACGATGCCACCTGGCAGGAAGGGGAGAGAAAGCAGAGCAATTGGAGCTGAAGAGACCAGACTACACTGTTGGCAAGGAAGGCTAGGGTGAGGGACTCGTCAACGATGATGGCACCTGCCAAGAGGAGGAAACAGGGGCAGGCTGTGAAGGTAGAGGCGTGAAGGAAAGGCGGCGGTGAGGCGCGAGTCGGCAACGACGAAAGAGCTATGACGGCACCTGCCCAGCGACCAAGAGGACGGTTGCAACAGCAAGAGATGGTGATGTGGATGGCACATTTTCTTGACATGAACCACTGTCATACCTGGCTGGGTGCAGAATCTGATGCATGCAGGGCAGCACAAGAGTGATGCGTGAACCTGTTTGATGTGCACACACCTGGAGGCTGCAGCGCCGCCACTGCCTGGCACAGCGCGGCGGCCGTCAGGCGTCCTGCCGGGACCGAGGGGCGGGAGGCTGGGCAGAAGGCGCCGCCGCAGTTGACGCCGGGACGTACGGCGGTGCCGCCCACTTCTTGGGCCAGCAGCGCCAGCGCAGCGGGCAGGTCCACGCCCCAGCTGTCAAACTCCCACACCGCCTCGTCCTGGGAGCAGGTTGAAAACATTGCAGGCAGCGTCAGTGCCTCTTTTGAGCAGCTGCCGTGCTGGGATTACCTAGCTTTGCAGTGCAGGTCCGGACGCCACTTCCCCACAGGCTGGACGGCACACCAGGGGAGTTGACTTCCCACCACCTTCCACCACCTTCCACCACTCACCGGCAGCGTCACCAGCTGGCTGGGCGCGCCATCGTACCCAAAGTTGGCCACCGGCCGCCGGGCATCCAGCAGCAGCAGCAGCTCAAAGGGGGCCATGGCGGCGGCGGCATCCTGAAGTGGGGGGACAGCAACAGCAACAGTGAGGGCAGTGAGCATGGTACAGCAGCAGCTGTAGCAACAATGGCAGCTGCACTCCTGTAAGGGCTGCAAGCGGCAGCAGCACACTGCAGGTGATTGGTGGGTCAGGGAGCAGCACATGGTAGCAAAACTATGTGAAACGGCGGCAGCCTGGCGGCGTGCCAGGAAGAGAAGTGGCGGCAGCAACAGCGGACAGCACCAGCGTAGCAGGACGCCCCCAGCACTTCAGGCAGCAGCTGCCTCCAGCTTGGTACCTGTGGGAAGTAGGGCAGGCGGGTGAGGTTGGGCAGGCCGGCGCCACGGTCCAACCGGGCAAACGCGTTCTCACACAACAGGGCGGCGCCTGTGGCGGCGGCGATGCGCCCGCAGCTGAGCAGCGCGTCACCTGCAGCACCACAGGAGTAGGGTGGGGTGGGGTTGGGAGGAGGGCACAGGATGTGAAGCTGCAGGCAAGAGGAAGCACAGCGCAACCATGCAACCGACAAAAGTGGAGCAGGCGGTGCGCCACAGCTCAGCAGAGCAGGCACTGCCGGCTGCCGTTGTACCCCCGCACTTGTGACGCAAGCTGCATGTCGCATACCGCGCACGGCCCCTCCCCACGCACCCTCTGCCAGCGCCGCCCTGCCTCCCAGGTAGAGCGCTGCCTTGCCACGGGGGCAGGCCCGCAGCGCCGCCGCCGCTCCCTGCACAAACTGCTGCACCGCAGGGGGCAGTTGGGTCGGGGCGCCAGGCACCCCAGCTGAGGCGGCGGCGCCGCCGCCGGCGCCACCGGTGCCATCACTGTTGGTGCCTACTACGAAGCGGGCGGCCGTGCCTGCGTCCGCCTGGCTTGCGCAGCTGTCAGTGCGCTCCCAAGACAGGTCGTGTGGCACCACCAGGGTGGCCACTCGACTTCCCCCAGCAGCGCCAGCGCCGTTGTTAGCACCCACGCTGCCTCGCGCGTCTGTTGAGCCCCGGCCAGTGACTGCAGCCACGGCTGTCGTCATGGCCGCCCCCAGGTCCTCCCCACGGCGGCACACGTGGGTGTGGGCGCTCACGGCGCCTGCCAGGGCTGGTATGTCAGAATCCAGCAGCGGGTCGGCCGGCTTGTGCCAGGTGGCCATGTCGCCTGCGGGAGATGAGGGGGCACCAGCAGGGCAGGTTGGCGCAGAGCGGGCAGCCTGGTGGAGGGCCGCATGCAAGACAACCTCTGCAGCTGGCACTCGCCTGCCTGCCCCTGCATACCCGCTCCGCCTGCACTGCGCCGCAGCTGCCACCCCCTGCCAGCCACACCGCACCACACACCTCACCACCCCGCCTACCCACCCTACCCACCCACCGACGAGGTTGACGAGCGGCGTGCCCGCCCGCCGCGCGTTGTGCAGATTGGCCAGGGCATTGGCCAGACCCGGCCCCAGGTGCAGCAGTGTGAGTGCGGGCTTGCCTGCCATGCGGCCGTAGCCATCTGCGCGGGCAGGGGCCAAATGTCGGGCAGGGAGCAGCGCAGGCGGGGAGGGTTGAAAGGCTGGCATGGGGGCAGGGAGCCAGGCCGAGCAGGGAGTTGATGAAGCCTGGGCGGTGCTAAGAAAGCACTGGAAGTGAGGATTAGCGCAGTGCAGGTGACTACATGACGGCCCGGACGAGCAAGTGTGCCACTGGCAGTCAACACATCACTGTTATGCGGCAGCCTGCGTCGCCTCGCGCACCTGCCGCTCCGCTGCACACCGTCTCATGCAGGCCTAGCACGGGCCGCAGGCCGCCCACCGCATCGATAGCAGCCACGAAATGCATCTCGGAGGTACCTGCCAGGGAGGGAGGGGCATGGAGGAGGGCAGGTGTGGTTTCAGGGGCCAGGCTCTGGCGCTGGCACCGGCACCAACCTTGCCGAGTCAGCGTCCCATAGCACAACACACAGAACACCCCTGCTGGAACAGTACGGGCAATGGAAGTGCAAGGGATGTAAACCAACACAGACGTCCAAATCAGGACCGCCTGTGCGCCCACCTGGGTTGGCGAAGCAGACCTCCAGCCCCGCCGCCACGGCGGCACGCAGCAGTCGCTCGGCGCCCGAGGGCGGCGGCGGCGGCGCCGTCATTTCCCTGTGTGGAGCGCTTCAAGCACTAGCACTGGAACGCCTGTCACGAAACACGAAGCTGCTGCTCGATGTTCAGAGGCCACTGCGGTGCCTCGGGCGAGTGAGAACGAGAGCACAACGCCCCGGCCGCCTGTCTGGAGCCCTGGACAGCCTTGTACACGGCGGTGATCAAATAACATGCACCCAGAGGGCCATTGGAGGAAGGAAATAGAACCGTGCTGGGTGCTGCGCGCCTCGTCACTGCGCGCCTCAAATGGCTCAGCTCTTCGACAGCCCGTCCGTCCATCTCCAGACTGCCACCACTGCACCGGGGGTCACGCTCCAAACCCCTGGCGCTGACAGCCAGCAATTTGCCGGAACAGGGCCCGACAGCTGCCCGCAGCTCCCCCGCTCCGCCTCCCTGCGGATCCGGGGTGCGCCTGGCGCCCCTACCTTGCCGGTTACTCGCTGGGCAGCTTGGGTGGCTGACGCGGTGGCGCGAGCAGGATGGGCAAGAGCTACACGGACGACTACAAGAAGGGGGCGTGGACACCCGAGGTGGGTGATCGGTGGAAGGGCCTGGGGGAGGCGAGCGAGGTGGGAGGCTTTGACATCCACTTGCGCGACGGCGGTGCTGCCACATCCTGCCGCTGCCGAAGCTGCGTGTGCCATTTGCCCCCACCTGGTCAACGCAGGAGGACGATCTGTTGCGGCATCTCATTGGTGAATGTGGAGCCAAGAACTGGTCCATCATTGCCAATGGCATCGAGGGACGGTCCGGCAAGAGCTGCCGCCTCAGGTGCGGCTTGGCGGGGGCTGCGTGGGTGCTGCTCTTGCCTTCTGCGCAACGCGACTGGCTGCGGCGTGCTGCTGGGTGGCTCTTGTGTCGTAAACACCTGTGGATGAGTGCGCTGTGGCGCTCTGCGCCTACGGCCTGCTCATATCACTCCCAAGGGACCGGCCAATCGCCTCACGGCACCACAGCATCCATTGCTGACCCTTCCCCCCCCCCTGCCTACCGCCCTCCACCCCCTGGCAGGTGGTGCAACCAGCTGAACCCCGACGTGAAGAAGGAGCCCTTCAGCCAGTGGGAGGATGCGGTGATCATCAAGGCACACCGCGAGCACGGCAACAAGTGGGCACGTGAGTTTGGGCCGCTGCTGGTACCACTGCTGCATCCGAGGTGCCTTGCCTGTTGGGTGCATTGGGTGCTATGCAGACTGTAGCTGCAGCTAACCATTGCTATTATGCCCCTGTTGCTGCCCACAGGCATGTCCGCATGTGTTTGCGCGTCGCCCTCTATGCCCTCCGTGCCCCTGAGTTGCCGTCCTTTGCTCGCCCCGTACACACGCAGTCATCTCCAAGCTGCTGCCGGGGCGCACGGACAATGCAGTAAAGAACCACTGGAACAGCACGCTGAAGCGCAAGTACACGGGTAAGCTGGGGCCGCTCCCGAGTCAACCTCACTTGGGTGCTGCAGTGTGATGGAAATCTGAAGGGAAATCCTCACCCCAGGCGTTGTGAGTGCATGCTGTACCAGCAGAAAGGAGGCCTGCCCAGCCTGCCAAACGGTGAGTGAGACTGAACTCCCCTCCTCGAGTTCTTCCCTGCAGCGGGCCAGCTGAACAACCGGTACCTCAAGGCCAGCCACGCCACGCTGCAGTGGCTGCTGGACAACACGCCAGACGAGGAGGACCCCTACTCGCCGCAGAACATGGTGGGTGCTCCCACCTGCAGCCCACCGTTGTTCTGCAGGATCATGCTCTGGCATGTGTGGCAATGGCCACCTACAGCAATGCCCGGCGGGTGTTGTATGAACCTGGAGCGGCACGATGGTGCAGGGGTGCAGCAAGCAGTCCTGCTGAGGGCGCGTGTTGATTCTTACAGCGCCTTAAGTCACCTGCCGTGCCCTGCCTCCTTCTCCCTGCAGCGCGGCGGGGTGACTGGCGGCAGCAGTGCCGGCGGTGGTGGCGGCGGCGGTGGCGGCATCAAGCGACCCCCTGCTGCCACGGTGGCGGCACAAGCATACGTGGGCGCAGCGGTGGCGCGCACTGCCACCGGCCAGTTTGCAGCCGCCATGAACACCAACAAGCGGCGGCGCACCGACGCCAGCGGCGGCGGTGGCGGCAGCAGCGGTGTGGCTCCGGCGGTGGGGCCCGTGGCAGCGCCAGATGTCGAATACCCGGGGCTGCCGGCGGGCATGAAGCGGCCCTCGCTGCAGGTGGGAAAGGGTGGTGACATCTTGCGTTTGGGGAAGAAGCATGTGCAGGCGTGTGGGAGCAGCACAGGCATGCAGCTTCCAATTCAGGCCCACCACTTCCAACCATCAAAGCTGCTATGCACGCTGTGCCCAGATTGTCAGCTTATTAATCTGCATGTGTGGCCGCATTGCAGGCCGCTGTGTGCCGCAGCCCTCCCCACTGCATCCCAATGTGCCTGCTCGCCTCCCTCTGCAGGAGAGCATCGAGATGCTCAACTCTGTGCCGGAGAGCATGCGGGCGTGCCTGATTGAGGCCGCCAAGCTGGCAGGCCCCGCATTCAAGCGCAAGGCGGGGGACCAGGTGGTGGCTGGCGGTGCAGGCGGCGCCTCTGGGCCCCTCACCTTCAACATCAGCGTGGACGCCGGGCGGGCGGCCCCCGCCCCCACCTCGGCAGGCGCAATGGCAGCGTTTGCGGCGGCAGCAGCAGCGGGCAGCGGGGGCCTGCCGGGGGCAGAGAGCGACGCGCTCATCCCCGGCCTCATTGTGGGGCCTGGCATGGGTTCAGACGCGCTGCTGGGGCCCATGCCGCCGTTGTCGGCGCCACCCTCGGGCATGCACTCACTGCCGGTGTCGGCGCCGGCGGCGGCGCAGCAGGCAGGGCAGGCGGCGGCAGGGGCACAGCAGGCGCAGGTTTCGGGCGGCGACAACCAGCACGATCTGCTGGAGCTCATCAGGTGGGTGGGCTGCTTGTGCCTGAGCTTTTGCTTTGCATCTTGTTGTAGGTTGCATATTGGGGATGCACGGACGGCATGAGGTGCAGGCAGGTCAGGTCGCCTTTGGGAGGCACACACGGCTTGCCTCCCTCCTCCCACCCCCTCAGGCGCATGGACAGCAACGCGATGCAGGCGGGCGCCAAGACGGCGCTGCAGTCCACTGTGCTGGGCGCGCCCGGCGCAGGCGATGTGTCGCCAGGGGGCCTGCATGTCGGCCTCCTTCCCGTGCCGCTGCCGGCTGCAGCGGCGGCCCGACTGACTCACCAGCAGTCCGGGCTGGAGCAGCAGCAGCAGCAGGGGGCAGCAGCAGCAGTGGCAGCAGTTGGACAGCCAGGCCCGATGCGCCTGGGGTCCCTGCAGATGGCGCCCTCGCCCACCGACCTCAAGGTGTGGGCACGACAGCAGAGCGTGCAGATCGGTGCTGTGAGCAATTCACAGGCCAGACATGCCGCCACTTGCGTGATGTGGGCCCAGCAGCGTGCAACCCGCCAAGGCAGGCAGGTGTGTGTTGAGCATGTTGCTGTGCACAAGGCTGACTCGCCGCTGCCCCAGCCTGCCGGCCTGCAGGGCATGTTTGGCGGCAGCGCTGACACCCCCATGTCCACCAACAGCCTGAGTGCTATCCTGGACGAGCTGGGCAAGTGAGTGGGGCGATCCAGCACAGTGGCGGCAGGGTTGGTAGGGTGTAACTGAAGTGATGGGTTGGCATGGGGCCATGCAACTGGTGAACGTGATGACCCTGACCCTCTTAGTGCTGCTTACACGCGGTGCGCTTGCCTGTTTGTGCCACGGTCTTGGCTCTGCAGGGGCGACAGCCTGCTGAAAAGCATGATGAACGGCATGCAGGAGAGCGGGGAGCGGCAGGCGGGCAGCAAGATTGCTGGGGCGGCAGGGCTGCTGGCACCAGTGCCCCTGCGGCTGCCCTCGTTGCCATGAAGGCAGCGACCTACATCAGCAGGAACGGCACTGGCCGCGGATGTGTGACGCTGCAATATGTGTGCCTCCTGCAGCTGCTGCTTGTTACTATGTCCTTGCTTTAATATATGCTCCTTTGCTGGTATTTCCCTTGCTTCTCTTTCTGCAACAGAGCCTGCTGTACTACTCGTTCTGCCGCTTACACCGGATGCTGCTGTAAGACATGTCCAGTGGTTGCCCAGGGCTGCTGCCGTGCAACCAGCAAGCAAGCATTTGAGGAGTGCTGGTTGCTTGCTTGCATCGACTCCATCAAGTCACAATTCCAGGATGCTGGCGCGCAACAACACCTGAGTGTATTGCAGCGCTATCGTAGAGAAGAGAAAGAGAGCTCGGTGGAGGGGAAGGGGGGACGTGGCAGCTCCACGTGGGGCTCGGGATTTCTGCCTCAATTGGCACCATACGCGAATGCGACGTTCAAAGGAGCTTCTGGCAACCGCGTGCCAGCCCGCAATTCAAGCAACCCGTGTTCACGCCGTTCGAGTGTGCAGGTGAGCCGCGTTGGGTGCGGGAGCCTGACCATCCGCCATCCATACTTGCAGATCTGTGCGTGAGGCCGCAGGGGCTCCGAACAGCGGGACATGCCGCGCTCACATGCTTCTGTTTCTGCCGAGAGATTCATGTCCTCAGCCGCATAATTGCTCCGCCGCAGGACTCCAAGCGTGCTCAGTAGCGTTCAGCAAGCGATCAGCGCGCCCTGTCCTGGCTTCGCTCTGCTGTGAGGCGAACGCGCAAGCCTTGGCGGCAAAGCCCGGCTTGCAGCCCTCCTCCGGCTACCCGGCCGCTCAGAAGGCCGTGCCATGGGGTTCTTCTCGCGTCTGAAAAGCAAGGTGAGGCGCTGGCCATTCCGCTTCTTTGGCGGCGGCGGGCAGGACCTGTGCCACGGCAGGCAGGACCTGTGCCGCGGCACAGCCGGCGGGTGGTGGCAGCGTGAGACCTGCTGCTCTTGTGGTCGGATTCTTGTGGTGGGGCACTATGCCCGCCTGGCACATGAATGCGGTGCTAGATCTAGTAACTCAACGCCCCGCCTGGCTGCGCTGCAGAAGAAGGCGTCTGCGGCAGAGGCAGAGGCTTCCCCCTACCGCTTTGCGCAGCCCGGGAGCGCCCGGCTGACAGAGGCTCAAGCTGCTAAGCAGGAAGCACAGCAGCAGCAGGAGGCAGCGGTGGAAGAGCAGGCGGCACAACTAGCTGCCGCCGGCACCCCGGATGGCCATGAGGAGGGTGCATCAGATGTGGACAGCCCGGAAGCTGGCCAGGAGCCAGGCTTGTCCACATCAGCTGTGTGCCCGCCGCCCTCCCCAGACGTGAGCTGCGCCCCCGTCTCTCCCACCTCTGTGGCAGCCGACCCAGGGCAGGAGGGCACCGGGCGCGACAGCAGCTGCGGCAGCTGCGGCAGCCCTGCCGGCGACGACGACGCCGCATCGCAGCACAGCGGCAGCGGCAGCGCGGCGGCGTCCCGTCACCTCCTCACCTCCCCCGCTGGCAGCGTGTACAGCGAGCAGAGCAGCGCGGCGGCCAGCCCTGCGGAATGGGCAGCAGAGGCGGGCGCAGCGGCTGCTGCGCCAGGTGGCGTCCAGCTCAGCGCGCAGCGCCAAATCCGCCACGAGATGGGCGCTGATGTGGAGGGTGAGTGGGGCGGGTTGTGGCGGGAGCAATGAGGCGGTGTGGGGCAGGGGATGCGAACCATGTGTGAGACCCGGGATGGCTGCAGCTGGCGGGGTTTGGCAATCCTGCAGGCGCAGCGCAGCCGCGTCAATGGCTTCGTTTGCACCATAGCGGCAGCCACAGCGCATGCTGTCACACTCGGCGGTCCGGCCAGTTTCGAGGGGCAACAGGCTTGTTTGTTGTGCACCCCCCACTGACGCGTTGATAAGCCTTTGTGCTGCTTCACTGCTTCACCTGCGATGGCACGCTGCATCCAACACCGCACCATCCTGCCCGAATGCAGCCCGCCTCCGGGAGCTCTTTGTTGAGTACGCCTCGTTTGGAGCCAGCAAGCAGAGGTGGGGGCGGGCTGGGTTGGGAAGGCAGGGCGGGAAGGAAGGGGGGAGATGTGGGTGGGTGGCGGGATGCTCGCCAAACGCCGCTCCCTGCCCACCTCCTCTATACAAGACCGCCTGCATCCCAGGTTGCAGCCAACGGATGACGCCGTGCGCCCGCTGGCATCGCCTGCCTGCCTCTGCTGCCACCCAGCTGAACACACCACGCCCAATCCACCTGCCTCCTCTGCCTGTGCCGCAACCGTGCCAGCACTGTGCGCTGCGGGACAATGATTGCGCCCATTTCACCTGGGCAACCAGGGGTTGCAGCTTGACATTCATCGGCCGACAAAAGGCATTGCATGATATCGTTGTTTTGAATGACGCAGGCTGGAGGA
Organism: Chlorella sp. ArM0029B; assembly: GCA_002896455.3. Classification (NCBI taxonomy): domain Eukaryota; kingdom Viridiplantae; phylum Chlorophyta; class Trebouxiophyceae; order Chlorellales; family Chlorellaceae; genus Chlorella; species Chlorella sp. ArM0029B. Next base: position 650,693 of record JTEE01000254.1, read on the forward strand.
GATGGATGGCGCCCGGTTCACCAAGCTCATCCGGGAGTGCGGCCTGCTGTGCCGCCGCTTCACACGGGGGCACGCTGACGTGGCATTCACCACAGCCAAGCGCCGCAAGGAGCTGCGCAGGTGAGGCGGCAGTGGGATGTGGGTCGGGAAGCGTGAGCGGGACAGGGTGCGCGCGGCGGGCTGAACAGGAAGGGGCTGGATTGCGGCACAGCTTTGTAACAAACACACCGAGTGCTCTCCGGCTACAAGTTTGTTAGGAAGCTATCGCGTGGCCCATGCAAAACCCAACCCTGCCCTCCCCTCTCCCTGCCCCTGCACCCAGGCTGACCTTTGGCGAGTTCTGCACCGCGCTGCGCCTGGCCGCCTTCCGCAAGCAGTGCACCCTCAGGAAGGTGCGCACCCCTGCCCCCCTGCCTGCCTGCCTGTCTGCCTGCCTGCCTGCCTCCATTGCTGCCTGGCAGCCCCCGTTTCTTTCCAGTCACCCCCACAAGCCATCCCTGAGCGTCGGTGCTGCCATCCCCTGCCCTTGTGACATGCACCATGATATGTCTGAACCACCCCCGCTGGCCCTCACAATGTCGAAACTCATCTTCCCTCCCTCCTCCCTCCCCATTATGTGCCATGCCCCACCCACGCCACAATAAATTCCATCCATCCCGCACCTTCGATTTGCCTGTGCCCGCAGGTGGTCACCCAGGTGGTGTGCAGCCGGGGCCCTGTGCTGAACAATGTGACCACCGCTGAGACGGTGCGCCTCTACGATGACCTCTCCACGTGGACAGGTGCGCGTTTACATGAAAATTTACTCTGATTTCAAATACAAATACACACAAAAAAAAAAACAGTCTGTGAGTGGCTGGCCTTCCTGTCCCATGACACCCGTTGCTGGCTCCCTCTGGAATTAAAATGTAATTCGGTGATTGATTGATTGATTGTCCATGCGGGGCGGGTATAGTACCGGGTGTGGTGCCTGAACTATAGTGGTGAGGAGGCAGGAAACAGGACTATGAGAGCCTTGAGCTGAAAGGGAGGGTGAGGGCTGCTTGCGGGGTGAGGCAGTGCCCCTTTGTGACACTTTCCAGCACAACGGGTGCCCGCAGGAAGGGAGGAGGGGCACCTAGCAAGGGATCTCTGTCGGTTGTGCAGATACGGGTGGGCGGCTCGCAATCCCCCGCCTGCCACCGCCACCCTCCCTGCCTGGCCCGCCTGGCGCACCGTTCAGCACGCCCAACCGCTGACCCTTCCCGCCTCCCTCTCTCCCTCTTTACCATCCTCCTCCTCTGCCCTGCAGGCACTCAGTTCCGGGTGGCAGCAGAGGCGGCCCTGGCAGTGAACGACGGCCCCCTGCCCGCCGCTGCCAGCAGCGCCGGCAGCGGCAGCACCAGCGGCATGGCCAGCGGTCTCGCCACCCCCAGCTACTCCCGTTCAGGCAGCCTTGCTGAGCTGCTGAGGCGGCAGCAGTCTGCCAAGCAGGAGTTTATTGACCCCGAAAAAGCAGCGGCTGAGTCAGCGGCAGCAGACAAGCGGCGCCAGGTGGCACAAGGCCTGATCCGGGAGGCAGAGGCGGCCGCGACAGCCGCCGTGGCCAAAGCGGCCACGCTTGAGACTGCGGCACGGGACAAGGCGCGGCAGGCGGCGGCCGCTGCGGCTGCAGCAGCAGCTGCCGTCGGCCAGAGTGGTGTGGCGGCGGATGAGCGGCGGGCGGAGGCGGCAGCGCTGCATGAGCAGGCGGCGGTGCAGCAGGAAGCTGCGCGGCAGGCGGAGCGTGACGCAGCGGCTGCCCTTCGCCGGGCTGCGGTGGAGGAGGAGAAGGGGCGGGCGGCAGCAGAGGCAGCGCTGGCGGTGGCCGCTCGCAAGCAGCGGCTGGCAGCGGGTGAGTTGCAGGTTTCCAAGGCGGCTGGGTGGGCAGGCAAATGGAACACTCTGGGACAAATTGCTTGCTTGCAGCTGGCACTGCATGCTGGTAGCTGAGCTGTTGAGGTGGCATGGGGCGATGGCGGGGGACAGGGGTGGGTGCTCGGTAGCTGGGTCGGCAGCTGGTGGATGCTGGGCAGCTGGTGCGGTAGTTGGGCATCCGACGCGGCAGCTGAGGGCGGCTCTTTGTGGGGTGCACGTTGAGCGTGCATGGCAGCCGCACAGCATGCATCGCTCTTGCTTGTGGGCAAAGCAGAGATGTGAGAGTATGGGCAGCGATGCAGCCTGCACATTCGTTTGACTTACAGAGCTCAGTCGCGTGCCCGCTGGGCCTTTGTCACTCAACCAGTCCCTTGCCTGCCTACCTGCCTTTGCCTGCCTGCAGATGCGGCCACCAGTGCATGGGCCGCCGCTGCCGATGCTTCCGAGGCCGCAGAGCAGGCTGCCGCTGCATTGTCAGAGCAACAGATGGGGGGAGCAGACGGCGGGGTCGGCCCCTCTGCAGGGTGGGCGGAGGACAGCCGGCGCCAGGTGGCGGCAGCGTCGGCGGAAGCTGAGGAGGCATCCATGGCCGCCATTGTTGCCGCCAAGCGGGATGCGGAGGCAGCCATGCTGGAGGCTCTGATGCGGGCTGACGAGGCAGAGGTGAGCTGGTGGTGCGCAAGCTTTGTGAAGCAAGTATTGTGTGTGGGGGTTTGGTGGCAGGGAAGCAGGAGGAATGAAGCCACTGCCTGCTGATGCCCGGTAGGAGGAGGTCCCGGCTCCCCTCTGCTGCCTGCCCCCCTGACAGCCCGACATTGGGTCATCCTCTCATTCCCACATCCTGCGCAGGCTGTGGTGGAGGCTTCCCGTGCCGAGGCGGCGGCAGCTGCCGAGCAGCTGGAGGCAGCCAAGGCAGAGGGGGCCGCCCTGCTGGCCGCCGCTGCGGCAGCAGAAGCCGCGGCTGAAAGCCACGCGGGGCGCAAGAAGGAAGCAGAGGCACGTGCTCAGCAACTCAAGGAGGTGGCTGCTCAGGCGGCGGTACACCGACGCAAAGCAGGGGCACGGGCAAAGCAGGAGGCTGAGCGGGCGGCGGTGGCGGCGGAGCAGCGGCGCCAGCTGGCAACAGACGCGGCGCAGGAGGCAGCCAACGCGTCTGTTCGAGCACAGGTGGGAGGGTTCGGATTGCTGGAGGGGGTGGAGCCGGGCTTGTGCAACCGCCCAGCTTGCTTCTCACTTCCCCAGGGCAGGGGTGGCTTCCATAAGGGCGGTACACGGCAGGGGGCCCCTGCTCACGCCCTCAACTCCGCCCTCCCTCCCTGCAGGCCGCCGTTCACTCCCGCCTGCGCGCCCAAACCAAGCTTGCAGATGCGCTAGCCAAGGCCCACGCCTGCAAGCTGGCCGCCGCCCTGGCAGCACCCTCCACCCCGGAGCAGTACCGCCAGCTGGCGCCAGCCCCCGTCTCACCCGAGCAAGCCGCAGCAGACTCGCTGGCGGCTGCCCGCAAGCGGTTTGGCGGCGGCAAGGACAGCGGTGATGAGGGTGCAGCTGTGGCAGTGGCGGCTGCCGACATCAGGCGGGTGTGGCTGGAGTTTGCCACGTTTGGCAAGCGAGGCGATGCACTGGGTGAGCAGGGGGGCGGGTGGGTGGGTGGGTTGGATCACGCAGCGAATGTAGTTACGTCCCCCCTTGCTTGCCGGCCGCTCTGCTGCTCCCTGTGCCACCTCCTGCCCTTTGCTCTGAACTGGCCTCCTGGCCGAGTGAGTGTGTCTGCCAGCTGCGTCTTGTGCTCCCTTTCCTGTTCAGCCATGCCCCGCGCAACGCATCCGCAGTGTGCGTCTCGCTGTGCAAGCAGCGTGTCCCATACGTCTCAACCGCACCCTCTCGCCTCACCCCTGCCGCCCCCTGCAGCTGGCCCGCATGGGAAGTGCCCTGTTTTACGATTGGGCAAGCAGCATGTGCTATCTGTTTCCGACCATCCCTTCCTAACTCGATTCGCACCCCCTGCCGCCCCCCTGCAGCCGCCCCCCGCATGGAGTGTGCCCTGTTCTACAAGCTGTGCAAGGAGTGCCACCTGGTCAGTGGCAGCCTGGCCCCACCCCAGGTGGACCTCACGTTCAGCAAGGTGCTGGCAGACAAGGTGCGCTGCTGTGCGTGCTATGCTGTGCTATGCTGTGCTGCGTTGTGCTGTGCTGTGACGTGATGTGCTGTGCTGTGCTGTGCTGTGCTGTGCTGTGGCTGTTATGGCAGAAATTGCTTGCAGACAAGGCGGCTTTGCAGTGCTGCGCTGCGCTATGCTGTTCCGTGGTTAGCTGTGCCGTGCTTTCAACAGAGGTGCTGGCAGACAAGGTGCGCTGCGATGCGCTGCTATGCGTGCTGTGCTGCGGTTTAACCAGCACCTGGCCTGCACTTCGCGGTGCTTTGTACGTTGCTCCGAGGCCTGCTGGAGTATCACGTGCTGGCGTACAGTGCGCTGTGCTGTGCCATGCTGTGCCGTGCTGCGCTGTGCCTGTGTGGGGGTGCACGGTGGTCACCCGAGGTGGTCACCTGAGTTTTAGACAGAGAGCCTGATGGGTGGTGCACGGTGGGCAAATGCTGCATTCATTAGTCAACGATCATGTCATTGAGCAGCTCAATGTAGCAGCACAATCATTACGCAGCATGCCCTGGCGAGCCCACCTCTTGTACCTCATCTCATCTGCCCCCTGCCATCCCTGCACCCTCCTGTTCCCCTGGCGAGCCCACCTCAAACAACAACAAAACAAGTACCTGAACGCATTTGCCCCCCCCTGCCACCCCTGCCCCCTCCTCTCTCCCGCAGTCCCGCTCCATCGGTTTCAAACAGTTCCTGCAGGCCTTGCCCATCCTGGCAACCGCGCGTGGCTGCGACGTGGAAGAGGTGGGTGGGAGGGT
>JTEE01000254.1:655529-679289 GCA_002896455.3 Chlorella sp. ArM0029B
GGGGAGGGGGAGGGGGAGGGGAGGGCAGGCTTCACAGGGATGCACGGTCAGTCATGGCAGCTTGCTTGCTTGCTTTTGGAAGGCAGACCCCAGGGCTGTCACAGGGGAATGGTGGTGTGTGGCAGGGTGCTGGCCGCCCGCATGTTTCTGTAACAAAACCAACACCGCTTGCTAACTGCGACCCCGCACCCTCCCTCCGTCCCGTGCGCTGCTGCTGCGCAGGTGCGGCTGCTGGTGGCCGGAGCCGCTGGCCCCGTGTGCCGTGGCACCACTCCGCTGTCTGTGCGCTTCCACGACTGCCCAGGCGGACCCAAGTGATCATGTCCCCCGCCGCCACTGTCAGCGGCCATTCTCTCCCCACCCACCTGCCCACCAATAACCCTCTCCTCTCCTCTCCTCTCCGTCCTTCCACCGCTTGATTTCTACCATTGCTACCAGCTGTTGGAATTTCTACAGCCATATTTCTCCCCCTCATTCCTGTTTCCTCCGTTTGGGACCCCCTGGGCCAGCTCGCTCCACATCCCATCATTCCTCCCTCTGCCCACAAGCCTGGGCACAGTGATCTGCCGTCTTCAATAACGAAAGCAATCCCATCTATAGCTGCCCACGATTCTTCCACTTGCCAGCGAGCCTGGCTTCCTAAATAACGCCTGCCTGTGCAGCGCCGCTGGGCATTTGTGGGACCCCTTGTTTCCCGCGCCCGTGTACCCTGGCCCCTCCCGCCCGCCCGCTTCTCCCTAATTCCTCAATTCTGTGCATGCCAATCAAGAATGGCAGGCAGCAGGCACCGCCGCTGCCTGGCCCCCGCACACACTGGCTCACCCGCCCCGATCACAATACCCGCCCTCTGGCCCCACCGCATCTTTGTGCTTTACACACTACACGCTGCTATGCCTAGAGGCGTTGGCTAACGTGCTGCCGCTATTCCCCAAGCGGCACCTTGCAACAGGCCGTGCCTCGGAAGCCCAACAATGCATGAGGACGCTCGCGCTTGCTGCCGTCATGGGTGCGCTGTACACTGTTCATGTCAATGGTGTCAAAGAAGGGAGAGGATGCTGGTACTACTGTCCGACACAGATGGGCTGGGCTGGTACATAGCTAGTCGGTTCATGCGAACAATTCGTGATGCACGCGTCGGTTGGCGAACAGTGTGGTGGTAGATAGACAGGGCGCAGGAAGTGAACAGCAGGCAGGTGGGGCTGCAGTTGCATCGATCCAAGGCCACTGCTCCCGTATTTGCTAGTTGCACACAACAGCTTGAAAATGAATGCTGGCACCGGGTAGGCGCCAGGCTAGTTGCGGTGCGCAGCCTGCAGAAGCTGAAGAGCCACCGCCCCCGCCACCCCCGCCAGCCCAGCCGTGCGCATGAAAGCCTGCAGCACGGGCAGCCCGCCCTCCCGCCGGCGGTTGCGGCGCCCGCTGCCGCCGCTGCCTGGGCGTGCATGCACCTGCACCGCCTTGGCTGGGGAGCTGGCCAGCTGGCGGCGCTGCTCTGAAGCCTGCACGGATGCCGACAGCTTCTCCTGCATCAGCTTGATGGGGGAGCCGTGGGGGGGCGTAGTGCCCGGTGTCACCTGCGGCAGCAATACGTGAGAAAGTGGAGATATGGGCATGCCTGAGCAGCAGGTGAACGTGGCAAAGTGGGTGCCGTGAGCATCCAGCTCACAGCACTGCCAGGCATGTGGGTACCCACATGCCTACAATGAGCTCACCCCCTCGCTGCCTGCGCTGCCAGCAGCCAGAGCAACCCAGGCCAGACTGCAAAGGCAGCACAGCACCACTTGCCTGCACGGGGTGGCTGCTCAGCCGCTGCCCCTCCTCCTCCTCCTCCTCCTCCTCCTCCTCCTCGGCTGCCGTGTCTTCCCGCCGGCTGGTGGCAGTGGCCGCAAGCGTGCTGCCAGCACGGGCGTGCACCGCCACGATGCGTGTGCCGCTGTTGGCGCTGTGCACCGGGGTCAGCAGCGGCAGCTTCTGCCCCGCCCACCCATCTGTGGCAGCCGCGCTGCCCACCGCTTGCACCTCTGGTGTGGGCACCGCCTCTGCCTGGTCAGCATGCGCAGCAGGGCCGGCGCTGCCCTGGAAATCGCGGGGCGAGTGGCCCCTGCTGCCGCCGCCGCCATGCTGGCCCTGCAGCCGCTGCGCCTCAAACAGCACAGCCTGCACACGGCGCACAAGCCGGCTGCCAGCACCCACAGGTGTGCTGCCAAGCTCGCCGCCAGCCCCGCCCTGCTGCTGATGCCCCTGCTGCTGTGAGGCCGCCGTCTGCTGCAGCCATTGGACCGCTGTCGCCACGTCAGCAGCGTCAGCTGGGCTGGCCGGTGCCTCCCCCAGGGCTGCATGCCGCTGGGGGCTGGCGGCAGGCGTGGCAAACCGGCTGCTGCCGCTGCTGTTGTTGCCGGCCAGGCCCAGGAATGAGGCCAGCAGCAGCTCTGCATCCGACACCTCACCCTGCAGCCGTGCCAGCTGGCGGGCGGTTGAGTCGCGCTCTGACGTGGCAGCCGCCAGCTGGCACCGCAGCGCAGCAGCCTGCTCAGCCGCATCCCGTGCCCCCGCCTCCGCCTCTGCCTGCTGCTCCTCCATCCGATGCTGCAGGGCTTCCCGCTGCCCCTCCAGCCGCTGCTGCAGGGAAGCCAGCTGCTGCTCCAGCTGTTGCTGCTGCTCGGCGTGCTGCTGCTCCAGCTGCTGCTGCAGTGCTGCCTGATGCTGCTGTGCCTCCCCCAGCTGGCTCTGCAGGTCTGCCAGCCTGCCCTCCGTCTCTGCAAGCGCAGCTGCCTGCTCGGCATGACGCTCCTTGGCAGCTGCTGCCGCTGCTGTTGCCGCAGCAGCCTCGGTTCTCAGGCCAGCCAGCTCGCTGCGCAGCGCGTCGCGCTCCTGAGCGGCAGATGCCGCGGCTGCACCAGCAGCGCCCGTTGCTGCCTGACGTGCCTCATCAAGCTCCCGAAGCTGCTGCTCGGCTGCAGTGGCCGCCTCACGCGCTGCCGCCGCCTCCTCCTGCTGGCCCTCCAGCTGTGAGTGCGCTGCATGCAGCTCCTCACGAGCGGTGGCGGCCTGCAGGGGGCAGCAGGGGTGTAGAGAGTGAGGCAACAGATCTGTAAAGGCTGATGAAACCGTGCACAATAGCCCCCAGGGGTCAGCTGGCTGACACTGGCTGTTAGCTGCGCAGGCAGAGAGAGGACGCCAGGCATGCCCCACCGCTGTCTCACCTCGCCAGTGGCGGCATCCAGCCGCTGCCGCATGGCAATCAGCTCGGAACGCAGGTCGGGCACCTGTAGTTGGGCAGGGCAGCACGCACACCAGGGGGATGAGACACGGCGTGTTGACAGGCGTGTTGACAGGCGCTGCTTGAGAAGGCCACAGCCGGCGGAAGCAGCACACAAACCACAGCCACAGCAGGCAAGTTCAACACAGGCAGGCAGGCAGGCAAACCCATGGGCAGGCTACACCATACTGGACTACCTACACCACCTGACCACTCCACCTCCCCTCACGTGTCATGTCACTGCAGACCTGGAGGCCCGAGCAGGCTACAACAACCACATGGGCAGGCTACACCATTCTGGACTACCCCCACCGCCACAACCATGCACACGCACACCCACCTGCATGCGCAGCTGCGCCACCTCTGCATCCCGCTGCTGCAGCTGCTGCCTGACGTGCGCCACCTCAGCGGCCGCCGCCCCCCGCTCCAGCTGTGCCACCGTCACCTCCTGACGCGCCGCCTCCACCTCCTCCTCCGCCTGCTGGCACCGCTGCTGCAGGGTGGCCACGTCAGCGTGCAGCTGCGCCACCTGCTCCACAGCAACACCGCCACCGCTGGCCTCGGCGGTGGCTGCAGCCGCGGCGGCAGCCCCCGCAGCCTGCTGCTCCGCCGCTGCCAGCTGCTTGCGCAGGCGGTGCAGCACCTGCTCCCCCTCCTCCAGCTTCTCCCTGCAATGAATAAGAGGCAGGTAAGAGAGGGGCCTGGGTTGACGCGTATAAAAATAAGTACTCCGGATGCAGCACGGGCAGCCGTGGGGAGCAGCAGTGTGGGATGGTAGCGCACCCGGCAAGAATGCAGCCTCCAGGCACTGCTTACATCGCACCCAGCCTGCACATCGCGGCATCCTGCCTGTACCATGGCCCCTCCAGCCACCCCACCCGCTCTGTTCCTCTTGCCTGACCAGCAAACCACCACCTGCCGCTTGCCCAAGCAGCACCCCACCCGCTCCTGTGCGCCCCTTGCCTGAGCAGCTCCACCCCATCCTCCCTGCCTCTGCTCTCTCACCAACCAACCCCGCCCCTTGCCTGAGCAGCACCACCCCACCCGCTGCACTTGCCTGAGCAGCTCCAGGTGTGCGTCCTTCTCCCCCAGCTCGTCTTGGGTGATGCCCAGCTGGCCCTCCAGGTTGGACACCTGGCAGCAAGGTGATGTGACGTGATGTGAGATTATGTGGTGTGTGGGGACATCGCAGGGGTGAGGACAACTGGTGGATCGGGCAACGGACGATGTGCATTTGGCGTGCGGTGACCGACCGCAGGAAAGAACCGTCGGCCCCAGATGGAAGCACGGTGGTGCCGGGAGGGTGCGCACAATAGGCGGCAGCGGGGCGTGGAGGGAGAAATCACAGCACAAAGCAGTGCCGGTCTTGCACGTTTGTGCAGAGGTCATGCACAGCGCCTGGAAGAACTGGCAAGTGCCAGAGCTGTGCTATGGGGGAGAATGCGCAGCAAGAGCAGCTGCCGAGTGCCAGCGCTGTGCAACATGTGCACCGTGCACCCACTCACCTGGCGTCGCAGGTCCTCCTCCCGCTTGTGGGCGGCCTGCAGGCAGAAGTGGCACACCAGTCCCACAATGCCGATAAGCAGAGCAGAGCAGCCGTGTGATCATGCCGGTAAGAAGAGCAGAGCAGCCGTGTGATCATGCCGGTAAGAAGACAGCCGTGTGACCAAGCCGGTGGCGCAGGCCAGGCCTACACTCCACCCAGTGTCCACGCGACTTGTGCCTATATGCAGCGTGCATGCAACATTTGTCAGCTGCTGCCCTCCCAACCTGCACCCCTCCCGCCTGGCTCGGCTAAGTGCGCACCTGCAGGAGCGTGAGAGAGCGCATCAGCTCTTCCTGCTGTGATGTCGAGTCTTCCCGCAGCAGCGAAAGCTCCCTGCAAACACGTGGGCAGCCAGAGGCATGACAGGTTGAAAAGGAGCGGCGGGCTGATCCCACCCTTGCATGCAGGCGGGCAGGCAGGCGGGCACGCACGCTGGCAAATGAAGATGGGTGGACAGGAGCGGCGGGCTGCCCCTCTCTTGCATGCAGGCGGGCAGGCAGGCAGGCAGGCAGGCTGGGAAGCAGGCAAGTTGTTCCTGCATGCAGGCTGAGCTTTGGCTGAGCTGATGCCAAGTTCCTGAGCTCCGCCAGGCACCCCGAGCAGCCACTCTTCCCTCCCGCTCACACGTCTTGCTTGCGCAGCATGGCCTGCAGCAGCGCAGAGTCCATGTGGCGCTTGGCGGGGCTGGGACCCGCGCTGGCCGGCCCCCCACCCGCCGCCAGCTGCCACTCATCGCTGCCCGCGCTGCCGGGACGCGAGCCCGACCCTGCAGATGCGGCCTGCAGGCGGGCTGCCAGCGCCTCGTTCTGCTGCTGCAGCTTATCAGCCACCCCTTGCAGCTCAGAGTTTGCCTCTTGAAGGGCCAAAACCTCCCGCCGAGCCGCACCCGCCGCCTCTTTCAACATCCCCTTGCGCCTCTCATAGTCCCCCTGCACCCCCTGCAGCTCCTCGGCTTGCTGCCGCAGATGCGCCTGCGCCAGCACCAGCTGCTGCCGCATGGCGCGCAGCTCGGCGGGGTCCAGGGCGGCGGACGCGGGTGCTGCACCGTCGGCGGTGGCAGCCGCCAGCGCCTCGGCTTGAGCCTGCTGCAGCACGGCCAGCTGCCGCTGCAGCCCGCGAGTGGCCGCCTCTTGCCGCATCACAATGTCCCCCAGCTTGTGTGCCTTCTCCTGCAGGTGACGAAACGTGTTGGTTTGAGTGGCGGCGGCAGCTGGCTGCGGTCGGGCTGCGGCGGCGGGAGAGGGCACCCACCGACGGTGAGCATCCGACAACTGATCCAATCAGTGCCTTCGTGCTCAACCGGTATTTAACGACTGGAATGCGGTAACGAGAGCAATTTTGACGCTGGAGCGCTCCAAACCTAGACCCACCTTCCATTCCCGAGCCTTGCGCTCCTGCCTCTCCAGCTGGTGTTGGACATCGCCCACAGGCGCGGTTGAAGACAGCGATGCCGTCGAGAGCAGCGGGGAGGGCGCTCCGCCGTGCCCTCCCCCGCCCACGGTCACAGATAGCTGTCGGTGTATTGTACGCTGCATTTTGGCAGCAGGCACAGCCGCTGCGCTGCAGCAGCCCGCCCAATGTGCACCATTTTTTGAGCGGCAGCGTCACCGCCACGTCAGCAGGGGCCGCCGGCCGCAGGTTGGTTCAGTGGTGCACTGTGTTTCAATGCAGTGCAACTACGAGGCAGCCACAAGAGGGGACGCTGAATGCAGATGCAAAGCAGGTGGCTCGACAGGCATGGGCACCTCGAGCTGTCGGCAGGCGCCGCAGCTGTCGAGCACATGCGGCTGTCGGCAGCTCAAATTATACAATACACCTGTGCATCTGGCCTTGCTAGGCGCTGTGCTTTTCCATGATGTAGAGCTCAAATCGACTTGACACAGATCTTTAAGACCTGTAATACAGGGTTTGCGTTTGAATAAGAACAAAGCTACAGGGAAGCACGGAATGGCAGCATGAGTTGGGCGACAAGTCGCTCGGTTGGATCAGAACAGGAGGTCCCACATCGAACGCTCCAGATGGCTAGGATGGTGATGTTACCAATAGATCAGTGCTGCTGAGAGACAGGCTGCGTTGAGAGCAATGCTGCCATAGATTGTCGGTGGCTAAGGGGCGCTAAAAGGGGGGCGGAAAGGGGGTAGGAATGGCACCGGGGTGCCAGGCATGAGAAGATGAAGAAGATTCCAGCCCCAAGGCGTGACGTTCAGTGCTCTGCCTTGAACTGCCGCATGGTGCTGTTCTGTTCCTAGTCGAGCCAGCGCTGCACCTGGGCTGCACACAACTTAGTGCACGCCATTGGCGTGACCATTGGCGTGACCGTTGGCGTGGCCATTGGCGTGACCGGTTGCGGCCTTGCCGAATGTAGCCTGCAAAGAAAGACGGGCCGGGCACAGCAGCAGGTGAGCAGGTGCCGCGGCCATGCTGAGTGTAGCATTCCTTCCTGCGGCACCACCATTCACCCAGCTGACCAGCCAGTTGCTCAGCCCTTGCCAAACGGTTGGCAAACCTCATGCAAAAGCAGCCGGACCAGGTCGCACCTGCGCCAGGCGGGAGGGCGGCATGGGAGCAATGTCCACGCACGTGGCGTCGGCCGGCGCATCTGCAGCCGAGGGGAGGGCAGGTGCAAGCAGGGGCAGGCGGGCGTGGCTCGGTAGTGTGAGGGTTGCTGCCAGTGCCGAACGTGCTGCTGCTGCTGCAACGGGCACAGTTTCTGGTCGGCCCCTGGTGTAAGGCATGCCTGCCACACCCACACAACGAGTCACCTGGCCCCTCAATCTCCTCAGCTGGGCATACACTGGTTGCTGCCAGTGCAAAAAGCGCTGCATGCACGGTCAATACTCAGCCCTGTTGATAAGCGTGCCTGCCACACACTCTGCTGCTTCCACCCTGGACGCACTGCATACTGCCCCGCCAGCTGTATTGCTCACCAGCTCAGCACAAGCCGCCCCTCCCCACCTAGCCCCACCCACCTGCGTCTCGCGTCAGCGCCTCTGAAAGCGCCTTGGCCTTCTCCGGCGCCGCCACCCAGGTCTTGTAGAAGTCGAAGGGGCACGCAGCCTGGCCGCCCGGCTCTGATCCGTACCCGCGGTGCATCAGATTGTAGCTGCGGGAAGGGCGAGGGGGCAGGAGAGGGGGTTGGGTGCGCGGGTGGTTGAAGCGGCAGTTTGGCGGCAGCAGAAGTGTAGCAGATCGACACCATCCAAGCGCTAAGCGGCGTGGCGGTGGGCCGAGCCTTGATAAAACTTTGCCAGCAGCAGTAGCCATGTGGCGGGAAACAAACCAGCACTCTCCCATGCACACCTTCCAACCTGTGCCTCCCTGCCCTGCCACCCATTCACATGTGGTTATCTGCCTGGTTCAAATTGCTGTGCGCGTTGCCATGCCCCACCCACTACACCAAGTTTTACTTTCTATCCCCCAAAACCTCACATGTGATTCTCTGCCGTCCAGTTGCGGCGCGCGTTGCGGATTGCCGACAGGCTGAGCTCTGCATAGGTTGCCTCGTCGGGGCAGGTGCCGCACTCTGCCAGCGTGGTGCCGTCAAAGTTCACAATGTTGCTGTGACCAAAGTAGCTGCAGGCACGTGGGGGAGGCAGGTTGCAGGGCCGAAAAGGGGTCACTCGCAAGGATGTTGTGGCCATGGCAGCTGCGGATGGGGCGGGGCGGGGCTGATGGCCCAGGCAAAAGGAAGGCGAACGGGCGCGTAAAGGCACAAGAGATAGGGTGTGTATCATGGGCGTCCGCAAAGGAAGCCAGGCGACACGAGGCATGATGAGTTCCTCCCCTGCAGGCCAGGCTGGCAGCCCACCAACCCAGCCGCCCTGCCCCCCACCCAGCCCCCCACCTGTACACCAGGTCGCGCCCGGCCATGTTGGCCACAGCCACGTAGCAGTTGTTCTCCCTGCACACATGGCATGGTTGTCTCACATACGAGTGGGTGATGCATGGAGCAAAGCCACTGGCACGCGCAGCAAATACTCTCCCTGCGAGGGGCAAGCAGGCACAGCTGTTGCTGCAGCTCATGGCAAGCGACCCCGGCATGCATGCATGTGCAGGCTGACGCTGGCTGCTTGCACAAGGGCCACCTCAGCCGCTGCGGCAGGCTGCCCAGCTGCGAGTGCAGGTAGGGGTAGCGTGGCCACACCAAGCTCACCATGCGCGGACCTTGGCCACCTGGATCTGCTGCTCCTTGGCGGGGTACCTGCCGGGGCGGGGCAGGGGGGAAGAGGAAGGGCGGGCGGTGGGCGGATGGGCGGCAGGGCATGAGGGCTCGGGATCTGGGTCCCAGGTGTTTGATACATCACGTGACAGCCACGCCAAGCATTGGCTAGATCGCAGCACGGCACTCAGACACGCGCCTGTTGCCACGCTCGACCTGCCACGTTCCTCACGCGTCACATATCACCCCAGCCCCCACCTGAGGTTCACATACAGCCCCTGCATGAGCAGCACTAGATCAGCCCTTTGAAAAAAAACAGCAGGTCACCCTGCACCCTGATTCGAGGTCGTTTGCGACAGGTGGATCACTCACATGTATCCCTGGATGCGCACCACCAGCTCTGCCCCCTTGAACACCAGGTCCCGCATCAGCTCGGGGTGATTGAGGTCGTAGCAGATGCAGCCGCCCAGGATGATGCCCTGCAGGCGGGAAGCAGGCAGGGGTGCGTTGCTGGTGTGGAGTGGGCATGCAGCAGGGTGGTAAGGTGGGTGATGTGAGGTTGCGTAGTGGGTGTCGTCATGAAGGGTGGGAGGCATGCGTGGAGCTGGCAGGCGGCACTGCAGCGTGCCGGCTGTCCAGTCAGCGCGGCCACTTCTTCCGCTTCCCGCTGCTGCTCGAATCGTCGTGTCGCGCGGAGGCAAGTGGGAGGGCCGCAGCAGGAGTTGGCGTGCACCATGACGGCCCCTTTCTCGCAGACTGTGCTGCACGCCGTGGCGGGCAAAACAAACCCCACCCCCCTGCTGCCGTCGCTTGCCTTGGGTCCCACCGCCACGCTGGTCTCGTTGCCCGCGGTCCAGGGCTCCTTGGGCACCCAGGGGAAGATCTGCGGGCAGGGAGGGCAGCGGGCACACGCGGAGTTCCAGGAGTTTGGGTGAGTGCAGCGCTCGGTGAGCGGCTGGGTGAAGCGCCTGGCAGTGAAACACAGGGCAATGCCCTCCCTGCTGCCTCAGCTGCGCTCGCAGCAATGCCCCACGACCAGTCGTCCTGTGCCGAGGTGTACAGAACCCATGCACCCAGCCGGCTCTGCCGCCTCGCACATTCTCACCTTGCGGTACACGTGGTTGATCTCCCCCTTGTCTGTGATCATGATGAGGGTGTTGTACTGCAGGGCGGCAGGGGCAGGGAATGGACAGGGAGGGACGGAGGGTGAGTGACGCTGAGGCTGGCAGATCCAGAAAACACACAATGGGGGCACGTCATGGTGAAAAGGGCTGCCAGACTGCCTGCCTGCAGTCTTTCCCCAGCTGCCTGCCCACTCTCCTTCAATCCAACCGCACTGGCCCCCATCCCCAGGCCGCTTGCTGCCCACGTATTGCTGCCCATGAAGCCCATCCCTTGCCTGCCCGCTCACCGGGTTCTTGCCGGCCTCGGGATGCTCCTCCCCAGTGAGGGAGAAGATGCCGTATACGCCGTTGGACAGGCAGGCCTCCTTGAAGATTGCCACCTGCATACCAGCCAGCACCTCATTCGCAAGATTGAGCGAAATTTGTCGCACCACCCACTCGTTGTCAATGTGTGTCGCTCCAAGCCAGGGATCCGCACCAAAGCAAGCCAGGGCAAGCGCCACCCACAGCCAGCAGTGCACAAGGTGGTGTGTCCCCTGATTGATGCATGTGTCCCTTGATTGATGCATGTGCCCCCCGATTGATTCATGTGCCCACCTCGGGTCCATCCAGCGTGGTTGTCAGCGTGCTCCACAGCTCGGGGTGCAGGCCCTGGGTGGAGTACTCGGGGCTGGCAGGGTGGGGGTGGGGGGCGGGAGGGAAGGGCAAACAGGGTGTGGGAGGCGGGGGCAGGCCGGGGGCACACTTGTGTTTTGAAAAATCAGAGAGTGCTCCCGCCCCCACAACAACGTGACCGGTGATAATTGGTTCGGGCCCGGCAGCGGTAGTTAGCGGCAGCGTGAGGCCCTCTGGGTGCAGCCCCGAGGCAGCAGGCAGATTTGAAGTCAGCTACTGCACACAACGCCCAGCATGCCAGCAGGGGTCGAGCAGCAGGCCGCCCAGCAGGCAGCAGCGGTGATCATCAACCCCGCACTCACAAGACGACCAGGTCCAGCCCCGGGTAGCCGCACTTCAGGCCCTTCACCGTGGCAGCAATGTTCCTGCCGGGTGGATGGGGGATGTGGGCGGGAAGGGAAGGAAAGCATGGGCAAGGCAGGCCACGCAAGAGGGGCGGTGCAGCAAGGGGCACTGGGGCACACTGCGCCTCAAATGGCTTGCACAGTGGCACACATGACTGGTTCAGTGGGGCCGAGCCGGCCGGGGCAGGACTGGCAGGTATGGCGAGGGCTGTGCCCGTCACATGTGGTAACCAAACATCGCCACCCTGCCTGCTGCAGTGCCTTGCTGCCGCCCTTTGTCTCGCAAATTGCCCGCCCCGCAGCACATTCCGCAAGCCCTCCCGCCTCACTTGCAGTTTGCCAGCACCTGCTCCCGGGTCTCACAGATGGGCACACGGTAGTTAACCACTGCAGGAGGCCAGGCAGGCAGGCAGGCAGGCGGGGGAGATAGGAGGGAGGGGAGGCGGTCAGTGTGATTCACGCGACTGCTTAGCCAGCTTCAGACGCTGAGGACTGTGCGGCCTGCCCTGCCGCCCACTGCCCACCAGCACTCTGCGGCCAGCTTTGTGTTCACGGCCGCACTCGCTGCGTGCTAGGCACTCCCTCTGTGCAGCGGCCCCGCAACCTGCACCCCCGCCCCTTCCCGCCGCACCTGCCACTCCAACAGTGTCGGGGCTGGAGGAGATCGTTCCCACCGGCATGCTGGCTGGCTGCTTTCTAACTTGCTTGGGCAGACCTGCATGCAAGCAAAGCGGCAGCAACATGAGGAACAGTTGCACAGCAGCGGAGTGGCGGCGGCGGAGCAGCGGCTAGGAGGACGGCGCCCTGCAGGTGGAAGGTCGCGCGCCTGCAGGGCCACAATTCCGCGATCTAACGGCGCTGCCTGCCTGCTGCGCCGATGTGCTTGCCAAGCAGGGCCCGTCCACAGGGTGCAGAGGTCACCCTACCACAAAACCCTACATAGGGGCCCGGCCGCCAGCTTGCTGGATTGCCGTGCCCGGCTGTCCTTTGGCAGCGCGCTGATACGTACCAGCGATAGCCGGCTGACAGACGGACACATAGTGGCCAGAAACAGGACCCCGCCTGCCCTCACTTGCCTGGCTCGGGCTGAGTCCCCTGCTGCTGCACGAAGCGGTGCGAGCGTTCCACAGGCAGATTACTGGGTGTGGGGTGCTTCGGTGCGGGTGGTGCGGCGCACGTGGGCAGGACCCGAAAGGGGCCACTTTCTTCTGGCGACGCCGGCAAGCGGCTCACCTACTTTGTGAGCCCGTAAAGAGGCCTATACTGGGCCTGGATGCACTCATGGGCACATGTCTTTACATGCCACCGTATGAGGCTATACTGATCGTTGTGATGATGAATGCGGGGCTCCATGCCATGCTGGCCTGTGCAGGCCAGCACGGCACAGCGGCTTTCCTCCCTGAGACAACGGCTGGTGTGCTCTCCTCCGGCCCTCCTACTGTGCCATAGCCTGCACTCATGGATGCCGACACGCTGGAAGCCGCTGCAGCAGAGACGAGGTTTTACTGTGAAATGAGAGAGCCACAGGAGGCCTGGGTGGCGGCGGGGCACCGGCGCCAACCACTGCGCATGGCGTGTGCTCACACTCAGCATGTGGCCTGCAGGGCCAGCGAGCCAGGTTGGTTTTGGAGGAGGGTGAGGATGGCAGGAGGAGATACAAGGAGTGACAAGCCTCCAACTGAGAGCTTCAAGACTTGCACCAGGTTGCTGGCACGCATCGGATCGGCATCACCCAATGTTGATGTCAAAGTGTATCTCACCGTACTGCAGCCTTGCCACTACACCCTTGAGACAGGCTTGCAGTGCTTACAACGATGGGAAAAATAATTGCAAGGCAGTCTTGCAGGAATGAGGTGACATTGATGGCAGGCAGTTAGCTAGGCACAGTGGATTCCATGCCAGACTTCCATGCCAGTCGGCAACGGGACCAGCCCACGGCAGTTGAGCAAGGGATTGGTAGATTAAATAAATAGGGTTGAGGCGCAGCAGCAGCAGTGGCTGAGGTGCGTTATGTGAGTGGCATATGGGGTAAGGTGTGCATGTGTGAGCAACACGGCACGGCACGCTGCCTGTTTCCCGCTTTTCAGGAAGCCAGGCAGCAGCAGGGCAGCAGTGGGCATTTAGGGGCCGGTGCATCATGTGCGCATCGCGGCACGTGGCGTCTGCGATGCCGACGCTATGCTCTCAGGAGCGCATGTGCGCATGCTGTGCGGCAACCACAGCAGGCGGCAGCGCCCTCTCCGCCTCGGCCACCTCTGCCACGGCTGCTGCCGCCTCGCCTGCGGCGCCATCCCGCTCCCCGCCGCACCCGCTACTCTGGCGCAGGCGGTAGCTGGGCCGCCGCTTGCGCTGCTGGCGGGTGTAGGTGCGGGTGGTCTTCTCCCACGCCCGCTTCACCACGTTGTGGCAGGCCTGGGGGTCAGGGTGGGGGAGTGGCATGGGTGCAAGCGAATATGGGAGGATGACGGCGTGGGACAGCAGCTCAGTCTTCACAATCGTTTGGGGCTTCGTGGGGCAGCCTTCCATTAACAGGTGCTTGGGGGGAGCTGTTGTAGGGCAGCTCCATGGCACCGCAGCAGCGCTCGTCAGCCATGTCCACAGGATGCTCGGTTGCTCTCCCCGCCTCCCCCCACCACAAAAAAGAAGCTCGGCGCCAGCTTCCAGGCAGTACATACCGCCCCCCGCTGCATCATGTCGCTGCGTTCCACCCCCATCCACACGTGCAAGGCACCTTGCCCCGTCATCGCCAGCTGTCCCGGTTGCATCGTCTTGAACGCCCCTGCACTGCATCACCCTCAAAAGCACCTGCCACCTCACCTTGAGCTGCGAACCAATGTCGGGAGGCTGAAACCTCCTGCGCCATCCCCTGCCTGCTGTCCACCCATAAAGCACTGCAAACCCTCGCCACTGCCAGCACTGCAAGCCCTCGCCACCCCACCTTGAGCTGCTGGCTGAAGTCTGGGTGGTCCATGGGTGTGTAGCCACCCTCACACATGTCCGGAAACGACTTCCAAAATGCCTTGTAGCCGCCCTGACGGGTGAGGTGGACAGAGGGAGGGGCAGAGCAAGGCAGTGAGGGCAGAGAGGCGCGCCAGGTGAAACGGGCGGGGCAGGCATTGGCACCCCAGGAAAGCCTCCGGCTGCACACTGCCTCACCCTGCTGCTTGGCTGCCGCCCTTCTGGGGTGTTGGTGTTGTCACCCAACTGCCCGGCACCACCGCCCTGTGATTCTCTTGTTTTAAACACTTTTTGTATTAAAAAACCGCTCACCTGCAGCACGAACACGTGTGGGTGGGAGAGCGCCGGGTAGTCGTGCAGGTGAGCCTCACGATCCTGCAGGGAGGGAGAGGGGTGCGTGTGGCGGGACAGACGGCGCTCAGCTTGTGTCAGGGGTGTGCGCTGCACTAAACAGGCTCCCCCACCCTCTGCCCTGGCTTGCAAAGAGTCCTCTGCGCTTCTCAGGCTTCCTGTTGTTGCCCCACCTCTGTCCCTCTGGCCACCTTCGCCCCAGCCCGCCCCTCTTCGCAGCATGTGTACGCCCCCCAACTGCGCCCTCATCCCTCGTCCATCACTCTGCTTCTGACCATTGTCCCTCTCCTCACCTTGTTCCGCACGTGCTTGGCCGCTCGGGGGCCCCGCTCCGTCGAGAATTCGCAGTGAAAGATGATGGCAGTGCGCTCCCAGTGGTCTGGGCGGCAGCGGGGGGCTGCCAGAAGGTCTGCCAGCTCAGCGGGGGTGGTGAGGTGCAGGGCGCCTTCATTCAAAGGGAATCGAAGTGCGGAGGGCAGCGTGAGGCAGCGTGAATGGGGTGAGCAAATGCCTGAATGAATGCCTGAATGGATTCCTGGACAATTCAAGATTGACAGGATGTTGTGTTGTGCGTTTTGGAGTTGGGGGGGCCGAGGGTGGGGGACTGCCAGCTCATCGGGGGTGGCGAGGTGCAGGGCGCCTTTTTTCAAAGGGGGTTGAAGTGCGAGGGGCAGCGTAAAACAGCGGGACTGGGGCAGGCCGAATGAATGCCTGGGTAAAGTCCTGGACAAAGAAAGATTAACAAGATGTTGTGTTGTGCGTTTTTTCCAGGGGAGGCGGGGGGTGGGGGTCTGCCAGTTCAGCGGGGGTGGTGAGGTGCATCGCGCCCGCAAGGGGCGGGACAAGGCAGTGGGGAAGGGCGAGCCCTCGAACGAGTGTCGTATTTGGCGGGCCTTGCCGGTTGGATGTCGGGGTGCGCTGTGGCTGTTGGTGAATGCTCGGGCAGCTTCCACAAAGGATGCCAATTGTGGGGGCATGCAGGTGACGCAGCAGCCAGTGGGTTGCGGCAGGCGGGGGCATGACATGCACTCAACCGCACCAGCTGCTCCACATTTCCCACCTCAGCCAGGCCCCCCTGCTCCTGCGTGTGATCTCCCTGCACACCCACCTGGCACCCTGCCCCCCGCATGCTCATAGTCGTATCGGCAGTCCACCACCACGAAGTCTGAGAGGCCAAAGGCGGCTGCGCCGTGAGCCAACAGGTCGCGCATCGTCTGGGTGGGTGGAGGGAGAGGATGGAGCAGGGTGATAAGGAGGAGGAGGGGAAGGGCAGGGCAGCAGGGCAGGGAGGCGCACGGGTGCCGGCAGGGCAGGTGTCGAGCACATAAGCAGAAGCAGGCTCAGTGTTCACGCTACGCGCAGCTGCCGGCAGAGCTGCTCTTCGCACAACATGTTCACAACATGCCGCCATCACGTGCCCACACGCACGCGCTCAAAGCTCTTCCATCCCCCATACTGTCCGGGGGCCCTACCCTTGGCGTGATGGACGGGAAGCCGCAGTTTGGGTGGTCGACCGTGGGCAGAGCATGCGCCAGCGCCCCCGCTGCAGGCACCAGGGAGGACACAGCATGGTGGTGAGGACATGTGTGGGCACAGCAGGCAGCAGCACGTGTACCCATGCCCTCTGCTGCTGGCGGCAACGGGCAGCGGTAAGAACACAAGAGAGGGACAGCCGACGTGCACTGTGCTGACATCACTGCAGCCACCAACTGTATACACACAATCTCTCTCTGCCATGTGCGCTTGCCCCACCCACTGCATGTGCTCCACTCACGTAGGGGGGAGAAGGCCGGCGTGGGGCTGGCGCAGCAGCACGCATCCATCGCACCGCCAGAGGGGCTGAAGGGTGCTCCGCCGTTGCTGGCGGGGCTGGACGCTGTATCTTGCATGGGGTCGTCCCCCGCTGCTACCGCCTGCCCCGCATATGGTGCACCTGCCCCTGCCGCTCCCGCTGCTGCTGCCGTGCCGCCCGCCCCAGACTGTGGCATGGGCAGCGGATCAGACCAGTACACAGCCTGGCCGCTGGCCTCTGCTGCCTCTGCCTGTGCCCTGCCGCTGCCTGCTGCTGCCCCCGCCTCCTCTGCCTCTGTGTGAGCAGCCCGGGGCGCCCAGCTGGGGCCCGGGTCGCTGAGGGAGTGCCGGCGCTGCTTGGCTGAGGGCTTAAGCAGCGTGGGGAAGGCGGCGCTGATGTCGGCTGCGGGCAGGCAGTGTGAGAGCGAGAGATGAAGGATGGGGGGCGAATGTAGGAGGGGTCTCGAGTGTGTGGGCAGGCAAGCGGTGCGGGGGGGAAAAGGGTTGAAAGTTTGGGCCAGCAGGCAGTGCAGGGCCGAGGAGGAGGAGGGCAAAGGGTTTGGGCAGGTAGGCAGTGGGGTGAGGAGACGGAAGAGGGTCAAGGGTTTGGGCGGGCAGGTAGTGCGGGGGCAAGGACGGTGGAGGGTTTTGGGGCAGGCAGGCGGTGCAGCGGGTGAGGAGGAGTGTTCACGGTTTATGCAGGCAGGCAGTGCGAGGGCGAAGAAGAAGGATGGGGGCAAGGAGGAAGGGTTGTGGGTTTGGGCAGGCAGGCAGTGTGAGGCAAGGAAGAGGGTTGTAGCTCGAGACACGTGATGATGCAGGGAACAGGGCCACCACAATGCGCCCTTTGTCTAGCCCGCCACATGCCAGAACACACACACTGCACTTGCGCCACCATCCAATCCTGTGAAAGTGGCAGGCCTCACCTCCCGGGCTGACGAGCAGCTTGCGCTTGAGGCCGGCGCCTGGCGCCGGCCCCGACTTGCGCGCTGTGGTGGGGCGGTCAAACTTGCGAGCTGCAGCCATGCCGAGGCGGTGGGATGTAGCGTGTGAAAATCTTGGCAGGGTGAGCAGGCACAGCATGCAGCGGCACATGTGCAGGGTGGGCAGGGACAGCAGCACTGGCACATGCGCAGGGCGGGCAGGCACAGCAGCAGCGGCACATGTGCAGGGTGGGCAGGGACAGCAGCACTGGCACATGCGCAGGGCGGGCAGGCACAGCAGCAGCGGCACATGTGCAGGGTGGGCAGGCACAGCATGCACAGCACAGGCTGCATGCGCCACCCAGCCTCCTCCCGCTGCCAGCTGGGCAAGGCACACGCTCACAGCCAGCTCGGTGCCTGTGCCGGCCTGATTCGACCTCAGCAAGCCGTTTCCCCCCCCTGCTGCAATCAGCACAGGCACGAGCTGCCCCCTCTCTCACAGCCGCACCGGTATCCCTGCCCACCTGACTCGACTTCGGCGGCAAAGCTGAGCCGGCCTTTGAAGAGCACATAGGGCGAGGGGCTGCCAGCGTTGGCGCCTCCCGCGGCCTGCAGAGCCGCAGCCCTGCTGAGGGTGGCAGGCCCCATGGCAGAGACCGGCGTGCCGGCTGCCACAGCCGCCCAGCCAGCCACTGTTGCTGCTGCAGAGGGCAGGTTCTCGTCAGCTGCCGGTGCAGCCGGCGCAGCCTGCTGCTGCTCGCTGGACACAGCGTCGACTGCAAATCGCACTGTCTGCTGCTGCTGCTGGGGATGCTGGGGATGCGGCTGCTGGTAACCCCGGCTGGCCACCTTCTTTCGCTGCGCTGTGAAGCTAAAAGGGTTGACGGTGCCGGCTGCCGGCGCTGCCGCCACGTTGGCGCAAATCGAGGCCAACACAGGGCGGGGGCCTGCACGGGTGTGGGGGCAGAAAGTGCCGAACGTACGTGTGAGGGCACAGTGGGCGCCTGGCTCAAGATGGCAGCAAAACAGCAGCAGAACCCGCAACCGCACCAAGCACGAGTGCACCCGACCCCACAGCAGCACGGTTGACGCACCTTTGCGCAACGCCTGCCCCGGCGTATCCCCGTTGCGGATCGTGCGCTGTGCCTGCCAGCGCTGCGTCAGCTGCAGGATGTCCAGTTCCACAGACTCCTGGCTGGAGCCGCGCTGCTCCAGCGGCGCAGCTTCGGCGGCGCTGCGGTCGGCCATACTGGCGCCCCGCCCCTGCACCTGGTCTGCCTTGTTCCCTGCAGCAGCCTGCACGGGGGGCGGCTCGTTGAGCAGGCCACGTTCCTTTTGCACGCTAGCTGATCCTGCTAGCTTGGCCCGCATCCCTCATCTCAACGGCGCATATCCCCGCCAGCAGAGACTGCTGGCGTGCGCGCCTGAAACGAGTGCCTGTGGTGTCTGATCAACGCTACAAAGTGATGCGCCACGCCGCCTGCCTGTCGGGGTTCTGCGCCAGTCTTCGACAGCCTTGGAGGCCAACGACCCGAGACGCTGCTGGAACGGTTGTCTGCTTCAGGTTCTACTGAGTGGTGTAGCGGCGGGATGCAATGGCTAGCTCGGTGCAAGCTTGCTGCTTTGCCGCTTTGCCGGGCGCGCTGCTGCGAGTGCTGCCCTAGCTGCTAGAGCAAGGTGCAAAGCCCTCTGCATGCAATTGTCAGCTATAGAGCCGGCAGTATTCAATACGCATCTGCACTCCTGCTTGGCTGCGGCTCGCGACAAATGCTGGTGTCGGCCTGCGCCCCCTCGCTGGGCGGCGCTGAGTTGGTGCAAAAGTCCCACAGACAGCAAATTACAATGTCGTCCTGGCATGCAAGACCAACGCGGCAGCGTGGCAGCCCGCACCAGCGGCGGCGGCAGGCGGCGGCACCGCCAGGCTCTCAGCAGCACCGGCACTGGACAGCCTGGCGTGT
This sequence comes from Chlorella sp. ArM0029B, assembly GCA_002896455.3. Lineage (NCBI taxonomy): Eukaryota > Viridiplantae > Chlorophyta > Trebouxiophyceae > Chlorellales > Chlorellaceae > Chlorella > Chlorella sp. ArM0029B. The sequence continues at coordinate 674,618 of JTEE01000254.1, forward strand.
GGCATCAGACATCAAATCCCTGAGCAGCTGGGCAGAGCAGCCCCCAGTGCTGTCAGATGAGGAGGCACCGAGCTCTTCGGAGAGCTGCGATGAGCAGCCGCTGCTGCCACAGCCGCAGCCGCCACCGCAGCAGCAGCAGCAGCGGGCGCCAAGGGTCCGGCGGCAGGGCTCGTCAGCGGGCAGCAGCGGCAGCAGCGGCAACGGCGGCAGCATGCAGAAGGACCAGTGGCGTGTGCCGCTGCCGCCGCACCTGCACGGCAAGGCGCCACGCAAGCACTGGAATGCAAACGCGCTGGCTTTCCTGGGGGACAGCGTGTGGGAGGTGAGCGGGAGGGCGGGGCAGGGTGTGGGCCGGGACCAGGCAGGGGAGCAGGAGGTGCGGGGTGTTGGCAGCCGGTCAGCACTGCCGTGCACTGCACTGATGCTGCGTGCTGCAATGTATGATATGCACGCTGCGTACGTGCTGCCGCAGTGACGTGGGCAGCAGAGAGTGGCAGGGGAGGGTGGGCGGCGGCGGATGGTGTGCCACTGCTGCAGTCATTCCTACAGTGGTGTGGAGAGCAGATGTAGCATCCACACTGCTGTGCGCTGCTTGATCTCCCTGGAAAACGCTTCGTGAGTGACCGCTCTGCTGCGTGCCTGGCATGCCGGGGGGCAGATTCACTCTCTTGCAGAGTGCGGCGCGGCTCGCAGATTCGCTCCCTGTCCCACCCCCTCGCCCCTCCCCTCCCTGCTCACCTGGCTGCATGTGCAGCTGTACGTGCGCCGCCGCTTCTTCTACCCACCATCAGCCAAGGACTCGTACTTCTCCCAGGTCGTGCGAAACGTGCGGGCAGAGGCGCAGGTGTGTGGGGGTGCAGGGATGCAGGGTGGGTGAGGGTGCGGATGCTGTATTTGGATGGATGTATGCATGTTCAGATACTTGGGTGGTGGGTGAGGGATGGTGAGGGGCGGCGAAGGGCAGCAGATTGCCCGCCAGGTCCTGTGCCCGAGCTGTGTGCGCAAGCACTGATGGGCATGTGCTCCAGGCACGGAGCTCCCCAAGCGGGCCCCCTGGAGCCCCCTTTCTTCCACTGTCCTGCCAACCGCCTGATAGCCCGCCCTGCCCCCGCTGCCTCCACTCCGTCTTCTTTCTTCACCTCTGCAGGAACGGCTGTACACACAGCTGCTGGGCGGCAGCTTCCTCACTGACGTGGAGCGGGACGTGCTGCGCTGGGGCAAGAACGCCACAGGTGCGGCGGTGCAGGCCTGTGTGCGTGTGTGGCTGACTTTCTGCCCACCCTGGGCGGCGGTGGCCCCGGAAAGCGACCACATTGCCGTGCGCGTGTGCATGTGCGTCTGTGTTTTGTTTGTGGGCAGCGTGCCTGCTGGATCCAGAGCAGGTGGTCAATTCTGTGGCTCTGCTCTACATTGGGCTGTTGGGAAACCGCTCGTGCGCCTGAAAGTGCTCGCATGTGTGCCTGATTGTGCCACTGCCCTGCGTGCAGGTGTGACCCCCAAGCGGCTGAATGACACGGGGCTAAAGCGTGAGACGTACCGGGCAGCCACCGCTATCGAGTGCCTGGTGAGCTGGGGCAGATGGGGTGGGCGCATGCATGGCGCGCAAGGGATTGCTGCCAGGGATTGCTGTGCCGCCGCCAGCTTAGGACGGCAGAACGCTGGGTGGCTGACCAAAGGCACACATGAGTCCCGCCTCCCACACAGCCAAGCAAGTGTTGCTCCCCTCGCCTCCCCCTGCTGAGCCAGATTCCTCACATCGCGTCCGCCTCTCACCATTGCATTGCAACTCCTCTGCCCCCCCTCCCCCTCCCCTTGCAGTGCGGCTACCTGTACCTCTCAGATCCCGACCGCCTGCACGAGATGATGGGCCTGCTGGGCCTGGGGGATGCGCCGGGGCCGGGCAGCAGTGATGGCGGCAGCGGCGGTGGCAGCAGCAGTGACGACTGCAGCTCAGAAAGTGCATAGTTTCTTCTTTCTCAGAATTTCGCCGTCAGTAATCCCCACTCTATTTGCAGTACATCTTTCAGCCAGGGCCTCTCCTGCAGCTGCCAAACCCGCAATCCGCCTCGCTGGCTTGTCATGCCCACCACCTCAGCCCCCCAAGTGCCTCTGTTCTCCTTGCCTTGGGGGGTGAACTGTCGCTATCCTTTGTAACAAGCGGGCTGCTGGATCACTTAATCAGAAACCAGACCGGCATCATTCAGCAAATCAGCAGCTTGGGCAGCCACACGTGTACTGGGCAGAGGCGGCTTGAAATCAGGGAAGAGGCCGGGCAGGTGGGCGGCAGGGACAAGGGGTCATGTTTACGACGCCAGCTTATCACAAGAGGGAGGGATGGCAAGGAGTGGAGAAACAAACATCAGAGGAAGACAACAGTCCAGCACACACGCACACTACACGTGCAAAGAACAGAACACAGAAGCAGCCAGGGGCCGGCACAGAGCAAGGCCGCAGAGACAAGCAGGCAGAGGAAGGGAGAGAAGAGGAGCGGGCACTGCGCTGCCGCAGCTGACAGCGGCAGCAGGAGGCTGCCCAGAACTAAAAAGTGGGGATACGATGGCAGTTCAGGTTTGCAAATAGCAGGGCAGCTGCTCAGGTGAAGAGCAGGGCCAGAATGATGTCGGCCACATGCCCAGGCAGGGTCGCGCCGCTGCCAGCCGGCACATGCGCCAGGCACAGTGCACTGGTGCGCAGGCGCTCACGGTCGGCCGCTGGCAGGTGGGCCGCCAAAAGAGACGCCTCATGCAGGCAGCGCGCCAGCACCGCCGGCAGCGCTTGACCCAGGCCAGGGCAGGGGAAGGGCAGCAGGGCCCACTCCTCTGCCGTCAGCCCGTGGTGCATGGCAACAAACTCGGCAAAGAAGGGCTGGGCATGCTCCCCAGCGGCAGCAATGTCGGCGAGCACGGCGGGCGCGCTGCCGGCGGCCAGCAGGCAGCGGATGGCGGCGGCGCGGCCTGCCAGCTCATTGGGCTGCCCAGTCAGCGCCAGCTGCAGCGGGGTGACGCCCCCCACATCGGTGACCAGCGCTGCGGTGGGGGCCAGCCGCAGAATCTCGGGGATGGCTGCCAGGTTGCCAGCCTCGATGGCCGTGTGCAGCAGGCCACCGGTTGCGCCAGCAAAGGCGCCTGTCTTGGGTGCCGCCTCCAGCAGAAGCGTCACAGAGGCGGTGCCGCCACCGGCCACAGCGTAGTGGATGGGCGGGCGGCCATCGCTGTCCAGTGCGCCTGCCGTGCAAGGTGCCACCGCCAGCAGCAGGCGCATGACTGCCAGGTTGCGGTCCTCAGCTCCCGCAGCCACATGCAGGGGTGTGTCGTCCCTGTCGTCGCGGGCTGTGGCCGTGGCAGGCGCTGCCCTCAGGAGGAGGCGCACTGCGGCCGTGTTGCCAGCCGCCGCAGCCGCGTGCAGCGGCAGGCGGCCCCAGGCATCCTGATGCATTGCGGCGTGCGGCGCAACTTGCAGTAGCATTGCCACAATGCTGCCGTATGCCTCGCACATCTGGTGGTTCCCCATTTGCTCGTACTTGGCAGCCATGCTGCATTCAGCAGCGATGTGCAGCAGCGTCTCTTCGTCGGGCGATGCGTTGCCTGCCAGGTCAGGCGCGGCCGCCAGCAGGAGCGGCACCAGCAGGGGGTAGTAAACAACACTGTGCACCAGCGAGCAATCTGCAAGCAAACGAGGAGGGGGGAGCAACCAAACTATGTCAGAAGAAGAGGGTTGTACGAAATTGGAACAGGATGCTGACACAGGGTCACCCATAAAATAGTGTGCCTCTCCCACTCATGCAGGCTCAAGCCACCAGGCCGCCGTCCAGCCCTCGCACCTGACACTGGCTGTGCGTAGTACAGCGTGAAGTGCGTGATTGCACCCTGCAGCTCGTGCACCATCTCTGACGATGAATATTTGCGCAGCTTGCGGCGTGCCTCCCAGGTCCAGCCACGGCTGCAAGGGAAGAGGGTAATGTCAGCGCAGGTTATCACCAACAACCCCTGCTGGCCATGGGCAGGCGCTGCCGGTGGCGCCCGCATTACGCAACATGAGTGGGCAGCAGTGTAGCCAGCTGCCGCTGTTTTGTTCGCTGCGCTGCTAACCTGGGGGGCCCGTAGGGGCTGCGCGGGGCAAAGGGTCCGTCGTCTTTGCCAGTCAGCACTGCAGCAAGGGAAGGGGGACGTTTGCTTGCACCTCTGCCCTCCCCATGCTCCACAGTAGCCCGCTGCATCGGTCCAGCCTGATGTAATTCCCCCTGCTCCTCTCCCTGCTTGCAATCCCGGCGATCCCCCACTGTCCATGAGTCTGTGTCGCACTTGTGTGCGCAAATCAGAATGTACCCCTCCCCAAAGCAAGCAAGGACAAGCCGGCCCGGGAATGCTGGCTCTTCTTTTTCAATTGCACGTGCAAGCCTTGTGCTGGGACAGATCGGACGACCAGCAGGGGTTACAAAGGGCCTGCCATCATGTCCAGCGCAAGCTCTGCATCCTTCTCATACAAGCCTGCCACCTCGAACTGCTCGCCGCCCAGCATGAAGATGCCCTGCAGGTGCACACAAGTCGGGCATTGTGGGGTGTTGCCATCAGAGCAAGCTCCCACAAATGCTGCGTCAGAGACTCCCCGCAAACACACACAAACAAGCTCTCTCTCTCTCTCTCTCTCTCTCTCTCTCTCTCTCTCTCTCTCT
>JTEE01000254.1:686930-700008 GCA_002896455.3 Chlorella sp. ArM0029B
AGAGAGGAGGAGAGGGTGGTGGTCAGAGAGGAGGTTGCGGGGCAGGACGCGCATGTCGGCAATGGAGGTGAAGTGGGGCAGGGAGGATGCAAAGTAATCGGCGGTGCTGGTGCCTAATTTGTTTTTGTTGGCAAGAGTGCACGCGCCGGTGGGATCGCTGGGGGTGCTCTGCAGACTCAGTGCTGCCAGCGAGGAAGACAGAGCAGCCGCCGCAGCATCAGGCACCGTACCTGCCCTCATGAGCTGCCTGCAGCACGGCAAAACACAGAGCTGCTGGAGGCATCGGCAACAGCCCTCAGCTTCATTGCCTGTGATCATGCGGGGAACCAGGCAGCCATGGTTGCCGCTGGCGCCATCCCTGTGCTGGTGGACCTCCTACGCAGCGGCACCAGCAACAGCAGCAGCAGCGACGGCAGAGGTGGCGGCGGCAGGGATAGCAGCAGTTCCGGCCATGGCAGCAACACGCAGGGCAGGCGGTCCATGCGAAGAGTTGCGTCGGCTACCGCGCTCTATGCTTTAACACACAACCCGGAGAACTGTGCGGCCATCGCAGCTGCTGGCGGCATCCCTGCTCTCATAGAGTGTCTGCAGTGCTTTGACGACGAGGTTGGGCAACAGCAAGCAGTCGCTGTGCTTGCCAACATGGTCAGTGCAAGCAGCGACATCCGTGCAGCCGTTGCAGTGGCAGGAGGGGTCAGCGGCCTGGTGCACTGCATACGGCGCAGCAACAACAAGGATGTGCGGGGGGAGGCAGCGGTCAGCGTGTTTGAACTGTCTTCCTACGGCAAGGACATGTGCGCAGCCATCTCTGCAGCTAGTGGCATCGACGCGCTGGTGCATTATGTGCGCCTCAGCTGCAGCCCGTCAGTGGAAGCTGACGCAGAGGCAGACACATGGCAGCAGGCGTCAGTGCTTGCGCTTCGACGCCTTGCCACCAGCAGCCCCAAGCACAAGGCGGCCATTGTGGCGGTGGGGGGCATTCAGGCCTTGCAGCAGATGCTGCGCTGCAACCCCAGTGAGGCGGCACAAACAGCAGCAACTGGCGCACTTGAAAGCCTTGCTGACGGCCCCAGCCAGCGGCTTCCACGCCGGTGGCAGCACAGGGGGTGGCTCCAGAAGATGAGGCAGCTGGGGTGGCCGCCGGGGTGGCAGCAGGAGGAGAGCCAGCAGCAGCAGAGGTGACAGCTTGGGGTGCGCAGTGCGAGGCACAGGCAGAGGCTGCTGAGCCGGCGGCAGCAGAGGAGACAGCAGCAGAGGCAGCGGGCGCAGCTGGGAAGGATGCGCCACCCGTATCACCTGTAGCTGAGGCAGGGGAAGAGGCAGCAGCAGAGGCAGGAGCTGAGGCGGGCGCAATGGAGCCGAGTGCAGCGAGGGATGCGGCAGCAGAGGCAGCAAGAGGGGAGAGGGAAGCTGGAGGAGAGGCAGCAGGAGCGGGGGAGGCAGCAGCAGAGGCAGCAGGAGGAGAGGCAGCAGCAGCGGAGGCGGCTGCAGCAGAGGCAGCGGCAGGGCAAACAGCAGGAGCGGGGGAGGCGGCGCCGCCTGATGCTGCCCCAGCGGCACCCCCCCGTGCCCCCAGGGTGTGCGCAGCTGAGGACTGCGGCAGCACCCAGCACCTGCGCCGCTGCAGCGCGTGAGTTGTGCTCTGCAACTTCATGGCTGCCATCGACAGTGGATGTGCTCTGCAAATAGCATTTGCTCGCTCGCTCGCTCCGCCAGCCAAGGAGGCTCAGGGCAGGAGGGGCGGTGACAGGGCGGCTGGTCTGTGAACGGGCACGAGTCGTGTCTGCAATCAATCCACCTGAAACGGCCCTCGCCTCTCCCCACACCCTCCCTGTTTGCAGGTGCCGGGTTGTCAGGTACTGCAGCGAGGCCTGCTGCCGGGAGAACTGGAAGAGGCACAAGCCCGAGTGCCGGCGCCTGCAAGCCGCTGCTGCCGCTACTGCCTCTCAGCCGTGAGCAGTCGGAACACACCACATTTTTAGCAACTTCCTTTGCCTTTACTCTAAGATCATACAAGCTTTGTGCGAGTCCACAGAATCTGTTGCATGCTGCTTTGCCTCAATACAGCCTTTGCCGCAGTACTGCTTTGCCTCATTCCAGCGTTTCCCTCAGTACAGCCTTTGCCTCAGCACTGCTTTGCCTCGGTACAGACCTAGTACAACCTGCTTTACTGTAGAATGCAACTGAAAGTGCAAGGGCTGAGAAGGGGACGATTAGAGAAAGCGGGCTGCCTGCCACTGCCAGTGATTGGAGACACTTTCATATACCCAGCAAATAGAGTGCCTTGTGTGTACTTTGTCAAAGCAACACGTACCAGGCACGTCTGCTGGACCGCAGACCGCTACCGCCGGCCACCTCAGCGCCAGCCGTGCCTTTGCTCTGGTCAGCCCTGAGCGTGATCGCATCGGCTTGAGTTCCTACAGCATGCTGCTGCTGCGTCCTGGGCTGCCCTCGGCCCGCTAGCTCCACAAAATGGCTCCCGCGAATGGCCAGGCGCACGCTTACCTCGGCTTTGGCTCAGAGATCGAGCTTGGGTCGACGGGTAATGGGCAGCAGCACTGGGATGGCGCAGGTAGCGGCATTCTTGAAGACGGGGCGGCGCAGCGCAGCAGGTGGGTGGGCGGGAGGTTGTTTTAGCTCTCTTGCGAGGGAGTGTAGCTGCCTAGCCCGACATCCGCGTGCTAGCCAGTCGGAGCTGCCAGCGCCCGCCCAAGTTCACCTCCGCCACCCACCGCCGCCGCCGCCGCCGCCGCCGCATACTACGTGTTCCCGCCATTTTGTCTCATAACATCCTGTTGCTTGCGCGTGCAGATGGCAGAAGTTTTTTCGACGGCCACCCGCCCCCTTGCTGCTGGGCTTTGGAGGTGCGTGCTACTTCGAGGCGCCGCCTGCTGCTGGCCTCCCTTTCCACATGCCGTGCTGCCTCGCCTCGTGCTGGCAAGCGACGCTCCCCTCGGCCGCCACCCCCTGCGCAGGCTTCTTGCTGCTGCTGCTGGTGGCGGGTGCCGCATACAGCAGTGGGAAGCACAGCGCGGCGCTGGAAGTGAGCGGGTGCGCGGGGCTGACGCCGCCGGCAGATGGAGACACGGTGGCCCCTGAAGGTGGGACCTCAGTTGGGTGCTGGGTTGAAGGAGGGGCCTGCAGTGCCTCTGGTGGGCTTGTTGTAGCACAGGGAGCGAGCTTCCCACTCCTTGCGGCACGTGCCCGGCACAAGCAATGTGGACGGGTGCCAGAGTTTCCAGGGCAGCTGCGTGAATTGCTGCCCCCTGCCTCCTGCTCTCCCCAACACGCCCCGCTAACCACCTGCTTGCCTCCCTACCTGCCCTTCCTCACCCTCCCACCCCGCTCACCCCACACCCACCAGCCACTGCCAGGGACGGCATGAGCAGCTAATTAGTGTAAGGGTGCTCCCCTCTGTGCCCCTTTCTGTGCCCTGCACCTGTCTCGCTCACGTCCTGTCCATGCCCCCTCCCCTTCCCTCTTCGCTAGGCAGCATCACCAGCGACTTTGATGCACAGCACGACTACCGCGGCCGCCCCCGCAGCGTGCTGTCCAGCGGGGGAGTGGTGGCGGCGGATCACGGTCGGTGCAGCGACATTGGTGCGGGGGCCTGGCGGGGCCGTGGGGGTGGGGAGCAGGGGGGGCAGGTGTTGGGGGTATGTGGTTGGGTGAGGGGTTGGGTGTGGTGAGGCTGGCATGAGCAGTGCCCGCTCACGCCTGCCAGCGCCATCGTGCTCAATGTGCACTCATGCCTCCGCTGGGAACACGTTTGCTACCCCTCTGCTCCCCGCCCTCCCCCCTTGGACGAGCAGGCGTCACCTCCCCAACCGGCGCCCCCTGCCCAGGAAAGAGGCATGACTGAGCGTCTTGCCGTTCTTGCCCCTGCTGTTGCCCCCGCTGCTGCCTGCTACCCTGCAGGTGCCAGCGTGCTGGGTTTGAACGGTACCGCCGTGGACGCCGCCATTGCCGCCGCCCTGTGCCAGGGCATCTTCAACCCCATGGCCTCGGGGGCGGGGGGAGGGCACTTCATGCTCATCAGGTGGGTGTGGGCGGGTGGCTGCATGAGTTGGTAACCAGGTTTTTGCTGCTTGTGTGCCGCTGGCAACAGGTTTCAACAGGCTGCATACCAGGGCGCCTCCTGGAACCCCTTGCTGAAGCGCCCCTGTGGGCCATGTATGCCACCATCTCATCTCTGTGTGCGCCGGGCACAGTTCCCCAGGTTGTGGTTCCAAGCACTAAGTACACAAGGTGTGTATTTGGGACGGTGCAGCTGGCTGTGCAGAGACGGCAGCACACAGTTTGTCTGTGATGAGGCAGGGCGTGGGCAGGGGGTGCCAAGCAGGCAGAATGTGCTGCAGCACCCTATTGAAATAACTCCAGGCGAATGGCGGGTGGCTTGTGTGGATGCATGGCGGCCACCTGCCGGCACACAGCTATCTAGCATCCCCACGTAAACATCCCCCCGACGTACCCCTCCAACCACAACCCTGTCTGCTGCCTGCAGGCTGCCCAACGGCACGGCCGAGTTTATCGATGCGCGGGAGGTGGCGCCTGCGGCAGCCAACGAGACCATGTACGCGGGTGAGCGGGCACGGCTGGTGCCTGCTACCTGGCAGCGAAATGCAGGCAGCAGCCCGCAAGGGATGGCCACCACCCAGCCCCTACAGCTTTGCCACAGCCGCCCGCCCGCCATGCGGCCGCCACATGCCTGTGCCTCAAGCGCTCCCATCCGCCATGTCCCGGTTACCATGTCTCGCCTTGCTGCTGGCCTCTGCACCTTGAGGAAATGGCAGCCGGGGTAGTAGCTGTGCCCCATGGGTAGCTGCAGGGGCCTCACCCTTAACCTGCGTGCCTGCCTCCCCCCCCATCATCTGCAGGCCGCCCTGGGGCCTCTGTTGACGGTGGGCTGGCTGTGGCTGTGCCCCTGGAGCTGCGGGGGCTGTGGCTGGCACACCAGCGGCACGGGCGGCTGCCCTGGGACACACTCCTGCAGGTGAGTGGGCGGGTTGGAGAGGAAATGGGGATGGTGGGCGGCTGGCCACCACCCCCTGCAGGGAGGCCGGGAGGCAGGCAGGGTGGCGATGAGAGGAGAGGTGTGCTGACCAGCGCCTGGTCATCGTTTGGGGATGCGTGGTAATAGGTCACAGATTCATTTTCATGCCGGGGCAGCCGGTGTGTGGCCATGCCAGAGTGCAGCAGGCCGGCAGGGCAGGGGATGGGGGCGGCGACGAGAGTTCATCCCTTTGGGACAATTTGGAGGGATACCTGGCCAATGGCTGGCTCGATGCTGTCTGCCTGCTGACCTCCCTTGGCTGGCATGCAGCAGCGGCAAGCCCGCATGTGTGCGGGTGGATGCACACATATTCTGCCTGCTGTCCTTCCTCTCGTCTCCACCCCCTCCCTCCCTAATCCCGCCCCACCGCTGCCCGTCTTGCAGCCCGCTATCAAGCTTGCAGAGTCTGGATTCCCTGCCCACCCCTACCTAGGTGCGGTGCCCATGTGGTGTTTGTGCCGCACAGCCCGGTGCCTGTTGACTCTGTGTTTCAGTGCAGCCTGTTTCGCTTCGTTGTCGGCTCAGCCGTGGCACCCTTTGCCCCTCTGCCCATGCCCGACTTCCCTCAGCCTGTCCCACCCTTTGCCCAACCCGCCCAGTCCTTAGCCCGCCGGCCTGGCTGGTCCTCTATGCTTGCTGCACCAACCGGTGTGCTCCACCCTCTGAAAAGGAAGAAGAAGAGGAAGAAGAAGATGGCAGTGTTTGGGTTTGAGGAAACCGAGGGGAAATAAAGCCAGAGGTACCAGTCAGCTGCCCCCCCCCCCCGCCCCCCCTGCCTGCCCCGCAGTGGCCAGCTTGAGCGGCGCCAACCAGACATCTGCGCTGCAGCGGTGGCCCGCTCTGCGGGACACTTTCCTCATCAAGCAGGGGGGCAAGGTGAGGCAGCATGAGTATTGGGTTTAGGGTTTCACGGTGGGAAAATCCTAAACCCATCAAGCAAGCAGGCAAGGTGAGGCACCGCACATGTGGACTCTGGAATATTACAAAGAGCGTGTTTGCGTGCTTTCGCCACATGCACAGACTCGTAAGCCAGGATGTGCATGGTCCTTCTGCCCACCCTGCCCTGCCCTGCGTCCCCTGCTGCTGCTGCGCCGCAGTGGCGTCCGCCCCGCGTGAACGAGACGTGCTGCAAGCGGCCCCAGCTGGCAGCATTGCTGAGGGCGGGTGAGCAAGCAACTCTCGGGTGCCGCATGCCGTGTGCTGTGCGCCTGCCTGCCTGCCCAGCTCAGCCCCTGTGTCGTCCCACGCGCGCCCTGCGTTGCCTCACCTGCCAATCAATTTCCCATTGCAAAACTCCCTGCCCCTCCCTTTCACCCCTCTCCCCTGCCTGTACCCCCGCCCGCTGCACATGCACATCAGTTGCCGAGGAGGGGCCTGACGTGCTCTACACCGGCCGCTTTGCTGCCGGTCTGGTGGAGGACATACAGGCAGCTGGTGAGTGTGGGATGTGCCAGCAACAAGAACGAAAGATACACAAGTTTTCTGTTCAGTGGTTAGTCATCTTTACTGTCGGGCTGGTGGGCAACACACAGGCAGCAAGCAAGGCCAGAAGGGGAAGCAGGAAGGCCACAGTAATGCTGCGTTGCCTGTGGCTGGGACGCCGGTGCTCGGATGCTGAGCTGCGTGGGTTGGGGGAGGACACACAGGCAGCGCGGGGCAAGGTGGGGCAGGCGGGTGTGGGGCTGGGGTGTTGCGCTCTCACCTGCCCAGCACCTGCCCCTTCGACTTGTGGTCTACCTGTCTACTGTGCTGCCCTGCCCATCTGTGCAAACATGGGTGTTGGTGGGCCGCCCTTCCCGCAGGCGGCATCATTACAGCAGCAGACCTGGCGGCAGCGCAGCCGGTGATCCGTGAGCCAATCAGGTGAGACTCGTTTGCCTCCCTCTTTCCAGCGCCCTGTCCACTTAACCTGCAATGCTGTCGCTCTCGCTGCCCCTTATTCTGTGAGCCCGCGTGCCTTATGGTCCCTTCATCTACATGCCAAGATGCTGCCCCTGCTCCCGCGCTCTTCCTCACCTCTGCTCCTCCCCCTCCTGCTGCTGCCCAACTGCAGGCAGCGCGTGTGGGGGCTGGACTGGATTGCCGCCCCGCCTCCCAGCAGCGCCGTGACCGTGCTGGCAGCGCTGCAGATCTTGGCGGGTGGGTGTGCCCTGCAGGAAAACGGTTGCCTTGGCAGGGCAGCCCTCATAAGCGCCCAATGTTGTTTGCATTCGCGCTGTTGCCGTTGTGCCTGCCACTGCCCGTGTCAGCACCCATCCCTCACTCTTGTGTGTTTGCGTTCTTCCTGCCCCCACTGCCAGTATTGTGGCCCATCTCTGTCCCTCCCCCATCCGCTGTGTGAGCCTGCGCCTCACCCTCCCCCACCTGCTGCGTGCGCTGTGCAGGTTTCGAGGAGCCACTGGCGGGCAGCGGCTCTCTCGGCTGGCACCGCGTGGTGGAGGCATCCAAGCACGCCTTTGCGCTGCGCATGAGCATGGGTGAGAGGGGCAGGAACGCGCATGCAGCTGCTTGTGCAGGTATGGTGGGGGGAATGCGCTTTTGTGCTGCAGACGAGCATGGGTTCTAGAGGCAGGGAACGCATGCAGCTGTGGGTTTGTTAAGGGCATGTGGGCGGGTTGCACCAGGGTGGAGGCTATTAGTGCACATGGACTCAAAGTGGGGCAGAGCGGGTGGATTGGGCGGGGCATGATGCCATGCCTGGCGTCATGTTTGGTGGGGCAGCCGCAGCAGCAATAGTGGCGGCAGACAGGCAGCCTCCTCGTGCCGCGACCGCTCTAACCAGACTTCGCATGTAATTGCACTGCTGTGCTGTGCAGGCGACCCGGGGCCCGACCCGAAGCACCCATTTGTGGACCTGGGGCCCGTGCTCTCCTCACTGCAGGATGCCGGCTTCATAGAGTCACTGCGGTGAGGAGGGGGCGGGCGCAGGAGGGCTGGGGAGCGAAGCGCTGGGGGGGCGCAGCGGGGCAGGAAGGTCAGGCGGACGATTGCATGCGCCTTGGTTGTGCATGGCCGGGGCACCGCTGCGGCGCTCTGCTGTCCCTGCCCTCTTACCTTTTTTCTCTGATGCCCCTGCCCTCTCACCCTTTCTTCCCCATGTTAAACCCCAGTGCTCATACGCCCCCTGCCCACCCGCACCCCCACACGGTGCAGCGCCGCCATCCTTGAGAACGGCACGCTGCCTCTGGGCGCTTACGGCGGCCCTTTCAACGTCACGGGTGCGGGTGTGCACCCAGAGGATCATGGCACCTCACACCTGTCTGTGGTGGACAAGGACAGGTGGGCATGGCTTGTGGTTCAGGAGGAGGGGCAAGGGTGCTGCACAATGGCACGGGCGATGCGGGGCTGCACGGTGGGCGCAATGCATGAGAGTAGAGCAGAGGGGGCCGGGCCTTTTGGCCAAGCGAGTGCCAAGATTGCCTGCCACAAAGGGCCCTAATCCTATATGGGAAATGGTGGGGGGCGCAGCTGCTATGACAGAGCAGCGTGGGTGGAGGGGCGCTTCTCGCCCGGATGGGCGGCTCAGGAGAAGCGGCAATGACGGAAGGTCAAGGGTTCGGGGGGCGATACCATGCTCGCGGAAGCTGCCTTTCTGGGGTGGTGCCTTGCAGTTGGGGCGCAGGGCCAACCCTGCACGCCCACCAATGGGCTTCAATGAGCTCCAATGGCCGCGACTCTCGCCCTGCCTCTCACAAGTGTCTCTCCCCCTGCCTGCCGCCCCCGTCTCCCCTCTGCCTCAGGATGTCTGTGTCCCTGACCACCACCGTCAACACCGGCTTTGGCAGCAAGGTGGTGTCGCACTCAACAGGTGTGGGGGGTGCGGTACTGGGGGGCAGAGCGGGTCTGCTGGTGGGCTTCAGGTGCAGGGCGGGCACAGGAAGGGACAGAGTGGGGGGCAGGGCGGGTCTGCTGGTGGGTTTGAGGTGCAGAGGAAGGGACAGGGTGGGGGGCAGGCCAGGTCTGATCGTCAGTCCACGTGCGGGGCAGTGCTCCCATGGTACTTCTCAACTGGCCCGCTGCTGGCCAGCCTGCTCTGCTGCGTCGCAGTCCACAGGTGAGGGCAGGGAGGTGGGGGTTGGGGCTGGTTGGGGGGCAGGGCGGGTCCGCTGGTGGGTGTTAGGGTGCCGTGGGCGCTTCCCCAGGCAGCCCGCTGCCGCCCAGCCGTCTCTGTTGCTGCCTTCTTGTACTGGGGCCGTGCATCTTTCTGTCTGCTGCCGTTGGGTCACCCAACAGCTGCCCCTGGCCGCCCCGCCTCCGCCTAAATGGTGGATGCTCCTCTCCTCCTGTTTCGCTCGCCGCACTTCACCGTTTTGAGCTCTCCCCTCCCCCGCCACGTGTGTGACTTAACAGCAGCGTCATACAACAGCTTCTCAACAACTCCCTGCCTCTTTTTGTTTTCCCTTTCCTCACTTCTTCCACCTCTTTCCCAGGGCGCAAAGGCATTTGTCCCGCCTCCACTGCCCCGTCTTAAACCCAACCCTCTCTCTTCTTGTCTCCCTCCCTCTTCCCTTCCCCTCCCCTGCCCTCCCCTCCGTCTGCCCCACCCCCTGCCCAGGCCTGCTGCTCAACAACCAGATGGACGACTTTTCCACACCCGGCATGCCTAACGTGTACGGAATACAGCCCAGCCCAGCCAACTTCATTCGGTGAGACCTCCACTGCGCCTCTGCCCGCTTTCTGTGCTGCACCGCTCGAGCCCGGATATACTGTGGCCTTGGGAGGTTATGCCATAAAAGAGCGCTGTGCCCCCGGCGCCGCCCTGCCCGCCTGTGACACTCTCTCCTTACCGTCTCACGTAGGCGCCGCGGCCTTCGCCACTGCATTGCCCGGCAGGCTGGATTTACATCTGTGCAGCAGCACAAGTCCCTTGCCTCCCAATCTGTCCAGCAAACCCTCTCTCAAACGCCCTGAATTCACCCCCCCTTACACAACCCCAACCCCGCAGGCCCGGCAAGCGGCCATTCAGCAGCATGAGCCCTTTGATTGCGGAGCAGGGGGGCGCCTTCCGCCTGGCGGTGGGGGCCAGCGGCGGGCCGCGCATCATATCCGCCGTGCTGCAGGCGGTGGTCAGGTGGGTGTGGGGGTGGGGGGTGTAATGTGAGGGCAGGGTGGTCTGTGGATGGATGAAAATCTGGGGATTTCTTGGGGTGGAGGGAGTGCAGGACCGGCGTTTACGGTGCACGAAGTGTTAAACCGTCTTTACGGCGTGGCCCAAAATGCTGCCATAGCACATCTACGCTGGCTTTGAGAGACGCTGGCTTTGAGGGACGCGTCCTCTTTGCCAACCTGCACGCGGTGCAACTAAGCGAGCAGCTGGGCCAGCAGGCATGCATGCAGGGCAGTGTTCGTCAGCCTTGCGCACGCAGCAGCCACAGGAGTGTTGCCCCTGCCCACCGCTTCTCTGCCCCCCCGTCGGCCCCCCGTCCCGCGCAGGCTGCTGAGTCACGGCGACGACTTGTTCACCGCCGTTGCCAGCCCGCGCTTTCACCACCAGCTGGCACCCGACTCGCTGTGAGTGATTCCTAAAGGCCTCGGTAGAGCTGCAGGACTCGGGAATGTTGGACATCTGGGATTGTACATGATCGCACACAGGGGGCGGGCCAGGGGTGCAGCCTGCTGTCGGCAGGCCGAGTGAGGTCGGCCCCTGGAAAGGAAGGAAACCCGGGTGCTATGTGCATGCACACCCTGTACCACTTTCGTGTGCTGGTGGTTTTGACCCCGCACAAAGATCACGGGGCGTACCCTTTACCCTGGGCATCTGGCTGGGCATCTGGCTGTCCAGTGTGTGGCGGAGCTCGCTGCCGCTGCCAGACTGCCCCCTGCTCCGCTGCATGCCCACCCACTCTCATACCGCCCCACTACATGCGGAGACTCGTGCTTCTTTCTTGCCCGCCCGCCCTGCCGACTGTGCTTGTGTCGTGCCTTGAAGGCACTGTGTCTCACCCCATCTCTCCGCCAGCTTCTGGCCCCCCTGCTTCACCCCGCCTGCCCCGCCTCTCTTTGTCTGCCTGCCTCCTTACCTCCCCACCTCAGGTATTTGGAGGAGTGGAACGCCACCAGCGTCAGCTTCTCTTTCGACCCTGACCTGGCTGCCAGGCTGGCGGCACGCGGGCACAAGGTTGCCAGCACAGCATGGGGGGCCGTCACTCAGGTGGGCTCGGGGTGGGGAAAGATACTGTAAATGGGTGGTCTGGCTGGCAGTAGGCAGGGCCTGTGATGCGTGCGGGGTGGGGCAGTGAGGGCACGTGGATGTCTGGCAGCAGGCAGGGGCCTTTCGATGCCTGGTTGGGCTGGCAGGGAGGGCAGGCGGGGAGGGTGAGGGTGCACCCGGCAGGTGATCAGCACAGCACGAGGGGCCATCACGCAGCGTGCGCTGGTGGGAGTGGGGCATGGGGCAAGCAAGGAGAAGCGGGCGGGTGGGGTGCAGGGCGGGCGGGGCGGGCAGGGCGGGGATCAGGCAGCAGGGCAGGCAAGGCCAGGTTAGGAGCAATGCCTGATGCGGGAGGCAAATAGGGGGCGAGCGGTGCCTGTGGCTGCCTTTGCATGTGCAGCCGGACAGCCGTTGTCAGCCTGAGGACCGGTGAACGGCCACCGCTTGCCCGCCCTGCCTGCAGGCGCTGTGCCATCCCCTGAGCTCGCACCTCTTGCGCCTCGCTTCTTCATGCACCTGCAGGCGGTTCTGGCGGATTCTGACGGCGGCACGCTGCATGGCGTAAGCGACCCTCGAAAAGACGGGGCGCCCGCGGCGGCGGCGTAGGCAGCTGGGGCTGCCTGTCCTCTTCTCTCCACAAGAATTGTCATTTACCCTCGTTTGCTGAAACAATGACTGTAAACTGATGTCGACATTGCGCTGGCACTTGTTAGCACCAGGAGGCGCAGCGGAGGCGAGGGATGCAGGTCCGCTGCCGCTGTAGCGCCGCAAGCGAGATGTGCACATGCATGGGGTGCCTGCTGTGCCTGCACACTTGTGGGATGCCCTAAATTTGTTTCGCCATCAGCAGCGGCGGCAGCAGGCACTGCTGTCTCACACCTCTGGAGCTCTCGTGTCAATCCCAGCATACCTTAGATCTTTGTGTCTAGAGTGAACCAAGCCCGCGCTCCTGCTGGGCATGCACCGCCCTGTGCATGTGCAAGGGCCAAGTGTGATGCAGGGCTGCCGCCTCGCCCGTCTGTGCTCCTCAAGCTCTTCTGAACAGCGGTCTCACAGCAGCGGGTGGATTAGGAAGGACGTGCAAGCAGCTGCAGTCTGGGTGGCAAATGTGCAGGCGAGCGACAAGAGAAATGTGCAAGCATAACTAATGTTTGCCCGGATGACGTCTTGGATAGGCCATCATAAAGGGGGGCAGTCACAGGCTGGTGGCAGGCGCGCCGGGTGGAGTGACTGAGGAAGTTCAAGAGGCACGCGCACACGGCTTGGGCAATGAACTTGTTCTATGGCAAGGAATCAAGGCACTGCTGACTGGACCAGGATGCGCCCCACAATGGGGCAGGGCAGTAATAAACCACACGTCTGCTGGGTGCGTGTCAGGCAGAGGGCGGCGGTGCGCAGGCACTGCCTGTCACCTGCCGGCAGGTGCCGCACCAGCAGCGCAGCCTCTTCTGCCGAGCGCTGCAACACAGCGGGCAGGGTTTAGGGTTTTAGGTAAACTCGAACTGCTCGGGCAGCAGCCCCGGTTTGACATGTACGCGGTTCTTCCCTGCGCTTGGCCAGCCATTTATTACACTCAATCAGTAGCACGTGAGTGTCCAAGATACATTCTCCGTGGCTTGTTGTTAAGATTGGCCACTCCCCGCGCTATGCGTGCCAGACCCGAAGGGACCCCCTGTCCAGACAATTGGGACGCCCGTCTGCTCTCTACACTCCCTGGCATGAAGAAGAAGAAGAAGTGTACGCCCATAGGCGTGGGTTGAGGAAACATGGTCCTTTCCCGGGACGGCTGGCGGGGGTGGCGGCCCTCCCCATTTGCACATAGTGCGCCGGCTGTTTGATTCCAGCGTTCAGGATCTGCCCCTTGGGGCCCCTTG